>CM067218.1:84923034-85318538 GCA_034190945.1 Octodonta nipae
TGCATTTATTACCATTTGCCACAGTACAACTAACTACCCTGTTGTAATTAACAGACAATCCAAGGTCCTTAACAATCCCTAAACCCTGATTACCAATGATTATCCTTGATGCCTCAGAATCCAAAAGTCCTAGAACAACTTTACCTAAAATGTTCACCGACAAGTAAGGCCTCTCATCGACCACGGCATTCTCTAAGATGTAGTCCAAAACACCCTGAAATTTGTTGATTGGAGTCTGCTCAACAACACGACTACACCAATCACCTAGTCGCGTGTCAATCCGTGTCCCTGAGAATTACGATTACAGCCATTACAGGTTTTCAGAGTAACACCCTCTTTTTTACATTTATAACAGAATTTACCCCGAACCACAGCACATCCAACAGCGCGATGTCCTGCTTGGTTACACCTAAAACAAATAATATCCCTAGAACGATCTCGATTTACTACTCCGAGACGACGACGATCCACTAACACTAGCCCCGTCTACCTCAATATATGCCAAATCTGGTTCCAGAACACTCGTCTTCCTAGAAGGTGCGGAATAGCTCTCCACAAATTCCTTCCGCGCTTCCAGACGCTTGCCTAACTCTTTCAGCTGAGAAATAGAATTAATGTCTACCAAAGCCAACTGGTTCTGATAAAATGGAGCAATATTCCTCATCAGAATTTTTAGTTTGGCCTGCTCAGAAACTGAGCAAGTCAATCTATTGAAATACCCCAACATGATAGCAAGATAGGTTCCCATCGACTCATCAAGTCCTTGAGTTCTCTTGGGAATCTCCTCGAAAAGCTTTTCATTGTAGGTGGAAGAAAGGTATTGATTGTTCCCTCAACAAATACGTGAACTCATCCCAAGTACTAACCTCATCACGATAGGCCAAGTAGAACTGATAAGCCCTGCCATCAAATAAATCAATACCAGACTGTAAAAGATCATCCTTGGTTACATGACTTGCAACCCTTAACTCTTCTACTCTTTCCAGAAAAGCACTTAACGAAAGACCTCTCCCGGTCACCACAAAATTTAAGGTTCCATTTACTAGGGGGAACAGGTTTAAACGTAAGGGAAGTTCCCTGATTAGCATGTGGAGACACACTCGATGACCTACGAGACGGGGGAATGGTTTGTGCGAACTGTGCAAAATTTGCCGTAACGGGTAGCGGTGGAAGAAAACTAACTTGAGGCGGTTCAACTTGATCTTGATCAGAAGAGCCCTTTACGCTGTTCGCATACAATCGATTCAACAGTAACAACGCTTCAGACAACACAACAGGTCTACGGGTGGCCTCGACAGGCAAGTTATCTATTCTACCCAATAAGTGAGAGATTTTACTTTGGAGCTTGCTAAAAGCATTACTTGTGGTGGATTCCTTGAATGACTGCACCTTAGGCCTAAGATCGTCCAACTTCCTCTCCACAGCAGCCAAATCTTCTTCTGGAGAAAATGGATATGGCGGGTAACTGACAGAGTCACCGCATTTCTCTAACCGCAACGCCAAAGTCAGACCATGACGCATCTGATCTAGAGTGCCTGTAGCAATACCCCTTCTCACTACTTCATAACTTAACTCTTCCTGATTCAACCACTTCACCTGCATCTTCCTCAAAGCGATGATAACGAAATTTCTAAAAGACCAACTAAACTCTTTCCATCAAATTACAAATGATTCACCCTAAATAACGCTTGGCCGAATCAAGTTTGTTGTTATCTTGCACAATATATAATAAATGAAATGATAAAACAAATATAATATCAACAATAATAATATATGTCACAAAATGCTCAATTAATGCCAATGTCTAGATAAATATCAATAAATCAGCGCCATAAAAATTAAATCAACTTTAAAAGTACCAGTCAATGGTTTGAAAATGCTAATATGAACTAAACAAATAAATAGAAACCTACAGTACTTGAATTTAAAACTTTGTATGCCCCACACGTTGAGTGTCAAAAATTGGCTGCTAAATCTGCCACACCAAAATGTTACGTGACACCAAATTTCTACCCTACCTAGTTATGCTACGGGCAGAAGAAGGTATGTCCGGTAGTCTCAGTGAAGACGGGGGGGATCGTTTTATTTGAACGTATATGCCAGATTTTGCTTGGCGATATAAATAAAGAGAGAAAATAAGGGCGCCAGGTAGATTCCCCTATACCTTCTAAATACACATAATCAGGACACCTACCCGTCCTAAAATATCTGCTGTAGTAATTTTTGCTAATTTGGGGCGCTAAATTTCTAAATATAAATAAATAAATGTTGTAATCAAAAGGGATAATAAGCATACAACAGTTCCAAAATATAAGTTTAATTTGCCCGAACAGACTAGTACAAGGCGCTAAAAATATGCCATAGGGCACTCTGTTAATGCAAAACAGTCTTAGAATATTTAAGCTAAATATACCTAAAGAAAAAATGAAATGAAACAAACATACACTTATGGACAGAGATTCAAACTGTACATATAAACATGTGAGATCCTGAATAACCTGGATACAAATATTTAAATATTCCTCTAATACCATAATTCTAATCATTAGAATATTTAACTAAATCGTCAATATCAAATACTACATTAATGGGAACCGATAATAAATTACCTGATATTTATCATTCAATAAAATTCAGAATCCCGACGTTGGTGTCATCTATACTACACTCGAGGGTAAGTGCGATCGATCAGAATAATAATAATGAACCCGATAGTAGGCTAATGGTCTTTACTTTCGGTTAACAAATTCCATCTTACTAATTTCAAATCAAATACTAAAGTTTATATTATTATTGTAAAAATAACTGATAATGAAACAGTAACCAGATACACAAATTGTCACTTGTCTGAACCCACAGCTGAAGCTGAAGTTAGAGTCCCTTGCACTCACTCCACCACTGGAACTCTGATGATAGAAATACCAGAAATACAGTGTTCGTGTATGCACCATCAACTAGTTCATCGGCATGCTAAGTCCATGATCGGCATGATACCATAATGCCAAACCAGGTCTGTGTTCTAGTGTCGTAATAGAACAGCAAAATATAACCCCAATCTCACTGGGTGGAGAACAAAAACAGGAACGCCGCACGTAGAAACAAAAATAAATGGAAGAAATACAACAGTAGAAAAAGAAGTAGAAAGAAGACAAGAAGAAAGAAGAAGGAAGAACCCCTATCAACCAAAGGGGTTCTTATACCAAAGGTTTAAATGTGAGGGTGGCCCCAAATACCATGACCTCTCTGAAGAATTACGCAACAACAGAAGTTTTCAAATTGTCCATGAGAGAAGTATCCTAGCAACTAATCAACAGTACTACAATATGCTGGAACACAATGTAGGGATTTCCATATAACTCCCGAACTCGGATGGCTTATCAAAAGTATACTAGTGGAAAATCCCTTAAAAACAACTGCAGGACTTCTCCAGTTAACCTCACACAATTTTCTACACGCACATCCTTCCCGCCTTGTCGACGACAATGACAACTGTCAAGAAACACACAAATGCCAACCACAAATATTCGATTAATCAATTCGTCTTAACAGGTCAAATTCAAACATCCTTCAAAAATAAATCAGAACCAGAAACAATAAATACGACGAAATCAGCGCGCAAACGGTAGGTTATCGATCGCTAACGGAACGGAAGAATAAAAGCAATATTTTAACCGGTCCTAAACGCATTCATTTATACTGAGTAGTTACGGCAAAAATATACCGTAACATAGTGATCAAAAACCTTTTTTTTATCCTGATTTCTGACTACATCTTTTACCAAGATGCAATCAGAAATGCAGGATGACTAATTATTATGTTTAAAATGTTATAAAAGGAAAGGAAATAGTAAACAATTTTTTTTGAAGGTTACATAGTTTGTCTTTATTCCAATCGACCTTTTTTGATTCATTCATGATCTTGATTTTAACAGTTCTTAGCAGGTGAGATGGATTCCTGATATCTAAAAATGTATTTATATATTAAAAATATAATTAGTAGTAGTAATATTTTTACCTCTTCTATTTTTTGCTGTTGATATATTTCCATGTTCAAAATTAGCAGCAGGTGGTGTTTTTAATTCCCTCAAAGTAGTGACAAAAAGTAAATCTAAGCAAATATTATCCTATTCACTTTCCAAAATCAGGGTTAACAATCTCCTTAGTTTTCTCATCTAAGAAATTGTACATCAATGTACTGTACTGACATCAAAACTATTATGAAATAAATTACTTACCATGATTAAGAAATAATGAAGGAATGGCACCAAATTTCAAGTTCGATTTCCATCTTGTTAAGCCCAAATAACAAATCTTGCTTTCTGAGGAAAAGTGAGCATCACACACTCTGTAAGATGTCCTAATTTCTTGGGACGTTTTGAAGTAGCTGCAAATATATTTCTTTTATTATACAAAATATAAATATTATTTAGTAAATACAGTTACATATTTTCATAAAAATATTTTATTTACCTCAGTTTCTTTTGGGAACCGATGCTTCACTGAATTTAAACTCGGATTTCCACAAAAGGGAACACAGCAATAAATTACCATGAATAAAATAAAATTTGAGAGCATCAACTTAACTTAGAACAATTCACAATTCAATAAACAACAGAAATTAGAAATTGAAAATACCGACAAATTTATCAAAACAGAACACGGAATAAGTTTACCTATATTATGCGGGAACATTTCACAAAACATTAGTTTCTTTATTTCTAAATAATGTTTGTCCTTTATTGCCTACATAAAAGTAAGAGATAAATATATTCATGGACACAATCCACGCAACCATTAATATCAGAAAACTTATTCTATTTGTCAAATAGGGGCGACTGGCATCGGCATGTAAACACGGTTGCATATTATCCATAGATAATTGCTCATGTGATGGCGCCCTCACGAAGGAATTTGATGAAGCTTAAGGTTCGCTGACAATGAGCCAGAGGTCTCAAAAATCAGAACCAGTTTTCCCTATCTGAGTTTCCACCCCCTGCTCAGTTTATTGTAAATCTTACAGAAGATTGCCAAATAATATTTGACTTTATTGATTTTTTTAGTTCAGTATTAGAGGATTATGTCAGGTAAAATAAAATCTGAATTTTGTACCGCAGAAAAAACGCACATAGTGTTTTTATTTACTGATGAGACTATTATAACATTTATTTTACGTTGCAAAAAATTAAGAGATTTTCTAGAAATTAATTATTTTGATAAAAACGGTGCGAATACTACGAAAACACCGGCCATTATAAAAACAAAGCGTGAAAACGACAGCCCAGAAACCTTCGATCAATGAAAGAACGGAGTTTAATAGGATTCCTGAGTACACTCTGGCAATTCAGAAATAACCATCGAATTCTAGTATCTTCGACCACCTTATTTAAAGCCGACTGTCGTACGAGATGAACAGTTTAAATTATGGCGTGTATTGAATTGAGAGCTAAAGAAGTGAACAGCTGTTTCGATTATTAGTCATATTTGTGTGTAAATAGTGAATTTATGGTTAAATAAAGACGTTTGAAAGTGAGAGTGAATATTTGTGAAACTGAACCCACAGAATCTATTCTAATACAATGAAAAAATGTCGGTATAATCTGCGCTTACGTAAAAATCATAAGCTCAAATCATCAATCAAAATCGATTGTCACAATAGAGGCTCTTCCAGCAACATCTGAACCCAGTGCCTCATCAACGGAGAACGGGTTGTTGATACTGCCGTACAAGATTGTTCCTATTTAGCAAATGTTGATTTATATTTAATAAATGGTGATATTGAAGAAGAGGTTAACCTTGCCCAACGAGATGTAACTTTAGAAGCAAAATATGAAACTTGAGTGATTGAAATTCCAGTGAATGAAGACGAGGACGATGATTCAGAAGATGATAACACGGAAGAGAGAACATGAAGATTTCAATTTTCCATTTATTAATACCATTTAATGTTACTATTTTAACTTTTTATTCATATTCTGCCTCAAACAATTATACCATAAAAATAATGTAATTTATATATTAATTATATCTTTATTATACTCTACCATTTAACAAAGGTATGTAAGGGCCGATTTTCCCCATAATCCTAGTAATGACATTTTTATATTTAATATTATTTTGTATATTCATATTAGTTCAGTTAAAATACTCAGCAGATTACATATAATAAAGAGAAGTTCTATATGTTTGTGCTCACGCGGAAGAAAGTATTATGCTGTCTGCCAGGTCAATGAAGCCGGCATAACCTTCTCCCTTGAAAAATAGATGATTCTAATACTACCAAGAATAACACGTATACATTTAAAAGTTCCTAATATACTTTGAATTACTTTTTAAATCTTCGGTTTGAACATTGGATAAGTTTATTTTCTACTACGCTGTTGTTCGAAAATGCTAGATTAACCTCGAGTGTCGTTTATAGGTTCTGTATATAAAACTGGGAGATTTGCAGTATTCAGATTTGTTTGCATTCTCTGATGGTATATTATTGTACAGGGTGTTTTGTAGAATCAATGTGAAAATCAGTAACATGTATATTTCATTTATTTTTTATAATTTTATAAACGCACATTTCTATTTATATTGAATCTTACTACATTAAAGAATCCTGCACAAATCGTATGGGATTTGGTTTAACAAGGAAAACTGAACTAACTGAACTGGCAATAGCGCAATGACCATCGGACCGATAACCCGTCACAGAGCGAGAGCCATGATTGGCAAAAGCAAACAAGACCATGATAGCATAAAACTAAGACGCACAGCAGCATCGACTCATTTTGTACCACGCTTAGTGAGTAACAACATGTTATATCATACTTCACAATTTTAACTTTTTTAAAAAAGATTTTATTAATACCAATACAAAAATTATAAAAAATGTAAATGAAAATAACAATATTAATTACAAAACGTCGGAGTAATAATGAATACAGACTAAGTGAAATTCTACAATTTATAACAGCATGGGCTTAGTAGGTTGTGAATTTTTTCTTTGGAATTGCTGTTTGCTGGACATGGTAATGGTGCTGGCTCGCTAGTAGGGATAGACCTAGTAAGATTCTACTTTTTCCTGACTGCTGTGGCAGTGAGCAGGACAACAACAATTATTGGTAACATGATTGCACTAATTGTGAATAAGGGGGTATGCTTCTCCATGACTGATTGGTTCATCAGTTGTTCCTATTCTCTGGAGTACTGGCTGAGTTTATGATTGTCAATGTTAAGGTCTCGGACATCTAGTTCTAGTAGTTTTAAGGGTTTAATACTGGGAAGTTGACTGACGGTAGGCATGTTGTCGCAGCAGTTATAGGGGATTCCTCGAAATTTCCTTGGACTTCATCTTGACGTCTCTCAACGTTTCAATACCTTTGTAACTGCTATCGTCATGAGATGAATGATAGGAAATTCGAATTGTCCGTCGTATTTATACCTTTAACCGGTTATGCGCCAGCCATGGTCATTGGGTCTTATCCGGTCCAATCAGCGTCGTCGTACCTGGCGGTTGGTTGTCGGTGATGCGTAGCGGCAGAGGCCGAAGAAGAGCTTGCCAAATGTTTTTAATTTGGAGGCTGGGCTCACTAATTATATTTTCGTTGGAGGTGATATATACTGTCTATATGAATTTTCTTTTGTGCCAGTGCTCTTCCTTGTGTATTACCCTGACCAGGGCCCAATTGATATTATGGTGTTCGGTCCATGCGTGATTAGTTAGCCCAGACTTTGTTACTAAGTTTCTCCAACAAGCCTTTAGTATACGGTAATATTAGAGTTGCTACTGTGATGTCCTCTTCTTGCCTAGGTGGTTTTCCAGCTCTTCAAACACCTTGGTAATGATGGGTTCCGGATATCCATTCGCCAAAAGGTCTTCTCTCAGTTTCACTTGTTTTTATTTTAGGGCTTCTGCTGTGCTGCAGACATTTTTTTCTTTGCTGATGGGTGGTTGGAATTGTAATGAAGATATAATTCTGTAGACTGTTGTTTGGATTCCGGTCCTGGTCCTTTGACACTTTACATCAAGGAATGGTAGGTACCCACTCTGTTCTATCTCCCTAGTGAATCTAATGGAAGGTTGGGATTTGTTCAGATGCTCCAGGAATGCCTGTATAGTTCTGTCTCTCCGTATATTTTTAATAAGTCTTGAATTTGGTTTTGGTCTTTAGTAATTTTAGTTATACAGTCATTTATGTATTCACCATCTGTTGCGTCTAAGTTTCCTGAAATAGCTTTCTAAACTGATTCCAATCCAACTGATTCTGTTAGTAGGGTAAGTTTGACTGTCAGCGAGGATGTCTGTATATTTAGAGTTAACGGATTTAGAAATTTGTTTCAAGAGGCTCACATGTTTATATTTTTGGTTTAAATGATTTTGTATTAGTTGTATTTTCGTTAATAGTCTCTAAAATTCGGTTTAGTATTGCGTCATTATTTGAAATAGCACCTCTGAAAGGTCTGAGGTCTTTGAAGAACAGAAGTGTCCATTTGTCGTTAGAAATTTTAAGTCTTCATGGAAGAAAACTCCTATTGTATTGTTAACGGGTGTGAGAGAATCTGAAAAGAAGGGATTCATTCAAAATAGGATTTTTGTCTGTCAAATTTAATTTTGCTAATTTGGTTCGTCTGTTTATAACTGTGACAGAGTTTTTTCGTATCGCGGTAATTTCAAAAGGTCCGTTGGATTTGTTTTTAATCTGAGATTCTTTCACGTTTGTCAAATCTAACTTTTGATTTTTATTTTTGTTGGTAGGTTTTTGCGCGGGCAAGTCTACAATAGTAGTTCTTTCTGTTGTTAAGGTCCCTAACATATTTGGAAATGACTTTTTCCTGATCGTATATTGTTTCCGAAGGTCTACTAGAAGTGTGCTCAAAGTTAAGTTCGTAGGGCGTGAAACCGGTAGTCCTGTTCTTAGTGTTGTAGCAGATACCTGCGTAAGGGAGGACGTTGAATGGATGTTCGCCCGGATGTTCAGCTGTATTTGCCCTTATCATTTCCGCTAAAGTCGCGTGAAATCTTTAGATAGAACCATTTCATTCGGGATGGTGGACACTTGAAAAGGATAGTTTGATGTCATATAGTTCGCACAGGTCCCTCATAAGAGTGTTTTCAAATTCACGTCCATTGTCACAATATATGCAAAGAGGTGTACCGTAATGTTGGAAGAATATTAGGAGGGTGTTTTCTAGGGGTAGGCCTGAGTAAATTTGGAGAGTTCATCCCTAATAGTCAGTGCGTAGTTTCTAGTTGGGTATTGGAAAATATCAATGTTGATACATTTGAATGGTGTTTTTGGTGTTTTGGTTATGATAAAAGAAGCACTTAAGTTTTTTCTACAGAACTTTACCTTTTGGCAAGTTTCGCAGGACTTAATAAATTGCTTTACACTTTTGATTAGTCCAGTCCAATTATACTTTTCCTTAATGCGTCTGATGGTCTCATTAATTCCACGATGGAGGTTATTTTTGCCGCAGTGGTACTGTTGCAGTACAACGTGAATTTCGTCTTGACAAGGGGTCGTCATAATATTTTGACAAATTTTAAGTTTTGCGTCTTTGTCTGCAAGTGTAATTCTACATTGTTTTCAATACAGAAATTTTCGGATTCGTCGAACTGATCTTAGTTGTTATAGAGGATGTCAAAAAGATGTGAGACAACTGTTCCAGGATCAACGGGTAATGGGACAATTAAATATTTTCTATGCCTTACAGTTTTGGCTAGAACTTTTAGAGTGTCAGTAGTGAAATTTGGTCTTCTTCGAAAATGTCTTCGATGATTTTGTTTTGCAAGTCATTGAGTTTATTTTGCCAGAAGAAAGTGACTATTCGTTTGTGAGTTTTGTCTAAAAGTTGGGAGTTAGAGATTTCAATTTTTGAATAATCGATAATCGACTCGGTTTTATATAGTTGAACAAATCGATTAAACTCTGTTGTCATTTTTTCGTCATGTTCTTGATCATTGTCGGAATCTGGTTGTTCTGGGTCGGTTTAGTTATTTGCAAAAATGTTGATTTTAGAAAGTCTGTGCATTGTTTAAAATGGTTCATTTTGATTCGGGAAAGAGCGTCTGCGTTTAAATTTACCTTGCCAGGCTTATATTCGATATTCTAATTATACTCTTCTAGCTTAAGGCGCCCTAGATAACTGCCAGGATCGTTAATGGAAAAAAGCCAAGTAAGTGGGCGGTGATCGCAGAGTAAAAGAAACTTTCTCTTAAAAAGATACGGCCTGTAGTGTTTAACTGCCCAAACAATTGCTAGCAGTTCCCGTTCGATGGTGGAGTATCGAGTTTCTGCAGCGCAGAGAGTGCGGGAAGCATATGCTATAGGAAGATCTTTTCCTACGGGGCCTTGTGAGAGAACCACTCCAATTGTAAAAGCATTAGCGTCAGTAGTGAGCAGGAATGGTTCTTTGAAATTTGGGTAGATCAGGAAGGGGTCAGATATAAGAGTTCGTTGAAGGAAGACTTGCAGTCTGCGTCAAGGTGAATTTGGCGTCTTTATGTAGGAGTCTTGTTAGAGCTTTCGAGATATTAGCGAATTTGGGGATAAAACGTCGGTAATATCCGGCGAAACCAAGAAAAGATTTAACGTCTTCAGGAGTTTGGGGCTGAGGAAAATTCTGGTTGCATTCAACCTTTGAAGGGTTTGGTTTTACTCGTTCTTGGGTGATAAGATGACCTAACTAAGAAACTCACACTTGTCAGGTTGAAGTTTCAAGTTTGACTATCTAAAACGCTTAAAGACTTCTGGTTGGTGATGTCATCCAAGTACACAATGCAACGTGCAAACCAAATGGCATACAAGCGATTTCGTAATGGCCATTGTCAACAGAGAAACCAGTCTTGGGAACGTCTTTCTCAAGGATTTCTAACTGGTGTCGAAAAGTATTGACAGTTACCAAGTTGGTCGAAAAGATCAGAAATGTTTTACTTCCTATAGTCGATAAAAACGCGCCACTTTCACTTACCAGAAGCATCGAGTTTCTTGGGGACGACCCATACGGGGGAGGACCAAGGAGAAGAAGAGTGTCTGATAATGCCTTGATCAAGCATTTTGGCAATTTGCGTTTTCACTTCTTCCTTATGAACTTGAGGATATCTGTAAGATTTTGTGAAATCGGGCTTGGGATTATTCGTGTCAATATAGTGTTTGACGGCGTTAGTAAAAGTCACAACATCGCCTTCAAGATAGAAAATATCTATGCAGAGATTCTGTCCGGATTTGTTCCCTAATTGTTGAGTTTCTGTCTAAATTTAGAGAGTCCGAGTAGTCCTGTGTCTTCAGATTTAAGACAGGGTGTGTATGGTCAAGGGGTTCTAAATGAAAATCGGAAAATTAACAGTTTTTTTTTGCATTGCGTTCGCATTTATTATTGAGGTCAGAAATTCTCCCTTTGAATTAAAATATACACCTGCGTTGGGAACTCGTTCTTTGTCAAGTACTTGTATTGGTAAAATTGCGTCAGTTCATATTTAAGTTTGAAAATTTGTTCGGTTCGTGCCGGGATTGTTATTTGATTGTTATGAGTATGAGTTTGTAGGGGGATAGTTTTAAAGTTAGTAATTAATTGTTTGAATATTAAGTTGACAACACATTCATAAAGCTCAAGAAAATCAAGACCTTATATTCTATCAAACTTAATATCTAGATCGTAGATAAAAATCTTGTGTATATTACCTAGAGCGAATGAAACGAGGGTGGATTGTGAGATCTGAATTTTCTCATGAGTAATGCCTTGAATTGTTACTCTTTCGGGGAACCTTTGTGAGAAAATTTTTGCAGTGTTTTCTTTGTAAACAGAGATACCAGCTCCGGTATCAATTAGGAGTTTGAATTTTCCAGAAGCATCGTTAATATAATAGAGGTTTTTGGAATTTACTGTCAGTTTTGTATTTGTTGTTGAATCGGGTGACTGATGTAGGCTTGGAAGCGCTAGAAAATCCTGGTATTCGTCGGTATTAAAAGATTTAGTGGGTATCATCTGAGACGTCTTGAATATCGGGACTGGAATAATTCTGGCTGGTATGAGAAAAATGCTGGTTTCCTAGTCGGTAGCAGAATATTCGGCATAGTTGACATTTTGATCGTTAAAATGGTGGGTCCTTTCTGGGCGGTAATTCGGATTTGTCTGAACTACAGACGGTAGAAAGTGGTCTTTGAAACTTACTAGGTCGAAATTGCTGACCTTGATGATTGGTGTTATTAATAACTGGATTTGGCCTTGATGATTGATTCGGCCCAAATGTGGTCTAATGTTTTGTGTGAAAGGCTTAGGGTTGTTGTGGTATCTCAAATGACAGTCCGCAGAAATGTGGCCTAAGCGTCCACAATTTAAGCATTTATAAAATGTAAGTAAAAATAACAATATTAACTAGAAAACGTTTGAGTATTAATGAATAAAGACTAAGTGAAATTTGACAGTTTATTCATAAATTCACACAAAGTTGATGTTAAACTTATATAATACTAGCCGTTACCAGCGGTTTCATCCGCGTATGGAATGTTTAGAATGTTTAAGCTTCGCAAAAAAAAATAACTTATGAAACATATGGATTATCCTACATCATTTTTTTTAACTTGTTTAAACCACCCTACTTAACTATAAATCCACCAATCCCGAATATATTTCACCCAAACTGCAAGTACTTATGGGCGACCCTATATTACAATTTTATTCGACATTTTTTAATCACCTTGAATAACTGTTTATTTGTCACCCAATATAACTTTTTGAACACCTGACTATAACTCTTCTCTACCTTATATTTCAGCTATGCAACTGCTTATGGTCTACGCTGTATAACAATTATTTCTGATATTTTATGAACCAGCTTTTATAGTGCAATTTCTCTTTACCCTATATTTTAATTACCCTTTATATGCAGCTTTTTCTAACAATGTGTTGCTTGCTTCTCCCCATATCTTGCTTCTCCCCATATTTCAGATATTCTATATAGTAGAATACAATTGTTCATGGTTGGTCTACCCTATATAACAATAATTTTTTAACTTTTTTAGATCCACCCTAATGAAAATACCGGTGGAACCCTTGGTGCGTCACAAATTTAAAAACAAAGTTTTGCACCCTAACACCAAACTTTTATTTAAATACTCACCCAAACTGCAACTGCTTATTGGCCACCCTATATAACAATTTTATTCAACTTTTTTTTAACCGCTTTGTATAACTAAGTCTACTTCCATCTACATTAAAACCATCGTGTATACACTGCTGCCAATTTGTCAAACATTACAACTTATTTTTGAACCACCCCGTATAACCATAATTTTACGCTACAACATATTTCAACCACCATGTTGTGCATCTACTTAGGGGCCACCAAATATAATATTTTTTAAACACTTAACTATAACTTTGGTGCACTCACTATCTTATATATGCAACTGCTTATGGACTACGCTATATAACTATTGTTGAACCACAATTGAAAGTATAATTTGTCTCCACCCTGTATTTAAACCACCCCTTATATGTAGCTTTTTCTAACATTGTTTTAATCACACCGTATGCACTATATATAATTTTACTTCGATCCATGTTTCAGATATTACATATATGCAACAGCTCATGTTCTACAAAAAAAATTATCCAACCGGTTTAACTATAATTCTACTCCACCCGCTATTTCAACCACCTTGTATATGCAACTACTTATCGGCCACCCAGTATAACATTATTTGTACCAAACTGTATAACTATAAATCCATCAATGCCCAATATATTTCACCAAAACCGCAACTGCTTATTGGGCACCGTATATAACAATTTTTTAAATAATTAACCATAACACTTCTCCACCCTATAATTCAACTATCCTACCTTCTCAACTTATTATGAACTACGCTATTTCACAATTTTTCCTCATATTTTTCCAACGACATTTTAAAGTATAATTTCTCTCTACACTTCATTCTAACCTTGTTTGAATCACACTGTATAACTATAACGCCCCACGTGTCAGGTACTCCATTTTTTAACCACCCTGTATAATTATAACTCTACACAACCTTTTATATACAACTACTTATTTGCCACCCTTGTATCCTTAGAATCCTACCCCACCCTATACTTCAACCATCTTGTAAATGGAACAGCTTGTAGACCATTACATTACTTATTTTTTAAACCCACCTGTATAGCTGTAATTATACTCCGCGACATATTTCACCAATCCTACATGTGCAACTGCTTGTGGATATAAAACAAGTTTTTAACCACAACATAAACTATAATTCCACTCCATATTTTATTTCAAACACCCTGTATAACCAGCTCCTTCTAACTAACAGCTTATTATGAACATAATTCAAAGATCCTAACTGCTTACATAACACATTTTTTTCTAAGATTTTTTATCCAAACTGTATAAATTTTCTACCCTTTTTCGATAATATTTTTTTCGGATATTTCCAATTTAAATTTACATTTTATTACACATTTTCAATGTACAATGAAACGTTTAGTACTTTAAACAAATACAGACTAACTGTAATGTTTGGTAGTTATTCCAGAAGCCGACGAAAGAAATCATTCAGTATTCAGTTATCGTATAGTAAACATCAGGTGTTTAAGATTAATAGACTAAGAGCAGGAAGGGAAAAATTTACTACTTATTTTCGGCACCATGAACGGTGATGCCTTTTCGGCTGTGTAGTGCTCCAGCGACTTTTGAAAGATTAATGGAAACAGTGTAAAAGTGCTTTAATGGGAAACATGACTAGTGTTTCTTGACAACATTATCGTGGTTGGAACAGCGTTTGAGGACCACGGGAAGATCCTAGAGGAGGTATTTCGAAGTCATCGAAGTTCCGGACTAAACTTAAACCCAAAGAAGTGCAAAAAGAGGTGCAAGACCTTGGACATGTAGTTTCCGCAGAGGGAGTAGCTGTCGACAAACAGAAAATCAAAGAAGTCCTAGAATAGACGATACGTAAAGGTATCCACTAGCTAAAAAGTTTCCTGGGGTGCTGCACATATTATCGTCGGTATGTAGCAAGATTTGCTAATATCGACAAGCCACTCAATAGACACACAGAGAGTAAAATGCGGTACCAATGGGACGAGGAATGTCAACGATCGTTTGAGACACTGAACAGAGCATTAACCAGTGCCCCCATTTTAAGTTATCCTTTGCCATAGAGGAACTTCGTCTTGGATACCGACGTAAGCAATGTCGGAATTGGTGTGGTGCTTTCGCATATCCAAGAAAAATTCATCGAATATTTCATCAAGACCTTGAGCAAACGTTACTCACAGGAAAGTCTTGGCTGTGGTAAAGGGGGTAGAGTATTTCTACAAGTACCCGCAGCACTGAAGTGGCTCTTGCAGTTTAAAAATCCCGAAGGACAAATGGCAAGGTAGATTGAGAGGTTGCAAGAATTAGACTTCGAGATGGAATATCGCGCCGGAACAAACCATACGAATGCTGATGCATTATAAAGGAAACCTTGCCCTGATCGTAAACTTGTCAGCGAGATGAAGAAAAAGAAACTATTCTCTGTGGAACTAACAAGGGGCAGGTGAATATTTTTTCTCAAAAAATGTAGTGTCTTATATAAAATTTAGCTCTTTCAGATTTTTTCGTTTACATTCATAATTACGTAGAAAATCAACTTATCCGTTACTTTTTTGTTCGTAAAATATAAGATAATTTAATACTGTAAATTAAGAATTTTGGAACTAATTTAATATTAGTATTAGTAGTGATTTAAAAAATCTAAAAAAAGTTTTATTTGGTGTCCTATAAGCAGCGGAATATATACAATGTGGTGGAAATAAGGGGGAGTGGAATTAGTTATACGGGGTGGTCAAAAAAAGTTATATTGAGTGGGCCATAACAGTTCCATATACCAAGTGGTTGAAAAAGGGTAGAATATTTATACAGTGAATAATAAATCTTAAAAAAATTGTGTTAGGTAAGCAGTTAGGATATTTGAATTATGTTCATACGATACTATAGTTATGCAAGGGTTGAAGAAATGTTAGAAGCAGTTGTATATAAAGGGTGTCTGAAATATAAGATAGAGTGGAATTATAGTTTATGTTGTGGTGAAAAACGTGTTTTATATCCACAAGTAGTTGCATATATAGGACAGTTGAAATATGTAGCGGAGTATAATTACAGCTATACAGGTGGGTTTAAAAAATATTATAAAGTAATGTTATAATAATGTTCTGATCTTCAAGCTTTACCATTTACCGGATGGTTGAAATATAGGGTGGGGTAGGATTCTAAGGATATAGGGTGGTATAAAAATGTTATATTTAGTGGCAAATAAGTAGTTACATATAAAAGGTTGTTGAAATATAGGGTGGTGTACAGTTATACAGGGTGGGTAAAAAATGCTAGAAAAATTTTGTTATATTGCAGTTGTATATATGGAGTCCCTGAAATATGGTGTGACGTCAAAAACGTCTGGTTACTGCCTACTATTTCAATGGCTAACCTACCACCTTATTACGGCCCATGTGGTAAACGTTGACACACCAGGGTGCACGGCAGCTTCAGTGGAGACGGGAGTGGGTTAACAAACAAGGGCCAAGCCAACTGTAAGTTAACTTTCCAATATAAAGATGTTCTGGGCGCCAGGTAGATTCTCTGCTTCTTTACCCCAGCTAACCGCCTAAGATAACCTACGAATCCTCCGCGGCTACAATAAATCTATAGATAAGGGCTCCATGGCTAATAAAACCTCAGTATATTGTCAATTACGTCACAACAAACCTACTTCAATAAAACTCTTTATGAAACAGTAAATAATTTAATGAACTTGTAAATTATTTCAATACAATCCTGCAAAAATATCAAACACAAGTCGACCTGTAGCCAACTTCATATACCTACATACACATATCTATAGCTCAATCAAGAATCAACATTACATACCTGATACACTAAGTCCAAATCAATTACCAAAATCAACAAATGTAATAAGTAATTAATGATCAAGTGAACCTAGATAAAATAAACAGGTGTTATCAAAGCATTATTTAAAATATTCAAATGTTGTTGTGATCCGTAAACATGCACAATATAACTAAAATCAGAAATGAGATACTTGAATGCACAATATTCAAAATAATATCAAAGTCAATAGTTACTTAAACGAGCAATCTTCAAAATAATATCAAGTCAATAATGACATCTAAACTGTAAATAATTCAAAAATGATATCAAACTCAATAACTGTACTGTTATTTTGAAATCTAAAGCCAAACATTCAATTACTGACAAAGGGCTTAATTACATTTAAACTTCAAGAAAAATCAATAATGATTTCATAAATCTGGAAACAAATATTATCTTTAAAACATCAAAATTAATTCAATTAACAAGTCGACGTTTCGAGCTCTCACGACGCTTTCACAAAATACCAAATAATATCAATATCCAATAAATCAATAATCATGAAATGATATTCAAAATTTAACACTATAGGAAATGCATAAAAATCAAATTTATATCAGCAATTTAACAGTCAAAAGTTTGACTAAATAATCAGGTTCTTTATTAAATCCAATAAGTTCAAAATGTTATTCAATTAAATCAATTATCTTTAATGTGAAAAGCAAATTATAGCAAAATATATACACTGAATCAAATTACAAAGGTACCTTGTTCAAAAGCGATGACACAACACTCAGCTGTCCTCTGTAGAATCGAAGCATACATACGCCGTCGTTGCTATACGGCAACCAACGATTCCGGTTCCCAATAAACCAAAATGGAACTCGTTCGATTACAAGACTTGCCAAAACTTCGGCAAACTAAGTGAAGTTGTTAGCCCCATACACTGTAGGAAACAAGGTCTTGGGCGGGTTAAAAGTCTTACATACGATGTTCAAATAGTGGTTGACTAGTTAGACGTCCAGGAAGGCCAACGAGAGTACATGCAAATATTCAGCAATCAAATCCTCACCAATGAGAACGTGTTTCCACTAATTTCCAAAAATATCACCAAACTGCTAACGGAAACATCAATTAAACGTTGCTGAAACTGGTGATCATCGAGATAATCAGTGATGAACTTGTCTTAAATCCTCACACGAGCATGGTTTCCGTTAAAATCCAAAAATATCACAAATCCAATAACGGAACCAACGATAAAGTGTATCCTACTAAATCCCAATCAATGGATGGCACAAAATTGCGATTATAAACTCAGATAACACTTGTAGACATATATCACCACGTTTCACCATCATAACCTCTCTTCCCAGGTACTACACACATCCTCACAACAACAACAACCGTATACCAAGACGGTTGGCGGCCAACTCTCCGACAACCAACTGACATCTCCAAAACTACCAACCTATCCAAATCTACTAACATCGTCTTAAATTCCCTACATAGAACGCTCTTCTTCTACGACATTCCACAACGTCTATGCTCGAAATGTCCTGTGCTCGACTCTACTTTCTACCTCTTCTCATCATAAATGTCTTTAACCTGTCTACAACGTGTGATTCCGCTCTTAGCAAAATCGCCTCGAACGTCAAGAAAATCTAACCAAGAATCTTAACCTCAAATAAGTCAATCATCAAAACCAAACAATACCAAATACAAACGAGCATATTTCTAATACGAAAAACTCAATAAACCTATCGCAATAACAAAACTACTACAGAATAATAAAAAAAGGTACGTGTTTACGTTTGAAGGTAATTTTATTCTATCCGTTGTTATTATTTTTCGAAGTCAATCTCGTGTTTTAGTTACAAGAAAACAGTTATTGTAGATATTTAGGCTATTTAAAACACGTTTTGGCATAATTCGAACCTCAGATATTTCGTCGTTTACTTGTTCTTTTACGGGTTTATGGAATACACTGCTAGATATACTCTGCGGCAAAAATGTAACGTTACAATGGTGCGCAGTAAAGTTATAGTTATACAGTGTCATTCATTCAGTGGTTTAAATGAAGTGTGGAGAGAAATTATACTTTAATATGTCTTGAAAAATACGAGGAAAAATTGTGAAATAGCGTAGTTCATAATAAGTTGCAAAGATAGGATAGTTGTAATATAGGGTGAAGAACTGTTATGATAATTATTTAGAAAATGTTCTATTGGTTCACCAATAAGCAGTAGCGTATACAGGGTAGTTGTAATACGTGAAAGGTGATTCAAAAACATGTTGAACAAAATTGCTATATTCGGTGCCCAATAAGCAGTTGCGGTTTTGGTGAAATATATTTGGCATTCATTGATTTTTATTGTTATACAGGGTGGTACAAAAAAACGTTATACTGGGTGGGCGATAAGTAGTTGCAAATACAAGTTGGTTGAAATAGTGGCTGGAGTAGATTTATAGTTAAACAGGTGGGATATTTTTATTTTGTAGGATAGAACGTGAGCTGTTGCATATATGCAATATCTGAAACATGCATCGAAGTAAAATTATAATTCATACAGTGTGATTAAAACAATAAAAGGCTGCATATAAGGTGTGGTAGAAATACAAATTATACTTTCATAAGTTTAAAAATTTTATATTTAGTGGCCCCTAAGCAGATGCACATACAGGGTGGTTGAAATAATTTATAGAGTAAAATTATTGTTAAACAGGGTGGTTCAAAAATAAGTTGTAATGTTTGATAAATTAGCAGCGGTGTATACAGGATGGTTTTAATATAGATGGAAGTAGAGTTAGTTATTCAAAGCGGTTAAAAAATGTTGAATAAAATTGTTTTATAAGGTGGCCAATAAGTAGTTGCAGTTTGGGTCAGGGTTTAAATAAAATTTTGGTGTTAGGGGACAAAACTGTATTTTTATATTTGTGACACACCAAAGGTTTAGGATGGATCAAAAAAGTTTAAAAAAAAATTGTATAGGGAAACCATAAACAGTTTCATTCCAATATGGAATATCTGAAATATGGGGAGAAGTAATGTTAGAAAAAGCTGCATATAAAGGTTGATTTTAATATAGAGCAAAAAGAAATTTTACTTTAAAAGGTGGTTCAAAAAATATCAAAAATAATTGTTATACAGCGAAGACCCTAAGCAGTTGCATAAGTGAAATATTGGGTAGAGAAGAGTTATAGTCAGATGTTCAGAAAGTTATATTGGGTGACAAATAAACAGCTGCATATACAGGATGGTTGCAATATAGGGTGAAGTAGAGTTACAGTTATTCAAGTTGATTAAAAAAATGTCGAATAAAATTGTTATATCGGGTGGCCAATAAGTACTTGCAGTTTGGGTGAAACATATTCGGGATTGGTGGATTTATAATTAAGTAGGGTGGTTAAAACAAGTTAGAATTTGTTTTATATAGGATAACCCATATGTTTCATAAGTTATTTCTTTTTGCGAAGGCTTGGACATTCTGTACGCGGGTGAAACCGCGGGTAACAGCTAGTTTAAAATATGTTGACCTACAAAAGAGTTTTAAAACAGAGCAGACAAGTACAGGAGCGTACCCAAATTGTCTTAGAGAGGGGCAAATCAGGAAAAAAATTGTCCTAGAAAGAAGTGCAAATCAGATTTTTTTTACCTAGAGGGGTAAGTCAGCAAATTTATGGGAAGTTTTGTAAGGTCACGGCAGATTTTTCAGGAGGATGGAGGAGCAGCTGCCCCCCTGGCCTTACTCGTTACGCCCATGGACAAGTGAATTAATAAAGAAGATAGATAGATAAGAAGATAGATAAGCTACTCTGCTGATTATCTAAGTGAACCAGTCAGCTCTAATAAATGTCATAATTCAGAAAGTGTTTTGTTGAATGATTTTATATATAGTTCTAAATATTCCAGTTAAGAGTTGTCTTTGGAAAACACTTGCTCAGTACTAATAGTTATTTGTGTAAATTTTTTTTGGTCAACCATAATTTTAAATGGAGCAGAAAAATAATAATTTTTATAGACGGTAATTGTATGTTTTCTGAATGATAGTTGTCTTATCTTTAGTTTATATTTATAACTTCTTGGGACTAAATAAATAGTAAATAAATAAACAAAATTGTTTATTTCAAATCATAAGTCATACACACTCATATACATCACATGAAATGAAATGACGTAAGCAAAATACAATACCAGTACAATATACTATATGGATACATAAAGATATTTACAAAATCTACCTATTTAATTTACAGATTGGTATTACATTATTGGTAGTTTATTTACAAAAAGTTCTACTGAAGAGCAGGGACGGCTGTCCCTTAAGTGCACTCGTGCGCTGAACCACCAAATTTAATAAGCTTTTAATAACGTTAAAAATCAACACAAAATGTTCAATAAATATTTCAATACCAACGAATTTATCAAAAAACAATTTAAGCTCTAATCCAAACTTGTATTAAGTCTTATATTCGCTTGAAAGAATATTTCACCGTGCACTTCTGCTAACGCACGGTGAAACTTTTATGGCTTCTATGAGATACAATATAACACCCTTAAAACGTGAGGTAATGCAAACTATATGGAGTAATTGGCATTCTCGTACGTCGCACGGAAACACCCAGCTGTGCTGATATTGACCGGACCTATCCGAACGTTTCAATAATTCAAATTTTTGTTTACGTGATTTAATTAGTGGTTGCTTTGTTTTTGTCCTCGTAGTCTATGAAAGAATATTTAATACACAGTGTGTGTGTGTGTGTGTTTACATAATTATGGAAATGAGTATCAACTTTAACATTGACTATATTAAAAACAATAATATATCGTTTCAAAACAAATTAGATATAAAATTGGCTGGTTCACCTTAGGCCATATCTTAATTGAAAACAAGAGTGCAAAATAAAAAATAAAGTATTTACACAAATTTTTGAAAGTGAAATTTATAATAAAGAGAAATGGTTGTGTGGATGTTATGGCATCAATACATTATTTTGTTTTCCTTGCATTATTTATGGCGGGGAATCAATTTGGACGGAACCTGAAGTGAAGGATTCAAACGTTTCTTAGAAATACGATGTCTCAGGACTGGCTAAATGCTCTTTCTGTGCTTAGTATTGAAAAAGATATATTCAGTCAATGCCAGACTTTAATAAAAACGTCACTGAACATTTCGCTTTCGAAAAAAAGTCGACGAATATTTTAATTAATAAAAAATAAATGCAGTATTAGCAAAGCTATGGTTTGTTTTGTTGCATCTTTGAATCCCCATATTTGACCAGTAAAGTGGACCACCAGTTTCATAACCCACCAGCCGCCACTGCTGAAGAGAGTCGTCAAGTGTAAACGAATCAATGGTCACAATCAAAGATTTTACTCAAACTACGGCTTTTAAACTCAGTTGGAAACTTATTACACAGTCTTATACATGTGTACTTTGTCTGAAAATAATAACACTTAGTGACTTGAAGGCTCCTGTACTAAAAGTATGACCATAAACTGGGTGTCCATATTTTGACCAAAGTCAGGAAAAAATTAAGATTTTACACAGTTTGCAACCCAAGAAGACACTGTCAAATTGGAACCCGCAATCGCATTTTTAAGCAACAACTTGGCAACAAAATCAGCCATTTATTTCAATTTGATAGTAATGTTTATTTCTTAAATATCCACATAGATACAATAGCTTCACCGATTTTCGGAAACCTTGGGCAACAAAATCGTAATTGACGTCACAAAATAGCAACAAATTACAAACAAAATACTCCGTAAAGCCATTTTACGATTTAAGTCATTTAGGAAGCACGGGGATAAGTGTGACCAGTAGAAGATACTTTGGGAGAAGCACTTTATGTCGACAGCAACAAATTAGCACGAAAATCAGGCATTTATTTCATTTTGATAGCTATTTTCATTGTTTAAATACCCACGAGGCTAATGTAGCTTAAGACATAAGCTACATTAGCCACTGTTTATCAGAAACGGTTTGAGCAACAAATTTGTAATTGACTTCACACATTAGAAACAAATTACTCACAAAATACACCGCAAACGCATTTTATAAAATATTTAGTTTAAGAATGTTATCCATTTAGGGGTGCACGAAGTGGATTGACCTGTAGGGAATAATATTTTTATTTCTTAGATACCCAACATGGCTAATGTAGCTTAAGACTTAACCTACGTTAGTCTGTGTTTCTCACAAACGAATTGAGCAAAAAAATCTGAATTGAAGTCACAAATTGTCAGCAAAATATGCCCTTAGTCCGAATGCAGTTACTGTAAATTGATAAATAGACATCATATAGATTAACAAGAATAAAGTTTACATACCCATATACAAATTCACCACAAATCTATTTTAGTCAGTGGCGTCATAATCATGGCGTACAGCCATGGGCGTACCGAGAGGGACAGATTTTTCAGGTCCAGGGGGGCAGCACCTGAAAAATCTGCCTTGAGCCTACAAAACTTACCATAAATTTGCTGCCTTACCCCCCCCCCCTAGGCTAAAAAATTTATGATTTGCAAATCTTTCTGACATTTTTTTTCTTGATTTGCCCCTACCTAGGACTTTTTTTTCTAATTAGCTCCTCCATTAACCAAAAGCTGGTACGCCCCGGTGTACAGCAAAACTAAAGTTAGTTACCTAGAATTTCCGCTAACTTATTTTATAATTTTGGTTAATGAATAGGGAGAACATAAAAATGTCTGCCTAACTACATAAAAAATTCTCAATAATGCTTGTTTCCAGGAACTTTTAAAGATGTTTTATTATGTGATATACGTAATGCCTAACTCCTATTAAGTCAATTCCAATATTACTTTTTATAACCGGAAATGTAATAATTGGATTTATTATAAGTACCTAAAATTTGTATAGCATGTGTTTGTAAAAAAATTTAAAAGCAAAGTGTGCAATGCTTTGCGAATTCATAATTTTATCACTTTTATATTGCATTATGCTTACGTAATTCACTTTCTAAGATTCTTCACAGATTTATAATTATACTTATGTTCTTAAATTAAAATTGTGACTTGATTTAACATAAGTTAATCATTTTTAATACGAAGCAACAGTTTCCTGTACTTAATCTTGCTTGGCCTTCCCAAACTTTATACTATTTTTTTTATGGACTACTTACAATATCCACTTTCATTCTTCCGATTCGCAAAAAGGTGAAAATCTTGTCATATTGTTACGTTTTCTTACATGATCACGTCTTTATCTGAATCCTTTGGGCACGTGCAACACTTACCCCTATTCATTTTCGATGCTTGTTGTATCAGAGCAATACATCTTTTTTCTCGGAAAATGGAAAATGAGTTTTTCCTAAGGATAGCTACGCGGTTCTTTCGCAAATTACCCCTCATTTCACTCAACAATAATACACTTTTTAGCCCTCTCCAAGGCAGAAGAGAGAAAATGTTGTACCCAAATCTGTCACCAGCTATTATACATACAACAAGACAGGAACAGTAATTAATCTACTCGGCTATAAAGCAAAAAGGCACAGTGAAAAAATACTCAGAAAAAAACAAATAACCAAGTCAATCAATATTTTTACTGGGAGTGAAGCAATTTTTCTAGTAAACGTAAGGACAAATTGAAATTAATGATAGAAAAATTTTACCCATAAGCAGAAACGTTAACACGTTAACCAATAATCTAAACGTGTATCTATTTAGTTGATCCCATACATACGTCTATAAAAAGGACATGAAACTTTATAAAAAACATACCTTGAAGCTTCATATTCAAATGGAGGCTTATAGTCTTTATTATTTCATAGATTTTAGAGAAGCTGTACTACTGCCATCGACTCCCGATACCTTTAATATATTATTTAACCCGGATACAAGCTACAAATGTGAATATATTAACAAGAAATATAAATTAGCTTACCTTCTAACTCCTTTTAAATGAAATAACACTTTCATTTAACAAATTCTAAATCAAGCCTCAGTATCCGTATTTAGATTATGTGCTCAATAAAACATGTTAACCACCACCGTACACTTCAGCAAAACTGAATTCTCAGAGCTGAAGTACAACCTGTAGTTTAACGCCGTCGCGTCATCACGGGCATGTCCGTTAGCCTCTTAGAAAATCACAATATTAGTCCCAGTTTTGGACACCCCAATAATAACATTAAAACGTTACCAAAAAACTGCCGAATCTTTGTAATTTTAACGAAATTATACATCACTATTAAACATTTCTACAAGATCAGTTTAGTTAAGTAGACAAACAGTTCATAAAACATTTTTTCTGTAATAAAAATAAATGAAAAGTGCTAGGCAATCCAGTACTTTAAAAACAAAAATAACTGAACATTACAATCACTTTCAGAAATTAATTCCAAATTAGTTACCACGACAATAAACTTCATTACCACTTTTAAAACAAGGAAACCCTCATTTCAAATTTGTTTGATTATGTAATGAGCTTAATGTTTTTGGCACTAAATAAAAGGTGCAAAATTATACTAATTAATTTTTTTTTAAATAAATACTAAAAATATACATAGTGAAGACGAGGATCTAAAACAGATTTAACTATTTTCTATTTTAGCCTTAATTATTAATAATGATCATTGACTAATAAAATACCATTGATTATTAAATTTTAGTTTTAAAACTTCTACTGGTGGAAATGAATATTTAATGACAATTGTAATCAATTTTACTACACAATATAAAAACTCAAAAAATGACCTTTGTTGTCAGAAACAAAACTTAAACTTAATTAACCTATCTTTACATAAAATGAACATTTTTACAAATACGAATAAGTTAGAAATAACAAGTACCGCGGGTCACACAGAGTTCTCACGGTCACTGAAAAGTTTCTGCCAATGGCAATGATCACGAGGTATGATGTGGCAATCAGTGACAATATGAAACATAACTTGAATTATTCACTGAATAACAATACCAAAGGAGTTTGATTCCACAAATTATCTCAGAACTTTGCTTATGAGATAGTTCGACAAAATTCTTTCACCAAACGATGGCTCTACACCTATTATGCATCATCCTCTTCTTCATCTACACCTTCTTTACCCTCAATATCTTCATCATCTTCTTCACCTTGAATTTCCTCATCATCACCCTCAGGTATTCCTTCCTCTCCTGTATCTTCATCCTCCTCAATACCTTCTTCTTCCTCCTCCTCATCTAGTTCTTCTTCTGAATTAGCTCCATTCTCCTTTTTTTCGCCTTTTTTGCGTCATCTGTCTTATCATCCGCCGCTCGCTTTGTGCCTTTCAGTTCGCACTTTCCTTCCGAACCCTTTTCGTTGTCCAGCTTTTCCATTGCAACTTCATTATTTTCTTTAGAACTCATTTTGTTTATGTTATTTTGACCGAAACACCTTTAAGCTTGGAACTAACAGAGCTAATTTAATTTATAGGATTTTTTTTCGATACAACCTAACTTATAAAAAAAACCTAATTTCAAAAAATGAAATTTTTGACAGCTACAGTTGAAATTACTTTAAAACCCTAGAAAGATAAACTGCGCCTCAGAGGCGCCCGCGAAACAGATATATCGCTGTCTCTTTTTAACCCGCGCGAGTTTACACTTGTGTTTTCGAGCTAACTCAGTCGTCAATCAACACGCCCGAGGGACGACCGCTGCTGTTCGGTAAGTACTTTAGTTTCGCCGCTATGACATTGCGTTGCGCTCCAGAGGCGCAAGTTTATCTTCTGTGTAACTTTCGCACATTTATTAGTGATTTAGTTTTTTTACTTTTTACCTATTATTACGCATTTATGGTAAATATAAAGATATTTTATTATTACTAAATTAATTAAAATGGTTTTTAGGAACGTTTTAACATCATGGCGCGCAGAAAAGGGTTGGAAGACAGCGAACTTGCTTATTTTTTGATGCAGGAAGAGGAAGAGACCGAGGATGGCAGTAACAGCGAGACGGAGAACGATATAAATGAAGATAATGTTCAGAGTGATTTTGAAGATGAATACATAGACGAAGTTATCGAAGAAAGTCCGAATGATACCTCAACAACTTCTGAAAATCAAAGACATGACCACCGCATAGTAATCCCGCCGCAAAGAGTGATTAGAGGTAAGAGCAGGCATGTTTGGGCTACTTCTAAAGGGCAAAGTAGTGGCAGAACAGCTGCGATCAATATAGTTCGCTCAAATAGAGGTCCTAGTCGTATGTGCAGAAATATTTTTGAACCACTTGGATGCTTCAAATTATTTATTACGGAAGAAATCATTCAAGAAATTGTTCAGTGGACCAATGTAGAGATATCGAATAAACGTTCTGATACTATGACTAGTTTGACATTTGCAGACACAAATGCCACTGAAATCGAATCTTTCATAGGACTACTTACTCTGAGCGCTGCGATGAAAGATAATCATTTATCAACAGTTGAGCTGTTTGACAGTTCATTTACTGGTTCAAGATATGTGGCAGTAATGAGTAGAGATAGGTTTGACTTTATTGTCAGGTGTCTCAGAATGGACGACAAAACTTTACGTCCTGATCGTCGCCAGCAAGATCCATTTATTCCAATTAGAAAGGTTTGGGATATGTTTATAGCTCAATGCAAAATGAATTATTCCCCAGGAAGTAATGTCACTATTGATGAACAACTACTTGGTTTTCGTGGTAGATGTCCATTTCGGATGTACATACCAAATAAACCAAATAAGTATGGTATAAAAATTCCTATGATGTGCGATAGTGGGACCTATTATATGATAAATGCTTTGCCATACATTGGAAAAGCTACAAATACAAATGGTTTGCCGCAAGGAGAGTATTACTTGAAGGAGTTATCTCAGCCAGTTCATGGTTCCCACCGCAATATAACATGTGACAATTGGTTCACATCTATCCCTGTTTCAAAGTCATTGCTTCTGGAACCGTATAAATTGACAGTTGTGGGTACTGTTCGGTCAAACAAACGGGAAATTCCTGAAGAATTGAAAAACACTCGTTCTCGACCTGTTGGTACATCTATGTTCTGTTTTGATGGACCTTTGACCCTAGCATCATACAAGCCGAAGCCTTCAAAGATGGTGTATATGTTGTCATCGTGCGATGAAGATGTTGCAATAAATCCAACAACTGGTAAACCTGAGATCATTATGTTCTACAACCAGACTAAAGGCGGCGTCGATACTTTTGATCAGATGTGTTCTTCGATGTCTTGTTCTAGGAAAACTAACAGATGGCCGATGACAATGTTTTATGGCATGTTGAACATAGCTTTTGTCAATTCTTATATAATTTACACTCACAATATTTTAACAAAACAAGAAAAACAATAAACCGTAGAGAGTACATGAAACAATTGTCGATCGAACTGTGTGCACCGTGGATGAGATCTAGACTGCGCATTCCTACTTTGCAAAGAAGTTTGAGAGAAAATATAGAGAAGATCCTACCACAAGTACCAGAGGCTAATCTAGAACTTTCTCAAGAAGCTGATGAAGAACCTCCGACTAAAGTGCGGCGTTATTGTAGCATTTGTACAACAAAAAAAAAGAGAATGTCTAAGATGACTTGTACGAAATGTAAAAATACCGTATGTGGAGAACATAAAAAAGATGTTTGCAACAAATGTTTATAAATTGAGATTTTTTCAGTATTTTTTGTGATTTGAGACTGATTATATTGTAACTTATTAGTTAGTAAGACAAAATGTTATAAAAAGTTAGCTATTCATAAAAAAAACTTAAAATTGTTAGTACTGTAAAAAAATTCTACTTTTTGTTACATTTTTGAAAATTTAACATTATTCCTTAGAATAAACAAATAATAATACCTATTTGTGTTTTTTTTAATTAATAATAATGTAACATTTAATTCATACATAAAAAAAGTATTTCTATTTAAATATGTAAATAAATCAGTACTTAAAATTTGGCGCCTCTGAGGCGCCTGTTTATCTTTTCTGTACAAAAAAATAAGTTTATCTTACTAGGGTTAATTTGAAATTACTAGTAGAGGAATTCTATCCAAATTAATCATTGTAATATAAACTAATTCACCGGAAAATAAAAGTTTAGCAAAAAATCTATTCTTCTGAATGTACGATTGCATATATAAAAATGAGGGAAATTTCCAGTATTAACGAGAGTCCTCAAGAGCAATGAGCAGCCGGCAGTAGAGTTTATAGACTATGTATGTTCTAGCGCAAAATCGACCAAAATTATATGTAATTTCCCATAAGAGATTCTAAGGTTAAATTGGCAGAAAAGTTACCTCGATGACCTTAAAATCTCCAACGTGAGCTGGCGGTTTAGGGGTGGGGAAACCGACGCAGTGATGGGGGATCGAACCCCAGTCCACCAGTTTCCTATATAAGCACTTAGCATATGCGCCATCAAGGCGACCTTACTTACTCTTTCATTCAGTTGATAGTATGTTGAATAAAAAACCGTTTAAGACGCGTAGTAATAATATCAGTCACAGGCAAGCAACGTAGAGAGAGATAGCTGTTGGGTGGAGACATGACGACCTTGCTGAAATTCACACATCGATGACAAGTTCAGTAGCCGGCCAGACGTACCAGTTCGCTCATTCTGTTGGCGAGATCAAAACATCGCGTGTATAGAAGACTGCGCAGCAACGACTGGAAGCGAGACGCTCCCTCTGTGAGCGAGCAGACAAAGGTCAAAACATTTTGTGTGTAGAAGACATCCGGAAGCAACACGTAATAAATACAATGTGCGGTATCGTGTCGATAGATGGCGTTCCACGTACAGTCAAAACATTAAATCGGAGCATATATACTAATAAAAAGATACAGGGTGTATTGGAAAAGATGTCTCATAAACATAATGTAAAAAAATACAGGGTGTATTCACAATGGCAAAGTTGTTTAGGAAATGTGTGAAGATAAATTTGGTATAATAGATGCAGGATAATAGACGTGGGGATACGGGATAACAGATGCTGGAATTCGAGAAATTAGACGTGGAAATTCGGGAGCCAGCATACAGGAATAATGTATTTGGTGTATAGGATTGTTGGATGGTAAACTTCCAGCCTCTCTGCAAATGGTAAAAATGGTTGAAGCAGGACCACTACAAATGCTAGAAATGGTTGGACCAGGACTTTTCAAATGACATAAATGACTGGAACAGAACAGTTACAAACAGAGACGCTACAAATGGGTTAGTGTTAATGTTAGAAATGGTAGAAACAGTAAGATGATAATAGAGTCATAACAAATGCTAGATATGGTTGAAGTAGGGTCGTTACAAATGATAGGATAATGGGAACATGTATGTTGGAAATGGGATAGGTAGAGATGGCAGGAAGTTGAATGGATGAAACAGGGAATGGATGAATGCTGGGAACAAGTCAGTTGCAAATGGGAATATTGGAAATACCATAAAGCTGAATGGTTGGAATATGTTTGAAGCTGTTGACAGAACTCTGGAAACGCTGAGAGCGAGAATGTTAGAAACTGGAACGCTGGAAAGAGGAATGCTAGGAACGGCGTAACAAGAAAAAGGCTTGAATGATAGAAACAGGAATGTTGGAAAAGGTAGGACAGTTGCAAAGGGTAGAAATGGTTGAATTGTTGAAGTAGGATCGTTGCAAAGTATAGAAATGGTTGAATAGTTTAAGCAGAAACGTTGCAAATGGTAGAAACACTCTAACGGGAACGGTAGGAACGGCGTAACCAGGAAAAAGTTTCAATGGCTGGAACAGGAATGTTGGAAAAGCTAGAACTGGTTGAATGGTTGAACTAGGACCGGTGCAAAGGGTAGAAATGGTTGTATGGCTGAAGCAGAAACGTTGTATAGGGTAGAAATGATTAAATGGCTGAAACAGGGCCGTTGCAAACGCTAGAAACACCGTAACGGGAATGGGAGGAACGGCGTAACAAGGCAAAGGTTTCAATGGTTGGAACAGAAATGTTGGAAAAGGTAGAAATGGTTGAATGGTTGAAGCAGAAACGTTGCAAATGCTAGAAACACCCTAACGGAAACGGTAGGAACGGAGTAACCAGAAAAAGTTTGAATGGCTGGAACAGGAATGTTGCAAAAGCTAGAACTGGTTGAATGGTTGAAGCAGAAACGTTGTATAGGGTAGAAATAGTTGAATGGGTGAAACAGGGCCGTTACAAATGCTAGAAACACAGTAACGGGAATGTGAGGAACGGCGTAATAAGGAAATAGCTTGAATGGTTGGATCCGTTGGAAAAGGTAGAACTGTTTGAAGGGTTGAAGCGGAAACGTTGTAAAGGATAGATGAAGTTGGACGGTTGGATAGCGGAAAAATGGATGGTTGGAGTAGACATTGTAGACATTGGAATGTTCGAAAGAGTGGGGATGGTAGAAATAGCGGGAGGTCGAATGAGTGAAACAGAGACGTTGCGAATGGTAGAAATGATACGTAGTTGGATGGTCGGAATAGGTTTGAACTTGGTTTACTGAACAGTATAAAGGGAACATACTATCGATGAGAATGTTAGGAGCGCGAATACTAGAAACGAGATGGAAACGGGAAGGTTGGAAATGATGGAAAAGAGAGAATGTTAGAAGCGAGAGAATGGGTTGGTAGGAACGAGAATGATTGAAAAGAGCAGGTTGGAACAGGTATTATAGTGTTGGGATAGGAATGCTAGAAACGGAATATCGAAACGTTGGGAACGACAATAATAGAAACGACATAGTGGGAACAAGAATGCTGTGATGACGCGTGGTTCATAAACATGTCCAGTGAAGTTGTATCGATGTTAGACATGCACAGTGATGTTGTATGATGCTAGACATGCACAGTGATATTGTGTGAGCGTTTGACATGCGCAATGAATTTGTATGTATGTTAGACATGCGCAGTGAAGTTGAATGGATGATAGGCATGCGCAGTGATATTTTGTAAGTGTGAGACATGCGCAATGATGGTGTATGAGCGTTAGACATGTACAATGATGTTGTATGGATGATAGACATGCGCAGTGATGTTTCATGAGTGTTAGACATGTGCAGTGAAGTTGTCTGAGCGTTAGTCATGTGCAATGATGTTGTACGGATAATAGACATGCGCTGTAAAGTTGTATAGATGTTAGACATGCACAATGATGTTTTAGGAGAGTTAGACAGGCGCAATGATGTTATGTGGGTATTTCACATGCGTCGTGTATTGTATGTTGTGTGAGTTTGCTTTTTCTCATCTAAGCTATAAGAAGATATAAATATTGTTACGAAATTTACCAAAGCCGACCCTGTTGCATTTCAGTACAACAACGATCGCTGGAATATAAAAAAGCTAGAAGGTTCGGACGGGAGAAAAACTTATCTCGAACATAGCTCGACAACTGTAAAATTGACATTGGATTATACTAGAGAATTCGACGCTGATTTTAAAAGGAGAACCCATCCTCGCAGCAGTGAGTTAGAAAGGACGACGAGCGTATTTCGTATTGTTATTGTGAATCAGCTGTTCTGTAAAATTTGATGTAAATAAAGTTTATAGAAAAGTGAAAGTGAATATTAGTTTTATAATTTTAAAATTGAACCCACGGACTTTACAACAAATTTGGTGTCAGAAGTGGGATTAAGTGCAGTTAAAATCGTAATTTGATTTATGGAAACACGGAGCATGGAGAAAATGGACGAAACTACCAAAAAAATAGTCAAACAGGTTACGGAGGGACTAGACGAAAAAAATTGCCCAGATTCTAGAAAAACGTGACAACAAGGAGAATCAACATCAAGAAGAAATACAACAAAGGATAGTAAAATCTTTTGATGAAAAACGTAAAATAGAATTAGAAAATCTTGTCACTACGATGAAAAACGAACAACAAAATCTTGTTTCTACGTTAGAAGAAAAACAACAAAATCTGGTTTCCACGATGAAAAGTGACCAACATAATTTAATTGAAGGATTGTTCTCGAAATTTGAACAAAAACAAGATCAAACTGAATTAAAACGACAAAATTAATTTAAAATAACTGAATAAAAAAGACAAATGCAATTTGAACAACTAATGCAAATAGTATCACAAGTTAATGAAACAGTTAATGAAAGAATGCAAATAGTAGAGTAGAATCAGATATAAAAGAGATAAATGACGACATAAAGATCCTAAAAAATAATGTGGAGGCCCTTGAAACCAAAGTAGATGACATCGATTCCATACAGAGCCAGGTGAAATTTGAAATGCAACAGGACTTACAGCGAGGAAAATACCAGCACACCGTGAGTACCAAAGGTTCCGTTAGCAAAGCACCCACATTTAATGGCAGCTCATCTTGGCCCATGTATAAACGGCAATTTGAAGTCGTGGCTACAGCTAATGGATGGGATAACCAAAAAAAATCCACGTCTCTGGTAATTTCGTTAAGAGGTCCGGCCTTAGAACTCCTCCAAAGCATTCCAGTCGATGAACAAGGCAATTTCGACAAGATTATCGCCATCCTGGACAAACGTTACGACAATCAATTCTTGAGCCAGGTATACCAAGTCCAACTGAGTGAAAAAATGCAAAAATCCGGTGAAAACCTCCAAGAATTCGAAGCAGAGATTAGACGGTTAGTACACTTGTCCTACCCAGACCTGCCAGAGGAAACGAAAGACCAGTTGGCCACACAGAGTTTCATAAACTGCATCAGCGAAGTGGAAGTACAACGAAATGTAAGACGAAGTGGCGTCAAGAAAAGTAATGAAGCTCTACTTCGGGCTTTGGAAGTAGAGGCCGTCATGAACATGTCCAAGTCGAGGGTCCGAGCAGTTTCCTTAAACCAGGAAGAGTCAGAGTCACCATTTCAAGCGCTGCTGGCTGGTCTGAACAAAATATTAGAACGGTCACAAAGAACTGGCTCCAGAGGGGCATGTTACCGCTGCGGATAGACAGGACACTTCCAACGTGATTGTCGAGTGAGGCCACCTGAACGATCACCGACCTGGGGTAACCAAAAGAACAGTCACATGTCCAGGGACAGTCAGCCAGTCAGCATAAGGGGGCGAATGCTGACTAACTCTCCACCAGCCCCCTAAACGTTATCCATCCGGGGATTTTGCAGAGATAGCTGCAGCCTAGCCATTAGAGGCAGCATCAATGGGCGAGCAGTTGCCATCACCATCGATACCGGCGCCGCTGTGTTCATTGCCAAGTCCAGGGTTTTGAGAGCATCAGAAATTCAGCCAGTTACCAATAACATCCAGCTTAAAACAGTCACCGGCGAGTCCATGTCAATACAGGGTGAGGCAGATGTCGTGCTACAGACAGGGGACAACATGATCCGGCATAGGGTCCTGGTAGCGAATATTGAGGACGATTTCATACTGGGTATGGACCTAATTAGCCAGCATGGATTTATGTTCGACCGGAGATATGATGTTCTTCGGTTCCTAAATGAGGAATTTGTATTGATACGGCCCGTCAACAGTTCAGTCACCTCCATAAAAATTGTGGCAAAGTCTTCAGCTAGAATTCCCGGTCGAACGGAACAGATTATTCATGGGCAGCTAGACAGCAATCCTGGGAGCTGCGTTGGAATGGTGGAGCCCGTACACTCAGCTCATGACTACTTAGTTGGCGGGCTATAGTTAAAACCGGACGAGATATACCAATCAGAGTCCTGAATTTGTCCAACAACGACATCAGAATTGCCAATGGTCAAGATATAGCTTGTTTCGAGCCAGTAGAGACCATCCTCAATTGCGAAGAAGAGTACCAGACGTCGGTGAAGGAGACAGGCCCCAGTAAAGAGTTCCTACAACAGTTTGCTGACCATTTGACACACCTGACACCAGATAACCTGATGAAAGCCAAGCAATTTATCACAAACACTGGCAAATTTTTAACAGTCAAGATGGAACCACCGGGCGCACCAACATCATCCAGCATCGAATAGATATCGGAAAGGCTCAACCCATCAGAATACCACCTAGACGACTACCATTGGGGCAACAACAGGCAGTCGAGGAAAACATTGAGTCCATGTTACAAAATGGAGTTATTGAGCCATCCATCAGTCCATGGTCTGCTCTCGTCGTGCTAGTTAAAAAGAAGGATGGAACCACCCGATTTTGTGTGGATTACAGAAAGCTGAATGACGTCACGAAGAAAGACAGCTATCCACTACCCCGAATCGATGACACTTTGACCACACTAGCAGGCTCCCGTTGGTTCTCCACACTAGACCTAAAAAGTGGATATTGGCAGGTTGGTCTACACGCAAACGACAGAGAGAAGACAGCGTTCTCCACCAGTAAAAGGCTGTTTTAGTTCACGGTGATGCCCTTTGGGTTATGTAATGCACCCGCTACATTTGAGAGGTTAATGGAGTATGTACTGAGCGGGTTAACATGGAGGACGTGCTTAGTATACCTCGACGACATTCTAGTCATGGGTCAGACGTTCGACGACCATCTGAAGAACCTGGGCGAAGTATTCTCCAGAATTAATAACGCCAACCTGATACTCAACCCGAAGAAGTGTTCCTTGTTCCAAAAAGAAGTAGAGTTTTTGGGCCACGTCGTTTCCGAGTCGGGAATCCGCACCAATGAGGACAAGATAGAAGCGATCCGTGATTGGCCAGTCCCGAGAGACAAGCATGAACTGCGAAGCTTCTTGGGCCTCTGTTCCTACTACAGGCGATTTGTTGAGGAATTTGCCACCATTGCCGCCCCTCTACATCGGCAGACCACTGAGAAAGAGACCTTCCGTTGAAATCAGGATTGCGAATCATCATTCAGACGACTGAAGGCAGCACTATGTTACAGCCCAATCCTAGCCTTTCCTACACAGTCCGGCAAGTTTACCTTAGACACCGACGCCAGCAACACCGGTTTGGGGGCGTCCTATCCCAGGTGCAAAATGGTGAAGAGAGGGTAATCGAGTACTACAGCCGTGGATTCTCGAAACCAGAAAGAAATTATTGCGTCTCCAGAAAAGAACTTCTTGCAATAATAAGGACTGTAGACCATTTCCACAAATACCTCTATGGTCGTCATTTCTTAATCCGAACAGATCATGCCACACTCAAATGGCTGCTGGACATGAAGACACCGGAAGGACAACTGGCCAGATGGATGGAGAAATTACAGCAATACGACTTCAAGGTGGAACACCGTGCCGGCCGTTTGCACAATAATGCCGATGCCCTATCCAGAAGACCCTGCAGAGCAGAATGCGGACATTGTCTGAAGACGGAAGAGCTAGAGGGTATCTCCATCAGGCAGATCCGAGTGCAGGCCAATGAAGACTGGACAACGGAACAGTGCAACCAGGACCAAATGGCTGATCCAGACATCGAACCAATCTTGTCACTCAAAACGAGAGGGGCACCAGGCAACGATGGGACGAGGTAGCTAGATACTCCGCCGTGCTGAAATCGTTATGGGCTCAATGGGACTGTCTAAGAGTAGACAATGGAATGCTCAAGCGAGTTTGGGAAAGCGCTGATGGACGAGAAACCAAGTCCCAACTGGTAGTTCCGAAGAGAAAGGTACCAGCCATCCTGACCGAAGTACATGATGGAATTACCGGAGGCCACCTGGGCATGAATAAAACCCTAGACAAAGTCCGCCAGCGGTACTACTGGGTGAATTACTTCGAAGACGTCAGAGCTTGGTGCCGCAAATGTGCCATCTGTGCAGCCAGTAAGGGCCCGAAGACCCGGACCAAGGGCAGAATGCAGCAGTACAATGTGGGCGTCCGATTTGAGAGAATTGCCATCGATGTCGCCGGTCCGTTTCCCGAGTCTGAGAGGGGGATCAAATACATTCTGGTCGCAATGGATTACTTCAGCAAATGGTCTGAGGCATATGCGATACCCAACCAAGAGGCAACCACGGTAGCGACGGTGCTAGTAGAACAACTATTCGGCAGGTTTGGCGTCCCGATGGAACTACATTCAGACCAGGGGCGTAACTTCGAATCGAATGTATTCCAGAAGGTATGCACGATGTTGGGGATCAGGAAAACGAGAACAACACCAGTAGAGTGGATTCGCCGATTCTAATTCCACCCCCACCACTTGACCTTGACCCCCCAACCTTGACCCCCTGACCTTGACCCCTAACCTTGACCTTTGACCTTGGCCCCTTGACCTTGACCCCTAACCTTGACCTTTGACCTTGACCCCCCAACCTTGACCCCTAACCTTGACCCCTTAACTTTGACTCATAACCTTGACACCTTAACCTTGACCCCATTAACCTTGACCTTGACCCCTAGACCTTCACCGCTTGTCCTTGAAAATCCCCCCTATTAAAAGTTACTATTTAAAACCAGAATTACCAAACACAACTTCGTAGTAATGTCGTTTGATTTGTTGTTACCATTTAACGATTTAAAAATGTGGCGTGCCTATACATCTGTTGTTGAACTGAAAGACTTGAAAAGTGCATTGGATTATGTTTGCGATGAACTTTCAAAAAATATTTTTGAGTATGAACATGAGGCGATTTACGGTATGGGAAAAATACTAACAGAAGATGAGTGCTATAATATGGCGGAACAAAATAATAAAGGATTAAAACTAACAAAACTGTACAAGAAAAATTCAATTTGTGAGGAATGTTGGGCATCTTCGGTGAGCAAACTAAAAATTTCCGAGATATGTGAAGTGTTCAACTATCTAACAGAAAAAGCCAAGTTCAGATTAGCATTCCCACAAGATTATTGTTCAGTAGATTGCCACAAAAAAATTGAAAATGAAATGAAAAAAAAAACGAAGTAGAAGAAGAAGAAGAACTTCAAATACCATCTCCCACCACACCTCCTACTACATCTCCCACCACCATGTCTGCAACGAATATAATGGAGAGTGTGTAAGAAGGTTCCTCAGTTTATAATTTCCTCCAGCAAGATGTTTGGTCAATATTCTACAACACCATCACAAAGTGTATTTTGTAATCAAAAAATAGAGAAGAATAAAGCTAAAAAGGAAACAGAATTAGTGATAATCGGTGAAAGAAGGTATCCTTTGAATGCTTCCAAAAGTAAATTTGTGAGTGTTGGATTAGTATATGAATATGGATTTGAACCTGGTGTGTTGAAATAGCAGGTATGAAAAATAATTCAATATTTTTCAATGAAAACGATTGGAATAAGTTGTTAAAATATCAAGGAGTAATAACGAATTATTTCTTTGGAAATGATGTGAACGAAACGATTTCTACAGATGAATTCACCATTTATTTTGATAGTATTTCAAATACTAAAATAATTCAACTTTGGTCAAAAGTTTCATATATATATTTGGGATATGAATCCGTTTGTAAACTATGAGAGTTGATACCTCTTTTGAAACATATGATAGTGTTTCGTCTTCATTGTTTATTTAATGAATATTTATTTTAGTTTTTTTGCGGGTTATATAAATTGGATATTCAAGTGCATTAGACTGAATGTATTATTTATTTATTTGCTGGAATTAGGTTTGATATCCTTAAATCCCTATTATTTTCATTCCTTCCTGTACTATATGTTGGAAAAAAACCACATACTTCCTCGTTGAATGGATCAACGAGACTTTCGCATCGTCTCTCGTGCCGAACAGTTCGAAAATATAATATTTACGGTCCGTGACATATGTGCACATTTTATGGACGGAACTACATACTGGATCTACATATAGTATTTACATACACCCTTTTACCTTTCTGGTAAGTCTGCCTAATTTATCTTAATAATTGTAAATTGTACCGTTACATATTTATACAGTGGAAACATTCTATGCAATATAAAATTTTAACTTCTCCAAAATAGTATAACTTGGATCAACACCTCATATAAATTACAGTCCACTTAAATACATATGCAAAAATGGCGCTAAATGCTACATTTTTTTTTGGTCATTTCGAGCCAAGATTACGCTGTTTTTATTGTACAATCGATTATATTGATTTAGATTATACCATTTTTTTTGTTCCTCACGAGCCAAGGATATGCTACTTTCATTATATAATTGATTGCATTACTTCAAATACCACATTTTTTTGGGTCCTTTCGACCACAGATGTGTTATTGTATAATAATTGATTTAGATTATATCATTAATTTTCATCTTAATTTACTATATAAATAATTTGTTGAGCTATTGATAATTGGTTTATAAAGCCACAAATTATCCTATAGAAGTTAAAAGTTTATAAAGGTGTATCCAGCGTGCGCGAAAACATTCCGTTTTTTGCACTGTGTAACAATTTGGATATTTACGAATATTATAATTGAGCTGATATTAGGGTTTTGTTTACTCATTTACTTTTTATAATCTACGCTTTGTTGTCGTCGAACGAAGACGAAACATTTTCTTCACGACATTTTTGTTGATTGGTGCCTTTTTACCTTTTGTTTTTTGGAAGATATATTTACGAATTTGAAACTCGAATTCGTTTCGATTTGAATAAAATATCTTAACTATATGTTGCAATGGCCGATAATAAATTAAAACGTTTGTACGCTTTACGAAATTTAGAAATTAATAAACTTGATTCAATTGAAGAGATTGCAAATAAATTCATACAAGGAGAACTTGATTCATCTAATTTTATCGTAGCTTGTCGTAATTTAAATAATATACAAAAGGAATTCGATAAGCATCATCTAGAAATTATAAATACAATTGCCGTTAAAGATGATGCAGATTTAAATGCAGAAGAAATAATTAGAAGGAAGTTTATACTATGTTTCAATAAAATTGAATCTTTATACTACAATCGGGTAGAAGTACCTAATGAAAATAAAAGTAATACATTTTCTTCATCTAATGTAAAAGCAAATTTGCCGAAAATTAACCTTAAATGTTTCTCTGGTGAAAATATAAGTGAGTTTCCTAGTTTTATCGACATGTTTGATACGTTGATTCACAACGATGCAAATATCTCAACAATGAATAAATTTAGTTACCTTTTATCGGTTTTAACGGGTCCTGCTTTAGAATTGGTTAAACGGAATCGATTCATAGCGGACAACTACCAAACTGCATACAACAGTTATTCTAATAATCGAGAACTTGCAATGAGTTATTGGAAAGAGATTTCTAATTGTACTTCATTAACTAATGATAATCCACAATTTTTAAGAAAACTTAGACACATTTGGTCAAAATTTAGCTGGTTTATCCACTATGGGATTCAATACGGAAGATTGGGATTTTGTACTGATGAATATTTTACATGAAAAATTAGATTATAATTCTCAAAAGGCATTTGAATTGCACCATGCTTCAAATGAAATACCTACATATCATAGTTTGTATAATTTCTTGTTGAAGCATTGTACGGCTCTTGAATCATTTGTTAGAGCAAAAGGCTCCAAGAGTTCACATATTTAAACTAATTCACGAAAACATACTTCACCAAATTCTCGTTTAACGTCTTCTCTTTTTGCTAATACATCCCGTAAACCAAATTGTTTAGTTTGTAATGCAGACCATTTAATTTTTAACTGTTCTGAATTTTTAAATAAATCATCTCAAGACAGATTTAAGTTTGTTAAACAACGAAAGTGCTGTATTAACTGCCTTGCTCTTGGGCACACGGCTTTCAAATGTTCTTCAAATAAACGTTGTAAGAAATGCAACAAAAAACATCATACAATATTACATTTTGAAAATAATACTGTACGCTCAGATGACGTTCCTATGCGGGAAAATGCGTCTTATTCTGAACTAAATGATCGATCGGAAAATACTATGCAAATACCTGCTAGTTTATCTAGCGTTGTAAATTTTATTGTCTACTGTTTTACTTCAGGTCCGTGATAAATACGGTAACCTTTTAACTTGCAAAGCATTGATAGATTCAGGCTCACAAGTTAATTTTATAAGCAAATCTTGTGCAAATAAATTATCTTTAAACAAGCATCATATATCCACATCCATACAAGGATTAGATACGATGCGTACTTTTGCTAAATATACTATACAATGTGAAATCTTACCAGTCGGTAAGGAACTGCCTTCTTTTCCGATCAATGCTATTGTGCTAGACAAAATTTGTTCTAATATGCCTTCCACGAAGGTTAACATAAGACAATGGACACACTTAGATAATCTAGTGTATGCTGATCCCGAATATCATTGTCCGGGTGAAATAGATATTCTTTTAGGAGCAGAACTGTTTCCATATATCCTTCGTTCTGGTTATATACAGGGAGGATCCAACGAACCTTGCGCGCTCAACACGGTGTTTGGTTGGGTTGTCATGGGGAAAATTGGACAACATCTTTCACAAGAAGTTAAATCTTTTTTTGTACAACAAAATGATTTTGACTTAGATAACACTTTGAAAATATTCTGGAATGTGGAACAAGTTCCAGAAACTAATATTCAATCTCCAGATGATATTTATTGCGAAAACTATTTTCGTGAAACTACTAGCAGAAATGCAGACGGTCGCTTTATCGTCTCGCTGCCATTTAAACAAAATTATACTAGCTTCGGCGACACACGTTCTCTAGCTTTACAAAGGTTCCATAACTTGGAACGCAAATTTGCAAACACGAGTTGCTTAAAATCTCTTATAACGAATTTATTCAAAATTACATTAACAAAGGATATTTAATGCCTATTAATGAAACTTCTAATTTCAACAATAATTGTTTCTATTTACCACACCATTGTGTGATCAAACATGAATCCACAACAACTCCTTTAAGAGTTGTGTTTGATGCTTCTCATCATGCACAAAACTTTCCGTCGCTAAATGACGCGTTGTATGTAGGTCCTAAACTACAGAATGATTTGATAAAAATTCTACTTAACTTTCGTGTACATAAATTTGTTTGTACTGCAGACATCAAGAAAATGTATAATCAAATTTTGGTTGATCCTAAACAAAGGAAATTTCAAAGAACTCTTTGGCGTTCATCGCTCGAAGATCCTGTTCAAGATTATGAATTAACTACTGTAACTTTTGGTGTAAGCACTGCACCATTTCTTGCTATTCGTTCACTATACGAATTGGTTAATGCGAAATTGATTTTCCTTTAGCTTCTGAAATTATTTTACACAATAGCTATGTAGATGATATATACTTTGGAGCCAACACAATTAACGAGATATTGAATTTAAAATGTCAATTAACTACACTTCTAGATAAAGCTTGTTTTGAGCTTGGAAAATGGGCTAGTAACACACCAGATATTTTACAGGAAATATCTACTAATGATATTCAACAAACATCATCATCCTTTGATATAAGGATACACAAAATACAATAAAAATTTTAGGTTTGCAATGGAATCCACAAACTGATTGTTTTTCTTTTACAATTAAACATTTTGATTCTGAGTGTACCAAGCGTAAAATATTATCGCAGGTTGCCCGATTATTTGATCCGTTAGGTATTTTAACACCTTCTATAATTATTGCAAAATTATTAATTCAACAAATGTGGATACTGGGTTTAAATTGGGATGACAAACCTCCGGATAGTATCATAAATGTTTGGACAAAGTTCTTGTCTGAAATCAACGTGATTACAAGTGGGCAATTATCGCGTTACATTAATTTCAATGACATGGTTTCCTGTGACTTACACGGATTTTGTGGTGCCTCAGAACGAGCTTACTGTGCAATTGTTTATTTGAGAATTTCATATAGTAATCAATATAATGCAAAAACATATTTACTATGTTCGAAAAGTAAAGTTGCACCTATTAAAAAACTATCCATTGCAAGACTTGAATTATCTGCTGCTGTATTGCTTTCTAAATTAATTGCTTATGTATTATATATCTACCAAGATAAAATTAATTCTGTATTTGCTTGGTCGGATTCCTCTATAGTACTTTCATGGATAAAATCTCCTGCCTATAGATGGAAAACTTTTGTAAGCAATAGAGTGAGTTACATTCAAGACAGAGTTGCTCCAAAGAATTGGTATTACATACCATCTTCATTAAATCCTGCGGATCACGGATCACGGGGATTATTTCCAAATGATCTTTTAGTTAATTCTACTTGGTGGCATGGACCTAAATTTCTTGAACTACAACAAGAATGTTGGAACCTGACTACTTTACATTTTAAGGAAAATTCAGATATTCAGTTAGAAGAAAAAATCAATGTTTTTATTGCTTCGTTAGCTGAAAGTTTTATTGATTCCTTATTAAACAATCATTCTTCACTTTTGAAAATCAAAAGAATTGTCGTTTTTGTTCTGCGGTTTGCATACAACATTAGAAACAAATCAAACGAATTGTTAGGTTTTATAAGTGCAGAGGAACTGAGTAATGCTTTCATTGTTATAGTTAAACGAGTTCAATTGCTGCATTTTCAAAACGAACTTAAACAAATAACACAAAATAATGTTACTACTAAGTGGTTGAGAAAACTCAATCCTTTTCTAGATGAAAAAGGTATAATTCGCGTTGGTGGAAGATTATCTCAATCAACTTCACTAGGGTTTAATAAAAAATTTCCTTTATTAATTCCGAATAATTGCAATTTTACAAAGTTATTGATAAGAGAAATTCACATTAAATACTTACATGTTGGTATACAAACCACTTGTAATATACTTGCTCAAAACTTTTAGTTGATTGGTGCCAAGAAATATGTTAGGAAAGTTCTTAACAATTGTCTTGCTTGTTGGAAAACTAATCCAAAACCTTATCAGCCCTATATGGGTTCTTTACCAAAGTTTCGTATCTCACAATTAAAACCATTTTCAACCGTTGGAATCGATTTTGGAGGTCCTATACCTATCACTATGAATAGACTGCGCGGTTCCAAATCTATTAAAGCGTATATTTGCGTTTTTGTTTGCTGTTCTACAAAAGCGATTCATGTCGAGCTTGTGTCTGACGGAAGCGTTTTTAGCAGCTCTTCGGCGTTTTATAGCTAGAAGAGGTCGGTGCTCTACAATTTACTCGGATTGCGGTACTAATTTTGTAGGATCTAGCAAATATCTGAGAAGTATTAGGCACGCCGTGGGTGATAGAGAAAACATTGAATGGAAATTTCATCCACCGTCTGCTCCTCATTTTTCCGGTCTATGGGAAGCAGGCATTAAATCTGTTAAAACTCATTTGTTGCGAGTAGTAGGTGAACAGATACTTACATACGAAGAATTATATACTGTTTTAACTCAAATTGAAGCTGTTCTTAACAGTAGACCGCTTTGTGCAGTTAGTACGGATCTCAACGATTTGAATGCTTTAACTCCTGGTCATTTCTTGACTTTGGAACCTTTGACTGCGTTGTCTGATCCAGACTATGCGGATTTAAAAATTAATACCCTTTCTCGTTGGCAACTTTTGCAACGTTTACATTACGACTTCTGGAAGCGATGGCAACAGGAGTATCTTCATACCCTTCATCAAAGGGCAAAGTGGTATAAGGATTCAATTCATCCACCTTCAGTGGGTTCTTTGGTACTTATAAAGAATGAGTTGAGTTTTCCTCTTAAATGGCCATTAGCACGTATAATAAAAACTCATGCAGGTGCCGATGGCAAAGTTAGAGTTGCGACTTTACATACAACTAAGGGAACAGTCACACTTCCTTTAGTCAAGCTTTGTCCTTTACCAGAGGGATAAAACGCTCCATACCCTTTTATGTGGGGGAGAATGTTTCGTCTTCATTGTTTATTTAATGAATATTTATTTTAGTTTTTTGCGGGTTATATAAATTGGATATTCAAGTGCATTAGACTGAATGTATTATTTATTTATTTGCTGGAATTAGGTTTGAAATCCTTAAATCCCTATTATTTTCATTCCTTCCTGTACTATATGTTGGAAAAAAACCACATACTTCCTCGTTGAATGGATCAACGAGACTTTCGCATCGTCTCTCGTGCCGAACAGTTCGAAAATATAATATTTACGGTCCGTGACATATGTGCACATTTTATGGACGGAACTACATACTGGATCTACATATAGTATTTACATACACCCTTTTACCTTTCTGGTAAGTCTGCCTAATTTATCTTAATAATTGTAAATTGTACCGTTACATATTTATACACTGGAAACATTCTATGCAATATAAAATTTTAACTTCTCCAAAATAGTATAACTTGGATCAACACCTCATATAAATTACAGTCCACTTAAATACATATGCAAAAATGGCGCTAAATGCTACAGATAGCATTATTTAAAAGGCAACAATTCCAACGTTATCTAAAAGTTTTGCAAGAGGAATTACAAAGCGAAAGGGGGATTTTTTATACAAGAGCTTTTAACATTCTGCATACATGTCAAAACTCTCCTTCTGAAAATATTGGGTTAGCTATAGAATTTATGGATGTATATCCCGAATTATTTAAAAGTTATTTTGAGAAAAATGAAAAAAGTCACCTTTAAAGAAAATAACCAGATAATGACAATGGTAGTATGGAAATATGCATACCAACAATCAAGGAAATCGCACTGGGAATACGTAGCTGCAGACAGATTTCGATTTTATGATAAAATTGTAAAATTATCACATATTATCAATCCTGTTTTAGATTATAAGCATAGGTTTAGAATATATACAGATAGATTTAAATAAAACAATATGTAAAGTAAATTAATTTTAATTAAATTAAATTTTATTTTTATGTACCCATGAATTAAATTTATTTTCCAGTCCTAACCATTTAATAAAGTATTTGTCTCCTTTTTTTCTAACAATTTTTTTAACCAGGTAAATATGTGGATGCGCTGTCTTCTGAAGTTCTTCAGTATAAAATACTCCTGCGATATCTTGATCATTCTGATCTTGTAAAAGGTAAGTTGGAGGATTTGTATATTTCACTTTTCTAATTTTAAATATTTCGTTAGACCAACTAGGGGTATATCCTCTTGTGAATTTTCCTCTATGTTTACTAATTCGAACAAAGTCATTTTCCTTGAATTTTATGTTTTTAGGATCAACAACTGTACTTTTTTATACACAGTGCTAAGCAGAATTTTAGATTTTTTTATATTGACATCACTTGGTTTCATATGTATAGTAGAGTGTTTACTATTATTATAAGTTTTCACAATTTTAGGAAGTAAGTCTAACCACTTATACGTGCCTTGTAGACTAAATACTAAATTGTTTCCACATTAAATTTTTTTAAGTTCTGTTTACTCTTTCAACAACACTAGCCTTTAAAGTGGAATAACTACTGTAATGATTAATTTTAAATCGTTCCATTAATTTCTGAAATTATTTGTTGTAGAATTCTTTTCCATTGTCTGTTTGAAGATTTCGTGGCACACTTTTCATTTTGGTGAGAATGTTTTCCATTGCATGTGTTACATTTGTAGCAGATTTGCTTTTTACCGGTTCACACCAAACAAATTTGCTCAAAACGTTAATAACAACCAAAATGTAACGATATCCTTTATTAATTTTAGCATAAGGGATCATTTCCACCAAATCAGCCTGACAAAGATCATTTAGTCCAGTCACAAGCACCTGTCGACGTTTAAAATTTATTCGGGCAGGTTTATGAAGTTCATCAACTACTTTTTTTTCAAATCACTCATTTTTACTCAAAGGACATTGAAGAACTATTTCAACAAATAATTTGTCATTAGGTCTAATATGGGTAAAAGCAAGCTCATCACCTTTTACAAGCTTTTGGTTCACAATGCTTCTCTTGTCAAATTTTCTAATATTAATGCGAATAGTTGTATCTACGTTAATATTGATAGCTGTAATCGTCCCAGAAATTGGTGCAACATAGGAAACTGAATTATTTTCTAAAAAATAGAAGCCAGCATTTTCACTTAAGTCAAATGTACCCCTTATATATATAATACAAGGCGTTGTAAGATTTGCGGGGTTACAAAAATAAAGATCCTTGTTTTCATTATGTGAATCAGTTTTTGAACCGAGCATGTGACGACCGAATTTATCAATAGGCATTTTTATCTGATTATTTTTGCCTCACGTAATTCTTCTATGATACTATAAACTTCTTTGGAATGTGATGTATTCCCAGCAGCTGTGCTTGCCAGTAACAAACGAAGTCTATCTACGATTTCGTTAATGTCATCATAATATATATAGTCTATTGGCTTATTGGATAATTTTAGCATTCCACCATATTTGAATGTATGAACTCGTCTTAAACGTTGAGCGGGGGGCTTTGGTTTATTAAAGGAAGCAGATTGTTGTATTCCAGATTCTTAAAGTATTTTATGTTCAATTAAATACGGCCTTATAATACTTCGATATTTAAGTGCTTGACTACCTTGTATCTGAGCATCCGATTCAAAATTTCTTCGATACGCATTCGTTCGCTTTAGCATATCCATATACTGATCTAAATCAGATTTAGTATATCCAACAGGATCTTTTTTAAAAAGCAATTCATATAATCCGGGAGTTCCTAAATACGTAATATTTCCAAGTTTGACATCTGATCCATCAATTCTTACATCAGACTTTCCCAAAGTAACCTTATCACTTTTAATGTCATGCTTTAATCCATAGTATCGATCGAACAAATCTTCATCGCCTCGTATTGAATCGTCTACATATTCTCGAGGTAGAGGATGAAACATCTCCAAGTAGGAATTATACGCCTCTGACTGCGTCATATCGAGAATGTCTTGTCGCGATTTTTCTACTACATCATCAATCAATTGATTTTCATCCTCAGTGGTATATTCCGCAGTGTGTGATAAATTTGGTTGAATATTTGAATAGTTATCTTCAAGGAAGCTCAAATTTGTAAGAGGGAGATATTTTTCATAAGGTTTTACTTTATCTTTGATCTCTGAAAAATCTTTTTCAACTTTCGGGTCTAATTTAACAGGTTCTACTTTATGTAAAAGTTTTTGAAGAGGGTCAGAAATTGGTTTCAATTGTTTTTCAAGCAACGTTTGACTCTGTACTAAATCTGATTTTAAAGTCAAATATTTTTTCTTCACGTCCTTTCTTGTTTTTAGTAATTCTCGAGCTAGCTTCGAATCCATGTTATTCCTAAAATTTCTTAAAGGATACTAATGTTAACAATCGCAATTTTTAATTTATATATGTTAGGGATATATATATATATTTATCAAATCCTTGACGGTATCTACCCGAATTTCTTGAACAATCTTTGTCTATTGAAATAAATCCGAAGGGATTTTCCCAACAAATAGAACACATTTCTTTAAATTGTTGAAGACTTAAATCGAAATTTATATGATCCTGATATAAGTGATTCAAATTTAGATGATCCTGAGGGAACACAATTAATAAATTAGCATTATCCCTTATTAACTGTTTTGGAATTGAAGAGTATGTTTGACACAAGTAAAAGCAATCTGTGTTTTTATGTCTTCCAAAACTAAAATAATCTCGTATGATTTGTTGATTACAGGTCGTGACATCATCGAATATAACAACTGAATTAGATGGTATATTTTGTGGTAAGACCATATCATTATCATCACTGTATTCAAAATAACCAATTTCTTTCATAGGAGAAAATACAGCACGCATAAATTCATATTTAGGTTGATACAATGACTTGGAATAGACATAAATATTTTCAAATCTTAGACCATTTGGATGAGTTAAAAGAGAAAGGAGAACATTAGTTTTTCCACAACCACTACTACCAATTACAAGCCCCCTTTTACATGTGCCGTTAAATAAGCTGCCATGCTTTCTGAAACCATTTTCATGTAAAAGCCCATCATAATTAGTTACAGGAAGAAGGGTGTTTGATTGTTCAATCCGCATTTTACTAATGAAAATTTGTTACTAAATTTTTTGATAGAAATATAGGGTATATAAAGGTTTTCTCAGTATTCCTTAAACAGTCTTTCGCATTAGTATAATGCGTATACATCATAAGAATACCAAATCAAAGAAAATCGTGCGAGGAAGAGGCATTCTTGATAGAGTTATTGATAAACTTCCATTTGAATTACATATACCAGGTTATCGATTTTGTGGTCCGGGCACAAAATTAAGAAAACGTATTGAAAGAGGAGATACCGGAGTTAACAAACTTGACGATTTTTGTAAATCCCACGATTTGAGCTACGAACAGTTTAAAGATTCTGATAATCGGAAGAAAGCTGATAGACTTTTAGAGAAGCAAGCATCGGAACGTTGGAAAGCTTCAGACTCTTCAGCAGGAGAAAAACTTGCAGCATTAGTAGTCAAAGGATCAATGAATCTAAAGAAAAAATAGGTATGGGGTTAAAAAGAAAAAATAAAAAAGTAGGTGTTGGTGTAAAAAAGAACAAACAGTTAAAAAGAGGGTACGGAATCAAACGTAAACGACGAAATAAATCGCAAAAAAGGATTATTCCAATTCCTAAAAAAGGTGGATTCTTACCACTATTACTTCCTATTCTCGGCGCATTAGGTGCTCTAGGCGGCGGCGCAGCTGGTATAGCGAAAGCAGTAAACGATGCAAAGACGAATAGAGAAACGCTTGCTGAACAAAAGAGACATAATCTAGCATTAGAAGCTGCCAAAGGAGGAAAAGGATTATATTTAGCACCATATAAAAAAAAACTTCCCGTAAAATTATCCCGACATGCACTTACAAATATAGAATTACAACAATATGCCAACAAGATGAAAATTCCACATTTTCGCGGAGTCTTTATGCGTGATGCTTTACCAAAGAGAATTAGAAAAAATGAATGTGGTATCACCAATTTAGATTCAACAAAAAATGACGGCACACATTGGACTGCTTACGCAAAACGAAAGAATGTAATTAATTATTTTGACAGTTATGGTAATTTACGCCCACATAATGATTTGGTGAAATATTTTCTCAGTGATGGTGCTAAAAATGAAATAAGTTATAATTATGACGCAACACAAACATTTAATTCTCATAATTGCGGTCAATTATGTTTGAAATTTCTATATAAAGTGTGTAAATAAAGAAGGATCTTCATAAATATTTGTATCACAATGTCATACACTTTAAGTCTTTCTGGTGACTCTTCAGTTTTAAAGGCTGATTTTAACCCCACAATTTATTTGGAAGATAGTGTTAATTACGAAATCGGCTTAACCAATTTTGAGTCATTTAATGTTATTCCAAATATCGATGAAAAAAACAATCAATTTATTATTGGTAATGGGTCACTTACCATACCAACAGGAGCTTATGAGATCGGTGATATTATCAAATTTATTCAGAAAAATATCGATACAAAAATCAAACTAACAATTACACCAAACCTAAATACATCACTTGTCAGTATTTACTCTTCGGAGAAGATTGATTTTAGACCAACTAATACTATTGGTCGTCTGTTGGGTTTTAAAAGTAGACAACTAGAAGCCGACAGTGAAGAAGTTTCGGATTTTCCAGTACAAATAATTAAAGTGAATGCCTTGGGTATAGACTGCAGTATCGCGACAGGTTCATTTTCTAATGGAAAGCCTAGTCACATTATTCACGAATTTTTCCCAACTGTTGCTCCCGGATATAAAATAGAATCTCCTCAGAACATTATCTATTTTCCTGTAAGCATTAAGACAATCAACACCATTACAGTAAAAGTTCTGGATCAGGAAGGAGAGATTGTTAATTTTCGCAACGAAATAATAACCATTAGATTACATTTGAGAAAAAGCTAATGGTTGTTCGGTATAATATTAAAGTTTCAAAAAATATCTATAAAAGGAAACGCGGTAGAAAAAATGCAACTAGTTCCAAGGTTGTAACAAACAGAGAAGTTCTGCAGTGAAAAAGAATAACCAAGAAAAACAAAGAATTTTTGAGATCACTAGGTTTTGAGGTTTTGTTAAAATGAATATCTTAAATGTGACTGAACAACCTCTTGTAGACAACTCAATTACAGAATTTGAATATCATACATATCAACCGTTTGTTAATTCCAAGTTTGATTACAACGATGAAATAAGGATAGCAATACAAGAATTAGATACGTTTACGCTACCATCAGAAAGCTTTTTATACATCGAAGGAAAATTAACAAAAGAAGAAGCAATATTGATAAATTAAAATTTATAAACAACGGTTATAGTTTTCTATTTCGAGAAATTCGTTATGAACTAAACGGTGTAGTCATTGATTCTGTTAGAAGCGTAGGACTCACTTCGACTTTAAAAGGGTATTTGTCGTATAATGAAGGGGAAAGCTTGAAACTACAAAATGCGGGTTGGTTTTCGAAAGTTTTGAAAATAGAAGATTCAGGAAAATTTAATGTATGCATACCTTTAAATATGTTTATGGGATTTTTCGAAGATTACAAGAAAATTATATTAAATATGAAACAGGAATTGGTGTTAATAAGAAATAATAATGATTTGGATGCCGTAACGACAACGACCGGGGTAGAAGAAAAGCCTAAGGTTACAATTGAAAAGTTGTATTGGAAAGTTCCTCATGTAAAAGTGGAAATACCTCAACAATTAGCCCTAACAAAAATTTTAAACAAGAATATTGAAATTCCGTTACACTTTAGGTCTTGGGAGATTGTGGAATTTCCATCAATTCCTGAAAATACTAGACATACATGGCCGGTTAAAACAACAACTAAATTAGAAACTCCAAGACATGTAATAGTGGCTTTTCAGACAGATAAAAAGAACAAAGCTGCATCCAATATGTCGACATTTGATAGCTGTAATATGATAAATACAGGGTATTCCTCAATTCAGAAAGATATCCATATAATGATCTGTACTTGGATTTTAAAAACAACAAATTCGCAACCTTGTATGAAATGTTCTCAAAGTTTCGTTCTTCATATTATGAATCAAACAATGAATGTATATTTAGTCCAAAAGAGTTTAAAACCATAGCACCGATAGCGCACATTGATTGTTCGCGGCAAAAAGAATCGGTTCAATCTAGCTCGGTGGTTATGAGAATTGAGTTTGAAACAAGTGATAATGTTCCAAAGAACACATCAGTCTATTGTTTAATATTACATGATAAACTTTTTTATTATAACCCGCTCACAAAAATAGTTAGGCAGAGCTGAAACCACGCATGCGTTAAAAAATTAAATAGAGGAAGAGCTACGCATGCGTCAAAATAAACTTATATAGAGAAAGATGGAATTAGAGTTGGAAGGTATAAAATGAAAGTGCAGACTAAAAACTTCAGTAATCGCGTAACTTTACAATATTCAAAAAGTTTAAGTGAATATATAACAAATCTGAAACTGTTAAGAAAAGACTTAAAGTTCTATTGTGCAAAGAAGAAACTGTTGGTGCAATTACAAAATTTAACAATATGAATCTAGTGCTAGATGTCCAAGGTTTCAAGATTGAAAATAATAAATTTGTAGTGAAAGAATTCGCTGGATATGATGGTGACAAAATATGTCACTACTTGTTCAAACCACCTTTTCCTTACCATATGTTACCACCAGAGTTGCAGAGCCAAGCGGATTGGTTAGCAGCGAACCATCATTGTATAAAATGGGTTGAAGGTAACACACCAATCCATAAATTTGCTCACATAGTTCAACAAATAACCTCAAAAGCAGATCGAATTTATGTGAAGGGGAGAGAGAAAGCAGATTTTTTAAGAAAATTTACAACCAAACCAATAATTGAATGTGACGAAGAACCCAGTCTTCCTCAGAGTAAAGCAAAATGTTTCAATCATTCTAGGGAAATTTGTATGTGTGCTCTATCTAATTTTTTTTATATATACGAAAATTTTGTTATGGCTGAAATATAATAAAGTAATTTAATAAAGGTATTTAATATACAACGATTTTTAATTATCACTTTAATATGTGAAATGTTATTTAACAAAAATAGCATATAAGGTAGTATTTTATACATATATTTGTCATTTATTATTAAATTGTAACACTCATAATTCAACTGTTTCGACAGTTCCGACAGAAACAAATATTCAAATATTTAATAATGAGCCCATGAGTTTAATAAAATATAATAAATATTAGAACTTCAAGCTTTTTGGGTGTAATAAATGTTTGATCTCAAATTATATGCTGTTAATTCGTATCTCACATGTAGATTTTTCTATATTGTAAATAAATTTTAAATTACATTTTTTATATTCCTATTTTTGAATTATACTGTTACATTATGCGTAATGTTGACCAAGAACATCAAGAGCATTTAAATTTTTTTAAATAAAACTTGAAACATTCTCTCTACAATGTGTAGTTGTTAACCTTGAGATTCCAGCAAGCGACTTGAAGCAAATAAAAGGTTGTTTGCATTTAAAAATAACAAAAAGAGTTGTAGCGGTATTTGAACTCAAGCTAGCTTTATACGCAGATTCCCATTTAGAAGCATTTAACAACTGAGCTAACAACCCTTTGACTTTTACATTGTTGTTTTCGATTCAGTATTCAGATTGAAATTCCAATGATCTTATTCAGCTGGTCTTAAAGCAGGTTCAGTTTTAATGGATTTAGTAAATAAGGTAACACTTTGACTTTACAGCAGTAGACTGTTTATAGTTAAAATTTTATAAGTAAGTTTTCTTCATTGAAGAGAAGAACCTAACAAGTTCCATGAGGTAGTTGTTGTGAAGGTTAACAACTATGTACTTTCAACAGAGAATACAAGTTTTGTTTAATTAAAATATGATAAGCAAACATTTGAACTGAAAAGGTAATCAATGAGAGTTTATGAAATAAAACAAAGAAATTTTAAATTAATACTATAATATTTAACTATATTTACAATTAGATAAAATTAACTAAAAAATAAAAATTAACTAAAAATATACAAAATTATGGATTATTATCTGCCATAATCCGCCGTAACATCGATGTATTACGGCGTATCATGGCAGACGCCTCCTTATTTTTAGGAATGATTTTTTCAATTTTCTTCTCTTTTACCCGAAGGTGGAAGACGTCCTCCTGCTCTCGCCTGATGGTCGCCTCTTTCCTCCTGATAATGTCCCGGACTTCCCTCAGACACGTCTGGGCATCATCAAGTGATGGTTCAGGAATCTGGAATAAATGGAAAAATATTAGTTTCTATTTAATTAAAAATAGTTGTTTTGAAAATTGATAATTTCAATTACTATAAAAATTATTAGTTGATTCAAAGAAGTGATTAAATAAGAAAAATTTACATCTGCCAAGACGTGGTCCAGTCCATCGTCCGGAATGGAATCAGGAGTAGCGGGTGGAGGCGAAGACTCAGCTGGAGGCTGAGCAGGAGATGCGACTGTGGGCAGGGCTGGAGGTGGGGCTGCAGGCTCCTCCTCTGCAAGCTGAAAATTTTGAAAATTTACTAAACGAAAATGATAAAAGTTAAGACTTACATCCTGCAATACCCTCTCGAGGTCTTCCTCGGACAAACCGCCACCCTCGGTTTCATCTGGACATTGCTGAAAATATTTTGATTAAAAAAAAAAGTTGTGCATCTTACAGGGAAGACTGCATTCACTTCCTCTTCATTCAATCCTCCCCGCAAGTATTCCCCTTCAGGCAGTTCATACTAAAATATTCGAGTTAAAAAAATAAAGAAAATCGGAAATCGGAAAACTCCTCAAACTAAACAGAAATCAACAAAATATTATTGAGAAATAAACTAAAAATATAAACTCACCTCTTGCTCATACTCCGGTACCGGAGTTACCAAATTAATGGTTGGAGGTTGGACTTGGACGTCGCTTAATATGCTGACGCGCCGACCGGTCAACAAAGTGTTGAGGATAGATACTTGCGGTTTTCCTGGATTGGTTGCCATTTTAAATCACAAAGAACACACAAAAAAGCACAAAAAAATAGACGTATAAATAGACGCAAAAAAGACACAAAGGTGAGTAACAAAACGCGAAACAAAGTAAACAAAAGAATCGAAGAAATACAGTTCAATTAAAACTTAAATATGTAAAGGCACGAATAGAAACAGACAGGTGTGTTCAATGGAAACAAACTTAGCGTACTGAATGGTGCGCTGCGTTTAAATAATCGCAAACTATACATCCACACCATATCTCCCTACCATTTTCATCATACCCACCTACCTGGGGTACAAAAAAAGTGTATATATATATATATATGTCATTATTTCTTTGGAAGTTGAAATTACAAACTGCGCATAGGAAATATTATTGGGAACATTGTGTGCATGTAAAAGTTGCAGTAGTATATGACATTGTTGCAAAAATTACATGTTGTATAAGTTGAGTCCTAGATGTTGAAATTACCAACTGCGCATAGACAAGATTGATGGAAACTTTGTGCGCATTTTGTAGCGCACCTAGTAGTCTGAGGTATGCGTACTACCGGTCAAACGACAAAATTACCTCCTTGGATGGAGGGGGGGAGGGACATGGGCATTTTTTTTTTGAGTCCGAAAATTGAAAAAGTTGCATTTTTTTATCTGTTATCGTTTTGTGAAATTTAAGCGTTTTTGAAGTTCATAAAGAGACTGTTATCCTTGTTGTTTTCGTTAAATATCTTTGTAACCTTGAGGAATCAAAGAAATATTTTGGATAGAAACGATAGTCAACATTTTGCCAAAACTTTTCTATATGTATCATTTTTCTGTGCAACCTCAAATAACAGCAGTATATGAAGATAAAATCTCGTGTCAATTTTAATAGAAAAACTTACTTAGAAATACTCAAAACAACATAAAACTTTTTTATTTGATATTTTTTAATAAAAAGCTTCTTATTAACATTTTAGCATTCTTTTCGCTGTATGCGAGCGAAATATATGAAAATAAAAATACATGTATACAATTTGTTAATAACTTTTAACAATAACAGTACAATTATTAGATTTGATTATGAAATGTAATTTTTAAGTGAAATAGGCATATAATGTTAATAAGTGTAGGGAGGGGTTTATAAGGTGTTTGGGTGGGACACTTGAAATTGTATTTTTAAGTTAGAAAATTGAAAAAGTTGTATTTTTAATCTATTATCGTTTTGTGAAATTTGTGTGTTTTGAAGTTCATAAAGAAGCTGTTATCTTTGACGTTTTCGTTACATATCTTTGTAACCTTGAGGAGTCAAAGAAAGATTTTGTACTCAAACTTTAGTTGACATTTTACCAAAACTTTTCTTTAGGTAACATTTTTCTGTGCAACCTCAAATAACAGCAGTATAAAGATAAAATCTCGTGTCAATTTTAATAGCGAAACTCGCTTAGAAATATTCATAACAACTTCCAACTTTTTATTTGATATTTTTGAGTAAAAAGCTTCTCATTAACATTTTAGCATTCTTTTCGCTGTATGCGAGCAAAAATGTAGGGAAATAAAATACATTTATATGTACAATTTTTTAATAACTTTTAACAATACCAGTACAATTATTACATGTTGTTTATGGTATGATATAATATTTAATAACCTTTATTGTAATATTTTTACAAAATATTAGAAATAAATAGAAAAAGATAATGCTGATGTGTATTATAACAAAAATAAATAATATAATACAATTCTTATGGATTGGTTATTGTATTCTTTTTTACAAAAATAACTTTTACATTGTGAAGTGGTAATATCAATCCAATCACTCTCTATAAAAGAGTTGTTGAAATAATACAATTTTAAATTATATATTTTACCACCAGAAGATACAAATTCGGTAAGGTTTTTCGAAAAGACATTATCTGTATGTTTTCATTCTTTCCCATATGGAAATAAAATACATTTTATATATGCAATTTTTTAATAACTTTTAACAATACCTGTGCAATTATTACATTTTGTTTATGGTATGACATAATATTTAATAACCTTTATTATAATATTTTTACAAATATTAGAAATAAATGGAAAAAGAAAATCCTGATTTGTATTATAACACAAATAATATAATACAATTCTTATGGATTGGTTATTGTATTCTTTTTTTACAAAAACAACTTTTTATAAGAAAAATAGAAAAGATAACACTTATGAGAATTAATGATAAATAAAATATATACATCATATATTCATTACATGGTGAAGTGGTAATATCAATCCAATCACTCTCTATAAAAGAGTTGTTGAAATAATACAGTTTTAACTTATACATTTTACCACCAGAAGATACAAATTCGGTAAGGTTTTTCGAAAAGACATTATCTGTTGTTTTCATTCTTTCCCACGTATTTGGCCATAAATCGCTATCATTAAGCGATGTGCAAATAAATCCTTCTCTGATACTTCCCCATTTTTCAATGTACAAGATGTTTCCAGCAAAAGCTGTTAACAATATTAAACCATTCAGTAGCACAACCATGGTTGGAATGAAAACAACACATTAAATTTAATTTTATATCTAACTTATCAACAGTTTTTCATAAATACTTTTCAATATATCATCTGATATATTAATTGTTTCCAATTCATTGTTTAAAAGTTCTGTAAGTTCATTTATTTCATCAACATCACTTCCGGCAATATCTAAGGTAGATTGAATTGAAGGTAACGATTTATGCCCCCACGCTAAAGTTTTATACATTCCTGGTATAACAAATCTTTTATCGTCTTGAGGTAATAAGGCTACTTTATTTTTTAATTGTGTATATATATTATGCAAAATTGAAGTAAATACATTCATTTTCCTATATTTAGTAACAGAGCTTTCAACTACCTCTTTATAATCATTTTCATCCAGTGCTTTCTTAATCACGTATTTTTTAACACCTTTAGCTTTTTGTCAACTGTATCACCCAAATTAACACAGTATGCCTTTGCACCAGTGCCATAAAAGCAAAAAAGTACTCGCCCAGCATATTCATCTTTCATTCGCCCCAATATTGATTTGTTAATACTAATTCCGTGAATATTATTTGGTGTATAATTGGATGTATCAAATTTATCAATATTATTTTGAATTTCAGAGTAAAAGTTATCTGATTCAATTAAAAAAAATAATGAATCTGTATCTGTGTACAATAAAGTGACCTTATCTCCATATTTTTTCTTTAGAAATTCATAGTTGAAACTATACATTACAGTTTTTGATAATTCTAAGACTGTAAAACCTATATAAACTGGTTTATTGTAATATACATTTAATCTATCCAGTTGAATTGCTGCAAAATTTGAATTAAAAATGGAACTGCTATTAAAATTTGGTTTAGCAATTAAACCTTCAGCCCCCAATTTTTTTCCATAATTTTTCCAGTGTGTTACTAATCGAACATCATTTCTTTTATCTATATTTTCTAACGATTTTCCATAAACAGAATTCGTCATCTTTTTATAACAATTGCTCTCAAGTTTTGATTTCGCTTTATTTCTCATTTCTGTATTGAGATCAATATAGGGTTTTAACCAGGCTGATTGATTAAACTTTATACCTCTAAAAATTTTCACTAATTCTAAACCATTATTTAGAGCTTGTTGCAAGTTTCTATAATGTATAACATATCTTTCTTTATTATTTAAATTACAAATAAGTTTTTTGATTGATTTCATCAATTTCGTTTTGTGAAAGCCATTCAAACCCACTCTCTGGTAAAATCTGACTCATACTGTGCCCATATAAATTTGTTGCGTCCAAATACATTATGAAACTACTCGGTTTGGATGGTTCAAAATTTTCTACAAATACATTATTGGCTACAGCTTTCCTAACAGTGCAATGACAAATTCCACCTCGAATATTTAAAAAATGTAGCATGTCAATATCGGTTAGAAGCTCCAATTTTACATCTGTAGTTTTCAGCATAGCATCCCAACTTAAGCCTGGAGCCGTATAGTAATGCGCTGGATCTAATTTATATAAATTGAGAGAAATCGAACGAAATGCTTCAAAGAAATCCGTTAAAATTAAACAATCTGATATTAAATAAATTATTGCATAGTCAGCTAAATTATTACAATCAAAAACATCTCAAGCTCTTACGATTGTAAGCTTCAGTTTCGATATTTTCATCTTTTAGTTGATCATAAAAATCAGCTAACGTTGGTATGTGGTTTACTTGCAGTTTTTCTAAAGAATCGACAAATGAATATGGAAAAACACCCTTTTGTCTAATTATATCAAATTTAACATCATCTGAAAAATATTTTTTGATTTCAACACAGTGAGTAGGTTCCAGACTCTCTGCCAACTTCTCTAAAGAATCTGCAATAAATCGAAAAGAATCTAAGAACCTTAATTTTAAAAATATTTTGTTGATTTTATTTTCATTCTTTATTTCATCAACGAGAAGAGACTTGGAAAAGGAAACATATTTTTCTTTTGTTTGAGCAATAACATCAATTTTTTCTTTTTCACAACATAATTCTTTAATGAAAAGATGACTATCGTATTCTGTCAAATTGTGGAAAAAATTGGGATAAAATTGGGCACTTTAAAATTTAAGTTGCAAATACTGTGTGCTGGGGATCTGTAACGCCCTGTTAAATGATCGGGGTCTTTTACTTTTATATCTGTTTCATTTATAGTTTTATTACAGATATGGCAAATAGTTGTTGTATCATATTGTTTTTGTTCATCTGAGGATAACGGTAACATCGGTTTAACATCTTTCAAATGATTTTGATAAATTAAATGAACATCTTTTTCTAATCTATCACAAAAAACTTGTGCTGCGTTAGCTCCACAATAGTATTCTAATTTAGATATAGAATCATCGTAACTACATTTTATAAAATATGCAAAAGCGTATGGTACATGCTTACAAGTATTAACTGTAAAAGATTTTGATGAATCTGTCGGATTCGCATGTTCTACTTTTTCCAGATAACATTCAAAATCAGCGTAACTGTAAAATATTTTCAGGCATTGAGTGACCATATTTATTAATTTTTAGATCCGTTGTAGGCATTCTTGTAAATATATGATTGCAATCCATTTTTTGGTGAAAATTTAATTTTGATTCAGAAGTAAAATATATCAAACAACCATCACAAAAAAATCTTTTATGACCTTGTTTACTTATTTGTGATGAAATTAATCTAGACATATCTTTTATCCAACAATAATGATAATTTTTATTAAATTCATCACTAATAAGCAATAAATTAACATGCACTCTACGTTTATATCTAGTATAATGTAAGGGTCCAACAACTTGTATAACTGGTTTTTTGTTTTCATACATAGTCTCTAAGCCATACACATTGATCGATATATTATTCATCTGTTCAAATTTATTTATGTCTTTTAATTTAACTGGAAACTCAATATTAGCAAAATTTAAAATATTCGAAAAATGTGGGTATGAACTCATTCGATGTGAACTACCATTAGTAGGAAACAAGGCGCTTATTACACTCCAAGCGAAACAACACTGATCATTGTTTTCAACGTTTATGATGGCTCTTTTCACACTGATTGTCTTTGGTAAGGGTATATGATGACGCTCGGAGTGGATTAAATTTGTTGATGTTCAGTTCCAAATATAATATATTTTCTAAAGACCATCCTAAATAAATAAAAATATTTAGTTACTAAAACCCAAAACATAAAGTAATTTACCTGAACCATGTGCTTCAAATTCTGAGGCTTTTGTAGAAAGCTCCTTGCTGAAATCATCATAGATGTTTGGCAAGTTTGACGAAACCGTGGCGATCTTATTTTTTGTATTGAAGGATTTGATTTCTTGAATTTCCCTCGTAGGTAGTACATATGAACCAAACAACGTGACATTTAATTTTATAGAGCTGTGTTTTTCAATTTCATCACGAATTAAATCTATCACATTAATCTTGAGTTCTTCGAAAAACTCATTGAAATTTGTATGACACTGAGAGGGTGTTATGCTATAAGTGATGATACGATTTTTAAAAGCACAGTCAATTACTTGCACACCTTGTCTATAATCTTTACAAGAAGCATTCCTATGTTGATTAGATTTTAAATGTGAGGTAAACAATCGATTTGAAATGTTCAGATTACATACCCTGCAATATTTCAAATCCAGTTTCCTCTTTTTCGTTGGTGGCTGCCTTGAACTACTTTCATCACACACCTCTCTTTCATGTCGACGTAAACTATCTTTTCTTGCAAAAACTTTTCCACAGTTATTACATGTAAACATATTTACGTAAATATTTGATCACATCACTATTTGATTCACTACATACTCCTGCTCCTCCTGCTCGTATGCAGCCCACTTTCACTTTCCTATGACGTCACAGACAACAATTGCGGAACTTGATACCTATAGCAGTAATGTTGAATCAGATAGGTAACATTGAAATGTTAGTATATTTCAGAATTTTGGTTAATGTTTGGTTCTACTCCCATGTTTGTGACTTCACCAGTCCTCACTTTTACTGGTCAGTTCAAACCATTGTCAAGTAAATAATTTGATTCAAATTTGATGCTCCATCAGTCTTATGCTGCGATGTGTTTCAAACAAGTTTTACTGTACCGCTATAAGAAACAGTAAATTCAAGGAACGAACCAAACGGTTAGATTTCTATGTTTCATGACAAGAATAATACATAAGGGTGTATTCATATATAAGGGTGTGTTCATAATGGCAAAGTTGTTTATGGAAAATAGATACAGGATAATTGATTCGGGAATTAGATGTGTAAATTCAGGATAATAGACATTGGGATATGGGATAGCAGATGCTAGAACTCCAGAAATTTGATGCGGAAATTCGGGAGCCAACATACAGGAATAATGTATTTGGTCTATAGGATTGTTGTATGGTAAGCTTCCAGCCTCTCTGCAAATGGTAGAAATGGTTGAATGGTTGAAGTAGGACCGTTGCAAAGGATAGAAATGGTTGAATGGTTGAAGTAGAAACGTTGCAAATGCTAGAAACACCCTAACGGGAACGGTAGGAACGGCGTAACAAGGAAAAGGTTTCAATGGCTGGAACAGGAATGTTGGAAAAGCTAGAACCGGTTGAAAGGTTGAAGTAGGACCGTTGCAAAGCATAGAAATGGTTGAAATGTTGAAGCAGAAACGTTGTAAAGGGTAGAAATGGTTGAATGGGTGAAACAGGGCCGTTTCAAGTGCTACAAACACCGTAACGGGAATAGTAGGAACGGTGTAACAAGGAAAAGGCTTGAATGGTTGGAACAGGAATGTTGGAACAGGTAGAAGGTTGAATGGTTGAAGTAGGACTGTTGCAAAGGGTAGAAATGGTTGTATTAGGACCGTTGCAAAGGGTAGAAATGGTTGTATTAGGACCGTTGCAAAGGGTAGAAATGGTTGAATGGTTGAAGCAGAAACGTTGCAAATGCTAGAAACACCCTAATGGGAATGGTAGAAACGGCGTAACAAGGAAAATGTTTGAATGGCTGGATCCGTTGGAAAAAGTAAAACTGGATGAATGGTTGAAGTAGGACCAGTGCAAAGGGTAGAAATGGTTAAAGTAGGACCTTTGCAAAGGGTAGAAATGGTTGAATGGTATGAAGTTGGTCGGTTGGATAGCGGAAAGATGGATGGTTGGAACAGGCATTGTAGAGTTGGGAAAGTTAGAAATAGTGGGGATGGTAGAAATAGCGGTGAGAATGATAAGAATGGTCCAAGAACGCTTTGAACCATTCTTATCATTCAACCTTCTACATTCTCACGTTAGTACCAACAGACAACGGAATGCAACCGTTTGAATCCATCCTTGAGTTCCCTGTATAGAGTTCTTATGAGTCAACATTCTAACCTCCCACATGATAACCAATTGTCAACCGAATCACTCCGTTAGGACAGTACATCCTTTCTTGCTATCCCATTCTTTACATTCCACCTTCTTTACTCATACATGATAACTAACGAAATCCAACCATTAGGTCGTTCTTATTATTATCCAACCTTCAAATCTCCTACATAATAACTACCGACTAACAAAATCCAACCATTAGGATCATTCTTTTGAATTTCCCGCTCCTGTCATTACTATCTATTCTACTATTCTTCGTAATCAACATCGGCCAACATACCCCATTCGTTAGGATCATTCATTCCATTTTTATTATCCCGTTCTCATCAGTCAATCTTCCAATACACCATTACAAACAAGCAAAAAATCCAGCCGATAGGACAATTCCTTGACTAACTGGTATCCCGTACTTGACATTTAACTTTCCAATTTTCATTCCAGCCTTTAGAACCGTTAAACAGGTGCGGAGCTTGATACCTATCGCGGTAATGTTGGATGACCAATGAGAGTGAGGACTGGTGACGTCATAAACACGGGAGTAGAAAGTGAAAGTAGGCTGCTTGTATGCAGCCCTCTTTTACTTTTATGTGATAGAAACCAGGTGCGGAGCTTGATACCTGTAGCCTGTAACCTTTTTTTTTGTTACGCCGTTCCTACCGTTCCCGTTAGGGTGTTTCTAGCATTTGTAACGTTTCTGCTTCAACCATTCAACCATTTCTACCCTTTGCAACTGTCCTACTTCAACCATTCAACCAGTTCTGCCTTTTCCAACATTCCTGTTCCACCCATTCAAACCTTTTCCTTGTTACGCCGTTCCTAGCATTCCTCTTTCTAGCGTTCTAGTTTCCAAAATCTCGATCTCAGCGTTTCCAGAGTTTTCTCAACCAACTTCAAACATATTACAACCAGCATTCCGGTCTTTTCTATCATTTCCATTTGTAGCGCCCGTTTCATCCATTCGACTTCCCGATATTTCTACCCTGTTTCATCAATTCAACTTCCTGTCATTTCTACCTTTCCCACTATCCCATTTCCAACATACCTGTCCCCACTATCCTATCATTTGTATCTACCCACTTCATCCGTCCTACCATCTCTAGCATTTGTTATGCCTCTCTTATAACCATTTTACCGTTTCTACCATTTCTAGCATTCGCACTTACCCATTTATAACGTCCCAATTTGTAACGGCTCTGTTCCAGTCATTTATATCATTTGTAACGGTTCTGGTCCAACCATTTCTAGCATTTATAGCATTTGTAATGGTCCTACTTCAACCATTTCTACCATTTGCAGAGAGACTGGAAGCTTCCCATCCAACAATCCTATAGACCAAATGCATTATTCCTGTATGCTGGCTCCCGAATTTCCGCATGTAATTTCTGGAATTCTAGCATCTGCTATCCCATATCCCAATGTCGATTATCCTGAATTTACACATCTAATTCCCGAATCAATTACCCTGTATCTATTTTCCATAAACAACTTTGCCATTACGAACACACCCTTATATATGAATACACCCTTATGTATTATTCTGGTCATGAAACATAGAAATCCAATCCAACATCATTGCCCATGTCTAACATCTATACAACTTCACAGCGTATGTCTATTATCCGTACAACATCATTGCACATGACTAACGCTCATACAACTTCACTGCACATGTCTAACACTCATGGAATATCACTGCGCATGTCTATCATCCATACAACATCATTGCACATATCTAACGCTCAGACATCATTGCGCATGCCTCACACTTACAAAACATCACTGCGCATGCGTATCATCCATACAACTTCACTGCGCATGTCTAACATACATACAACATCATTGCGCATGTCTAACGCTCACACAACATCACTGCGCATGTTTAACATCCATACAACATCACTGCGCATGCCTAACACATATCCAACATTACTGTGCATGTCTATCATCCATACAACATCACTGCACATGTCTAGCATCATACAACACCACAGTGCATGTCTAACATCCATACAACTTCATTGGGCATGTTTATGAACCACGCGTCATCACATCATTCTTGTTCCCACTATGTCGTTTCCATTATTGTCGTTCCCAACGTGTCGATATTCCGTTTCTAGCATTCCTATCCCAACACTATAATACCTGTTCCAACCTGCTCTTTTCAATCATTCTCGTTCCTACCAACCCATTCTCACGCTTCTAACATTCTCTCTTTTCCATCATTCCCATTTCCAGCTCGTTTCTAGTATTCGCGCTCCTAACGTTCTCATCGTTAGTATGTTCCCTTTATGCTGTTCAGTCAACCAACTTCAAACGTATTCCGACCATCCAACTACTATCGTTTCTACCATTCGCAACGTCTCTGTTTCACCCATTCGACCTCCCGCTATTTCTACCATCCCCACTGTTTCTAACATTCCAATGTCTACAATGTCTACTCCAACCATCCATTTTTCCGCTATCCAACCGTCCAACTTCCTACCATTTCTATCCTTTACAACGTTTCCGCTTCAACCCTTCAACCATTTCTTCCTGTTCCAACGGATCCAACCATTCAAGCCTTTTCCTTGTTACGCCGTTGCTCCCATTCCCGTTACTGTGTTTCTAGCATTTGTAACGGTCCTGTTTCACCCATTCAACCATTTCTACCCTATACAACGTTTCTGGTTCAACCATTCAACCATTTCCATCAGTTGCAACTGCAACTGTCCTACTTCAACCATTTCTACCTTTTCCAACATTCTTGTTCCAACCATTCAAAACTTTTCCTTGTTACGCCATTCCTCCCATTCCCGTTACGGTGTTTCTAGCGTTTGAAACGGCCCTGTTTCACCCATTCAACCATTTCTACCCTATACAACGTTTCTGCTTCAACCATTTCTACCCTATACAACGTGTCTGCTTCAACCATTCAACCATTTCGACCCTTTGCACCGGTCCTAGTTCAACCATTCAACCAGTTCTAGCTTTTTCAACATTCCTGTTCCAGCCATTCAAACTTTTTCGTGGTTACGCCGTTTCTACCATTCCCGTTAGGGTGTTTCTAGCATTTGCAACGTTTCTACTTCAACTATTCAACCATTTCTACCCTTTGCAACTGTCCTACTTCAACCATTCAACCAGTTCTACCTTTTCCAACATTCCTGTTCCAACCATTTAAGCCTTTTCCTTGTTACGCCGTTCCTAGCATTCCTCTTTCCAGCGTTCCAGTTTCCAACATTCTCGCTCTCAGCGTTTCCAGAGTTCTGTCAACCAACTTCAAACATATTCCAACCATTCAACTTTATGGTATTTCCAACATTCCCATTTGCAACTGACTTGTTCCCAACATTATCCATTCCCTGTTTCATCCATTCAATTTCCTGCCATTTCTACCTATCCCATTTCCAACATACGTATTCCCACTATCCTATCATTTGTAACGACCCTACTTCAACCATCCTACCATCTCTAGCATTTTTTAGGTTTCTATTATCATCTTACCGTTTCTACCATGTCTAACATTAACACTAACCCATTTGTAGCGTCCCTGTTTGCAACTGTTCTGTTCCAGTCATTTATATCATTTGAAAACTCCTGGTCCAACCATTTCTAGCATTTGTAGTGGTCCTGCTTCAACCATTTCTACCATTTGCAGAGAGGCTGGAAGCTTACCATCCAACAATCCTATACACCAAATACATTATTCCTGTATGCTGGCTCCCGAATTTCCACGTCTAATTTCTCGAATTCCAGCATCTGCTATCCCGTATCCCCACGTCTATTATCCGGCATCTATTATACAGAATTTATCTTCCCACATTTCCTAAACAACTTTGCCATTGTGAACACACCCTGTATTTTTTACATTATGTTTATGGGACATTTTTTTCGAGACACCCTGTATCTTTTTATTAGTATATATGCTCCGATTTAATGTTTTGACTGTACGTGGAACGCCATCTATTGACAGGATACCGCACATTGTGTTTATTACGTGTTGCTACTCCAGTAGGACATCCATGTCTTCTACATACAAAATGTTTTGACCTTTGTCTGCTCGCTCACAGATGGAGCATCTCACTTCCAGTCGTTGCTGCGCAGTCTTCTATACACGCGATGTTTTGACCTCGCCAACAGAATGAGCGAGCTGGTACGTCTGGCCGGCTACCGAACTTGTCATCGATGTGTGAATTTCGGCAAGGTCGTCGTTTCTCCACCCAACAGCTATCTTTCTCAACGTTGCTTGTCTGTGACTGCTATTATTACTACGCGTCTTAAACGGGTTTTTATTCAACATACTATCAACTGATAGAAAGATTAAGTAAGGTCTCCTTGATGGCGCATATGCTAAGTGCTTATATAGGAAACCGGTGGGCTGGGGTTCGATTCCCCATCACTGCGTCGGTTTTTGTAATATAAATATATAAAATATTTTGTACATCCTTGAAATTTGGCGCGATTGAACAGATCATGTGGTGGTGACTCTTGACCAGTGAGAGCTCGGTATGCCTGAGCACGTGGTAATTAACCAATGAGAGCGCTTCAAGGGGTAACTGCTTATCTATTACGTCATAACCTGTCTGTAGTACAATATGTCCACTGTCAACCGCGTTCCGTACCTCTGACTCTATTGCCTACCTGTCAGCTGCCAATGTTCCGTGCCATCGTTCTATGCCATACGTCAACGCCCCATACTAACGTTCCGTGCCATACGTCAACGGCCCAACTCTATGCCCTACCTGTCAGCTGTCTAACCTATATGCCGACTCCGCGAAACCTAACCTCTAATAACGACATAACCTAACCTCTACGCGGGCCCCCATCCGCGTCACAGCAGCCCTACCCAACAGTCCATAACCTCCATTACATCACAGCCTGTCATCAGTATCCTAACCTATACGCGGCCCTCATCCATATTCATAGCAGCCCTGAGGCCCTCAATATTTGGTGTGGAAATAAAGAACACTATTTTAGGTGTAAAAACTGTTTCAGGACCATAGAAGAGGACCTCGCAAATTCCTTATGGAATGTGGCTCCGGTTGAGTTTTTCATATTTGGTAGATCTCAACAAAATGAACATTAGTTCATTTTATTGAGACATTTGTCTTCATGACCGCAAAGTCCGATGACTGATAGTTTTCAAGTTATGGTTAATTTGATATGTATGGTATAGGGTATACCACGATGAGATGAGTCGATATATATGTGGGAAACTACTGGGAGTATTAATCTGAAAATTGCTAATCGGTTTTTCTTTCCGATGAGCTGGCTTCGGTTAAGCTATTTTAAATTGTCTACTACTTCCGGTTCTACCGGGAATGGACCCCAACTTTGTTGTTTAAAATGTAACGCTCTGTTTTTTATAGCATTTTTAGAATTCACGATGAATTTCAATACAACTTTTTTGGAAACATGACATATATGAAGGGCTCCGGTTGACAGTTATTTAATTTTTTCACAAAAAAAAAATTAATTACCAGGTGAAAATTTGCCTGAACATACCTTCCTAATTAGTTGGAAGCTGCTCAAAAAATTATAGGAGTGCTCAGAAATTGGCACCGAATTCGGCCGAAAATCTAGTAACTAATTTTTTCAAATGTTCAACACCAATGGATTCAACGCTAAAAAATAGGGAAAATTCATATAGGGCTTTTTGAAAAAATCAACAACAAAAAAATAAACATTACTTTAATTTAGTAATCATTTTTGTAGAATTTCATATGGTTATTGAAAGAGTTTGTGAAACCTTTTCTCCGCTATATCCGAGTAGAGCAAAGTATACTCATGACACCATAACCCAGATCATTCCCAACTGAAAAACACACATGCATCTTGTTAAAAAGCAAAACCACTGTCGTAGATAGTGGTTGTGGATCATTCACAATTGTAAAACACACAAATGGGAACAAATGAGAAACTATAGTAAATGTTCGAACTGGTTGCGTCCAATTTTCAAACATTTATTATGAATTATTTTAAAAATCCGGAATGTGTGGCACTCTAAATTTCTTGTGGGGAAGGAGATCGAAATGCATTCCAAATCTTTCCTGGCAATCTATTTTTGTTGTGCAGCATAGACAATATTTTTGAGGTGACCCCAAACAAAAAAGTCTAATGGAGTGAGAAGAGTAGAACGAGGGGTTCATAGATGAGATCCATTGTTGAATATCTAATGATCTTTCAAATGATTGTCTAAAAAAAAGTTATTCACAGGTGCAATATTATACGGTGCGACTCCGTCGTGATGATACCATAGCTGATTCCAGGTCAAATTTAAAAAAACTAAAAAAATTTTGAGATATCTCTGACTAAAAATAAACGATAAATATTTTTACCCCTCGATTTGGAACAAGTTTAATATTCAAATTTTCAGCATACAAATGCCCCACATACTCCAGTAACCTTGAAACTGTCTGTCTCTAAATACGTGTGGATTAGTATTAGTCCAGTAAAGTGAGAGTAGATAAGCTATACAGGTTCTAGCGCAAAATCGACCAAAAATACATGTAATTTCCCATAAGAGATTCTAAGGTCCCGAAACCACGAAATTGAACCAAATTTACCCCCTCCACTCCCACTTCGGCGGGGGGTGGTCTGCTCGCGGGTTCTTCGGGAGGCTCGGCGGGCGTCGGGTCAAGGGCGCTATGTCGGGCGTCGGGGCGCAGTGATAGCGGTAGTCGGTTGCATCAGTTGGGGGTGGTGGCAACGCAGCGAGGAACGGGGGGCGGTCGTAGGTCGGGGGGTGCGCGGGGTCGGGAACGCGGTGCGTAGGGAATGCGGAGGCATGCGATGCGTAGGGAACGCGGCGAGGATCGAGAATCAACAGAGTGCTTCCGTCGAGTATGGCGAACCGTGACATCATTCGGGAAACGGACTGGCTCGTGTCGGGTGCTTGTCGCAGCGTGTATCACAGCAGGGTGCATTGGCCGCGAGTAGCAAAACACATCTTAAGAACATATAGGATGAACGGAACATATTTTGAACAACGAAATAAATTATCATATGCGCGAGAGCGGCAACTCGTTCGAGTCTCTGCTTTCGTCGGATAAACCAGGGCCACGAGGGCGCCTAGTCCGGGCGTTAGATCTCTTAATATAGATAATTCGGCAATTTTAAGCAAAAAAATGTACCGAAAATGCATCGTAAATAATTAATAGGTTCCCAAATATTCGGTAATTAGCATTTCATTACAAATAATAAAATAATTCAGATTCAATGAAGGCAATATCAAAAGATAAGCGAAACCGCAACTGGTGAACTGATAAACATGCGAAACTCGAGCAGTGGTTGATAGTGCAGTGGCTGGATGATTGTAAACAAAATCGTTAATTATAAAAGTAGATACGGTTTTCATTGAAGAGATAATGATAACTAATAATGTAAACAAATAAATATGTAAATGAGGAATAATAATTGCGACTTGAATCGTTGGATTTTGTATCGAGCGGCGGGTAATTCGGAAAGAATACCGTTGGAGAAATGGTTGGAACCACTACAAATGCTAGAAACGGCCCATAGAAACGACTAGAACCATAGAAACGGCTGGTTGAAGCCACTACAAAAGCTAGAAATGTCCCGTAGAAACGACTGGTACAGTAGAAACGGCTAGTAGAAATGGTTGAAGCCGCTACAAAAACTAGAAACGTCTCGTAAAAACTACTGGGCCAGTAGAAACGACTGGTAGACTGGTTGAAGCCACTACAAAAACTAGAAATGACCCGTAGAAACGACTAGAAACTTAGAAATGGCTGGTTGGAGCCGCTAAAAAAGCTAGAAATGGCCCGTAGAAACTACTGGGCCAGTAGAAACGATTGGTAGAATGGTTGAAGCCACTACAAAAAACTAGAAATGACCGGTAGAAACGACTAGAAATTTAGAAATGGCTGGTTGGAGCCGCTACAAAAGCTAGAAATGGCCCGTGGAAACGACTGGTAGAAGCCACTACAAAAACTAGAAATGACCCATAGAAACGACTAGAACCATAGAAACGGCTGGTTGAAGCCACTGCAAAAGCTTGAAATGTCCCGTAGAAACAACTGGTACAGTAGAAACGGCTGGTAGAAATGGTTGAAGCCACTACAAAAACTAGAAACGTCTCGTAAAAACTACTGGGCCAGTAGAAACGACTGGAAGAATGGTTGAAGCCACTACAAAAACTAGAAATCATAGAAATGACTAGAAACTTAGAAATGGCTGTTTGGAGCCGCTACAAAAGCTAGAACTGGCATATAGAAACTACTGGGACCAGTAGAAACGACTGGTAGAATGGTTGAAGCCACTACAAAAAACTAGAAATGACCGGTAGAAACGACTAGAAATTTAGAAATGGCTGGTTGGAGCCGCTACAAAAGCTAGAAATGGCCCGTAGAAACGACTGGTAGAAGCCACTACAAAAACTAGAAATGACCCATAGAAACGACTAGAACCATAGAAACGGCTGGTTGAAGCCACTGCAAAAGCTTGAAATGTCCCGTAGAAACAACTGGTACAGTAGAAACGGCTGGTAGAAATGGTTGAAGCCACTACAAAAACTAGAAACGTCTCGTAAAAACTACTGGGCCAGTAGAAACGACTGGAAGAATGGTTGAAGCCACTACAAAAACTAGAAATCATAGAAATGACTAGAAACTTAGAAATGGCTGTTTGGAGCCGCTACAAAAGCTAGAACTGGCATATAGAAACTACTGGGACCAGTAGAAACGACTGGTAGAATGGTTGAAGCCACTACAAAAACTAGAAATGACCCGTAGAAACGACTAGAAATTTAGAAATGGCTGGTTGGAGCCGCTACAAAAGCTAGAAATGGCCCGTAGAAACTACTGGGTCAGTAGAAACGACTGGTAGAATGGTTGGAGCCACTACAAAAAACTAGAAACGCCCCGTAGAAATGACTGGTACAGTAGAAACGGCTGGTAGAAATGGTTGAAGCCGCTACAAAAACTAGAAATGGCCCGTAGAAACGACTAGAAACTTAGAAATGGCTGGTTGGAGCCGCTACAAAAGGTAGAAATGGCCCGTAGAAACTACTGGGCCAGTAGAAACGACTGGTATAATGCTTGAAGCCACTACAAAAGCTTTCTCTGGACCATAGAAACGGCTTGGTCCGTTGAATGGCTGAAGACCCGTAGAAACAACTTAGCCTGCAGAAACGACTGAAAACGTAGAAACGACTAGAACGATCCATAGAAACGCAAGGATATATATATATATATATATATATATATATATATATATATATATATATATATCTTGATATTGATATATCATATGCTGCTCTGAAATAAAATTGTAAATACAAGACACTGTTTTACTACCTAAAGTACTTCTGATTAGAACATTATTATCTCTCTCTCTCTCTCTCTAGCTTCATTTATTAAAGAAAGAGATCGGAAATCTGATAAGAACGCCCTGTAAACAGGGCCTTCCGGTCATTACGTCATAAGCTGCACTCTCATTGGCTGACCACCTGCTAACCATCAGTTTGTTTATCTTATATACTTATAAAAAAAGATATGTCCTGATTTCAAAGTTTCCAAAGTAGGATTCCGTTTCATATTTGACTAGTGTCTTTATGCCACTACAAAAACTAGAAATGACCCGTAGAAATGACCATTCGGTTGGAGCCACTAAAAACGCTAGAAACGAATGGAACGTAGAATTCGCTGCAGGAAATTGTTGGAGCCACTGCAAATGGTAGAAATTGTTAAATCGTTGGAGAAATGGTTGGAACGAACCGTAGAAATGGATCCATTGCAAATGGTAGAAACAGGAAAAAGAACCGTTAGAAATGCTGAAATGGGTTGGGGACCACTGCAAATGCTAGAAATTGCTGAATCTTTGAAGAAGGATCGTTTCAAATACTAGAAATGGTTGCAACAGGGTCGTTGCAAATGGAAATGTTTGAACGTTTGGTACAGTTATAAATGCTAGAAATGATGGTAACAGGACTCGTATTAGGAGAAAACTTATGAAAGTGTGCATGGAGACAGTTACTAGTAAAAAGGTATTCAGTTGTCAGTTTTATCACTGAGAATTTGTCACTGGTGAAGGTTACTAGACGCAACTGTCACCGGTCAACCAAATCAGTGCTTTTGAAATGTCAGAGAAAAAATAGGTTCTTAGTGATGATGGGGATAGGAGGACCCTGGTTGATAGGATCATTACAAGATGGTAGAATTATTGTAGATAGGTTGTAATATTCTGGAAACTCAAGGAAATAAACATTAATACCTTTGCCCTGATGTATCATATGTTGCTGTAATATAATATTTTAAATACACTGTTTTACTACAATTATCAAAAGTACTTCTGATTAGAACCTTGTTATCTCTCCAGCTTCATATATTCAAGAAAGAGATCAGAAATCTGATAAGTAGGTTCAGTAAACCGTACCTTGTCTGTGACATCATAAGTCCTGCTCTCATTGATTTATCACCTGCTAACTATGAGTATATGTCACTTATATGTTTATAAAGAATAATGTTTCCTCAGCCGGATTTCATATTTAACAAGTGTAATGTAATAGCTATGAATTAAAGCAGATAAAAGGAACAACTCACCCATATAGAAATTTTCGGAAATAGAACAGGACCTGCTCCCCCTTTTACACGATGTCATAAGCTGCACTCTCATTGGTTTATCAGCACACCTGCTAACCATCAGAATATGTAACTTATAAGCTTGTAAAAAATAAAGTGAAAATAATATCTTACAAATGATAAGCCTTTGATGTTCTTTAGAAAGCTACTATGGATGTGAAAGTGGTTGCGGTAGAAAATCACTCGACCTAAGAGAAAACAAATGTGTGCGTAAGATTTTATAATACTAACCATAAAGAGTTCTATTCCACACCGCCCAGGAGGCTGAACTCAAGGCGCGCTTGTTTTTTTTATAGTGGAACATCCCCTATAGGCCTATATAACCACTTTATGACAATATGAGCAGTGAAATCTAATCAAAATCAATAAAAGTAGTTCTTTAAGTAATCGTACTATAAGGCTGCATGAATAGTGATCCTAATAAAGTTAGTTCTTTAAGTCATCATGCTATAGGGTTGCACAAGCAGTGATCTCTAACTTAATAAAGATAGCTCATTAATTCACCCAGCATGTAATACATGGAAGCATAATCAATGAATATTAGATCAACAAGCGTAATTCTGTAAGTAATCATTCTATACCACAGTGATCCTAATAAAGATAGTTCTTTAAGTCATCATGCTATAGGGTTGCACGAGCAGTGATCTCTAACTTAATAAAGATAGCTCATTAATTCACCCAGCATGTAATACATGGAAGCATAATCAATACATATTAGATTAACAAGATTAATTCTTTAAGTCATCATGCTATAGGGTTGCACGAGCAGTGATCTCTAACTTAATAAAGATAGCTCATTAATTCACCCAGTATTATTCACACATAGACTGAATATGAGAAGGTTATGATGGATATAGCTATAATGTATTCAAGTAGGGAGTTTAAGTTTCCATAATAGAATAATGACCCCAAGCCAATGTTTCATAAGAGTCCGAAATCTGATATCGTTTATCATCCTCTGGACTTAGGGCAATTTTCTGTTGAGTAATTGAGTACACTGTATGTTTATTGGCTTTGATGAGATTTTGTTCGACTGATTTGGTTTTAAGTTTCTCCAGGCACTCAATATAATCTTCAAAGGTAATTTTGGTCTTAAGGGAGGATTTCTTTACTCCTTTAGCTTTCTTTGTTGGCTTGATATCTTCATCCAACTTGCTGGTATACATTTTAGATTTAAGCCCTATAAAATCTATCAATATCTTACCAATATTCTCATCTTTCCACATACCGAGCACTTTCTTGTTTACTAGAGGGATTCCGAATCTGTTGTCTGGAGGATAATCTGAGGTATCAAATCTCTCATGACAGTCCCTTTTCACTATTTCATAAACATCTCTATTCCTTATCTCTGTGACGTTTACTATTTTCTTATCAACGACTGCGTGTTGGCGGCATCCATGGCCATCGACGAAACACCTCAGCATCGATATTTCCCTCTGCGGTAAAGGAAAACGGCACTTTCATAAAAGCTAGGTTATGTGAATGTGCCTGCTGATGGGAGGTACTGCGTTCAAATTTGTTAAGCGTCATTGCGTAATTGATACCTTTGGTAATAAGGGTTAATATTTAAACAAGCATTTTTCTATAGAAATCTGGTATAATATTAGCTTCTTTAAGTTCTTCCTTCGATGCAATCAGTAGTTTCAGCCGTTCAACCAATTCCAGTACACCATTGACTTGTTAAGTTCCCCGGTTCTCGTAAAACATTGCTTCTGTGTTAAAAGTTGAAAAATGGCATAGCATATAGCCTTGAAGCTTTCAAATGGCCTGCTGCATTCTTGCGTGCTGAAGTCATTGTCGAAAGTTCATACATCTAAATCATCTGTAGCGACTTGTAAAATATTAGCTGATAAAGACCCTGAGGCCCTTGAAACTGCAATCCGTCAACGATAATGTGTACTATTAAAGTTGATATGGTAGAGATACCAGCGTAAATTTTATTGATATCATAGCTATTACCGGAAAAGCTAAATATCCGTTTGGAACCCACCGAAACAGATAAAACGTGCAGGTATGGGCGGTCGTACTGATTTCATAGAGGCTCAGTTCACACGTGGAGGAGGTAGAACTCAGCACCCAGCAATAGGAGGACTCCCAGATACGATTAGTTTACTCCTGGTGGAACCAGGAATTTTTTACGTCTTGAGAGATGAATAAAAATCTGTATTTATTTAAAAATTCATGCCAATAAAATCATAAATGTATTTAAAAATTCCTGATAATAAATTCTCAAATCATAAATCTGTATTTATTTAAATGTAATGTTAATAAAATCGAAAAATAATATAAATCATGAATCCGTGATTATTTAAAAATTCCTGATAATAAATTCACATTATATCTGGTATTTTAGATATCAAAACCACAAACCGGAAATGATGACCGCAGTGAAAGGAAACCGTCATATCTTGTTTACGCTAATTGAAACCGAGCTAAATAAATTTACAGGAAGCTGTGGTTTGATTAGGTTATCATGTTGTTTGCAGCAACAAACTTTTGCAGGAAGTTCCCATATGATAAGCATTAATTAGTTGTTTTTCTAGAACTAACGGAAATTTCGTTATACGCAAATGACGTAGTTCGATGCTGATAAATAAAATAATTGTGAATTTTTATTTCATTGTTAATTCGACTCTCAAAGAGATCACATATCAACTACAGTGATTGTGTTTGTGCTTTGTGAAATTAACTGTTAATTCAACTTGCAAAGTGTATCTAGTGATAGTGTGTGTTGTTCAAAAAAAACATTATGTGAGTATTTACTTAATTTCATTTATGTTAATTTGATTTTAGTATTTTGTGACTGCCCTTCAAAATATTTGAAATTATTAGAGTTTAGACGCAACCAAGTTCATAGGGGCTGCTTTTCAATTCAATGTTCTATTTCTAAATTTTTGGTAATTTGCTTCTAATATTTTGTGTGTGTGTGTATTTCAAAAATTATTAGGAGTGTTTAGATTCATTATAAATTTGTAGTATTGGTTTTCGAATCGAATATTTTCTGGCTGCTTAAAATTTCTGGTTTTCTGTTGTTTCAATTATTACCGTTTATTCACTTCAGTTAGCTACATGACCTTTATTTTTATTTAATGGCAGATGTATCGTGTTCTGGAAGTATATTTCAAGGATTATATTACTTATTCGACATCACACATACTCTACCATTATTTCATTTCCAGGCTTAATATATTAAATTATGATAGTAGTTTCTGAACTCTCTCCTAATTCGGAACACACCCTTAGGTGAATAGTGATGAATATATGACTATAAAAGTAGTTTTTCATACTAGAGAATACATTAGTTTTTGAGTTTCACTCAGTGAGTCAACACGTGCTTATAGTGCATATTAACTAAAAGAGTGATTTCAAAGTTTATTAGGTAATTTAAATCTCTTATAGAAACCATGGTTCTCTCTGCAGTGGTGAAGAGTATTCTCTTTGCAGTAACTGCTCTATTGGTGAATCTGCGTGAGAAATTTGATGGATCTACCGCAGAAGATGGACTTAGGCAATGTACCAAGGCGATCAGACATCTTCATCATCAAATAAAGAAAGAGACAACAGTAGGTGAAAAACAGAACCTCCAGGCAACGTTAGCCAACATTAAGACTTTCCGAACTCAAATAAAATATTTGCAAAAGAAAGGATCTGGAGTTGGGTCATCGCGTAGAGAATGGACTAGTGACAGAGTGCGATGGTTTGACTGTATATCGGCATTTAAGAGGCGTCTTAGGACTGGAGTGATAGTAAATCTGAAGCATAAGAATATTCAAGCTTTTTTCTCCGACTGCAAATCACTTTTCATGAGGCGTATCCAGAATGTTTTGAAAACTGAAGAGGCCGTGAAAGTGAATACGGTGTTTGCTGCTGAATTTGAGATGTCTAAGGCAGAACAAGTGGTCTCGGAAATCAAGTATTTCAACACATCGAATGCTTCTATACTGAGAGATACCGATTTGAATGAGTGGTGGGACGAACGTGTAGTACAACCATTTATGAAAGATGTTGATCAATTTTCAGAAGGTTCAAGTGGTTGGGCTTTAGTGAGAATCCATAATTTGGGTGTAAACATTAACAAGTATACTCCCCAACTTGGGTCATCTTATATTGATCTACCTGGTGGAATAAAGAGGAAGAAAGCATGTATCAATGTTAAGAACGAAGATAATGCCTGTTTTGCATGGAGCATTGTGTCCGCCCTTTATCCTGTTGAAAAAGATCCACAACGAACTTCTAAGTACCCGCACTACTCACAGGTGTTGAAGCTCAATGGCATCCAGTTTCCGATGACGACACCGCAAATCCCTCGATTTGAGAAACAAAACAACATCTCAGTCAATGTATATATACTAAAGAAGTCTAAAAAATTTATTGTACTACCAACATATCTCACTAGAGATAAACGGGATCGTCATGTAAACCTTCTGTTGATTCAGGACCGATACGATAAAGATGATTCAACTCCTGTAAATTATCATTTTGTATGGATCAAAGATTTGTCCAGACTGGTATCTTCTCAACTCAGCAAAGACAAGCATAAAAAATACTTTTGTGACCGCTGTCTGCATTATTTTTGTTCTGAAGAAAAATTTAATATTCATATGGAGGACTGTAGTATGCTGAACAAATGTAGGATGAGATTGCCTGACGAAACCAACAAGATTTTAAAGTTTAAAAACTTTAAAAACAAAGAAAGATCTCCCTTCATTATTTATGCTGATTTGGAAAGTGTCCTGAAACATATCAATGATAAAACCAAATATCAAGAACACATCCCTTCAGCTATAGGATATTACCTGAAGTGTTCTTATGATGAGTCGTTATCTTTCTACCGTTCCTATAGAGGATCATCCTGCATAGACTGGTTTGCTAAAGAAATGCTACAGCTATCAGAAGATCTAAACACCATTTTCCTCTGTCCGTACGACATCGATCCACTTTCACATGAAGAGCAGCACCAGTATGATACAGCCACTCATTGTCATATCTGCGAGAAACCGTTCACTCCTGAAGACATGAAAGTGCGTGACCATTTCCATCTTGCCTCTGGATTTAATAATAGTGATAGCAGAAAATCAAACTATCGTGGTCCAGCCCATGAATCTTGTAATATTAATTATCAGGACACGCATATAGTACCCGTTGTTTTTCACAACTTGTCAGGATACGATAGCCACTTCATTATCAATCAAATTGCGCAGTGTACTGAAGGAAAGATAGATATACTTCCTATTACTAAGGAAAAGTACATCTCATTCACCAAGCATTTCAAGGACTCATTAATTAAATTCCGATTCATCGATTCATTTAGATTTCTTGCTGCATCACTTGACACTCTTGCCTCCTCATTACCACAGTTTCCTGAACTACGTTCACAATTTTCCGGTTTACATGACAATCAATTCAATTTATTAACTAAAAAGGGGATATTCTGCTATGATTATCTTGATTGTTTTGAAAAATTTTCGGATAAATCTTTACCAAGTCAGGATAAATTTTATAACAAACTGGAAGATACTGGCATCACCGATGAACAATACACCCATGCAAGACGGGTGTGGACTGAGTTTGGAATCAAAAACTTGGGTGAGTACACTGATTTATATATGAAGACTGATATTATGTTGCTGGCTGATGTTTTTGAAAAGTTTCGAAACAGTAGCCTTGAAAGTTATGGTCTAGATCCAGGTCATTATTTCACATTACCTGGTTATACATGGGATTGTATGCTTTTCAAGACCAGACAGGAATTGGAGCTTCTTACAGACATTGAGCAATTATTATTTGTTGAAAAAGGAATCCGAGGGGGATTATCACAATGTTCAAAGAGACGATGTGTTGCTAATAATAGATATATGAAAGCTTATGATCCTACAAAGCCTACAGTGACCTTAAAATATTACGACTGCAATAACCAATATGGGTTTGCAATGTCTCAATATTTACCATATGGAGGGTTCGAATGGGTTGACCCTAACATCGATGTCACTCAAATTCCCGATAATTCAGACATTGGTTATTTTTTGGAAGTTGATTTGGAGTATCCGCAACACCTCCATGATGAGCACAATGATTTGCCTTTCTGCCCGCAACATATAACTCCCCCCGGTTCCAAAAACAGAAAACTACTGGCTACGTTATATGATAAACATAAATACGTCATTCATTATAGAAATTTAAAACAGGCATTACAATATGATCTTAAGCTCACGAAAATTCATCGTGCTCTCAAATTTAACCAATCACCTTGGCTTAAGTCATACATAGACTTAAACACCAGGTTAAGGAGTCAAGCGAAGACTGAATTTGAAAAGAATCTATTCAAATTAATGAATAATGCCGTATTTGGAAAATGTTTAGAAAATTTACGAAAAAGGGCCAATGTTCGACTGATTTCCAAATGGCAGGGTAGATACGGCTTAGAGGCAATGATATCCAAACCAGAATTCAAGTCTTGCACAATCTTCAATGAAAATTTAGTTGCAGTTGAGCTCGCAAAGTTGGAAATCCTCTTTAATAAACCCATGTACGTAGGCATGGCTGTTTTGGACTTGGCTAAAACAACAGTATATGATTTCTATTATGGTTATTTAAAGAAAGAATTCGGTGATGATGTCTCTATAGCATATACAGACACAGACAGCTTATTCACAGAGATAAGGAATAGAGATGTTTATGAAATAGTGAAAAGGGACTGTCATGAGAGATTTGATACCTCAGATTATCCTCCAGACAACAGATTCGGAATCCCTCTAGTAAACAAGAAAGTGCTCGGTATGTGGAAAGATGAGAATATTGGTAAGATATTGATAGATTTTATAGGGCTTAAATCTAAAATGTATACCAGCAAGTTGGATGAAGATATCAAGCCAACAAAGAAAGCTAAAGGAGTAAAGAAATCCTCCCTTAAGACCAAAATTACCTTTGAAGATTATATTGAGTGCCTGGAGAAACTTAAAACCAAATCAGTCGAACAAAATCTCATCAAAGCCAATAAACATACAGTGTACTCAATTACTCAACAGAAAATTGCCCTAAGTCCAGAGGATGATAAACGATATCAGATTTCGGACTCTTATGAAACATTGGCTTGGGGTCATTATTCTATTATGGAAACTTAAACTCCCTACTTGAATACATTATAGCTATATCCATCATAACCTTCTCATATTCAGTCTATGTGTGAATAATACTGGGTGAATTAATGAGCTATCTTTATTAAGTTAGAGATCACTGCTCGTGCAACCCTATAGCATGATGACTTAAAGAATTAATCTTGTTAATCTAATATGTATTGATTATGCTTCCATGTATTACATGCTGGGTGAATTAATGAGCTATCTTTATTAAGTTAGAGATCACTGCTCGTGCAACCCTATAGCATGATGACTTAAAGAACTATCTTTATTAGGATCACTGTGGTATAGAATGATTACTTACAGAATTACGCTTGTTGATCTAATATTCATTGATTATGCTTCCATGTATTACATGCTGGGTGAATTAATGAGCTATCTTTATTAAGTTAGAGATCACTGCTTGTGCAACCCTATAGCATGATGACTTAAAGAACTAACTTTATTAGGATCACTATTCATGCAGCCTTATAGTACGATTACTTAAAGAACTACTTTTATTGATTTTGATTAGATTTCACTGCTCATATTGTCATAAAGTGGTTATATAGGCCTATAGGGGATGTTCCACTATAAAAAAAAACAAGCGCGCCTTGAGTTCAGCCTCCTGGGCGGTGTGGAATAGAACTCTTTATGGTTAGTATTATAAAATCTTACGCACACATTTGTTTTCTCTTAGGTCGAGTGATTTTCTACCGCAACCACTTTCACATCCATAGTAGCTTTCTAAAGAACATCAAAGGCTTATCATTTGTAAGATATTATTTTCACTTTATTTTTTACAAGCTTATAAGTTACATATTCTGATGGTTAGCAGGTGTGCTGATAAACCAATGAGAGTGCAGCTTATGACATCGTGTAAAAGGGGGAGCAGGTCCTGTTCTATTTCCGAAAATTTCTATATGGGTGAGTTGTTCCTTTTATCTGCTTTAATTCATAGCTATTACATTACACTTGTTAAATATGAAATCCGGCTGAGGAAACATTATTCTTTATAAACATATAAGTGACATATACTCATAGTTAGCAGGTGATAAATCAATGAGAGCAGGACTTATGATGTCACAGACAAGGTACGGTTTACTGAACCTACTTATCAGATTTCTGATCTCTTTCTTGAATATATGAAGCTGGAGAGATAACAAGGTTCTAATCAGAAGTACTTTTGATTATTGTAGTAAAACAGTGTATTTAAAATATTATATTACAGCAACATATGATACATCAGGGCAAAGGTATTAATGTTTATTTCCTTGAGTTTCCAGAATATTACAACCTATCTACAATAATTCTACCATCTTGTAATGATCCTATCAACCAGGGTCCTCCTATCCCCATCATCACTAAGAACCTATTTTTTCTCTGACATTTCAAAAGCACTGATTTGGTTGACCGGTGACAGTTGCGTCTAGTAACCTTCACCAGTGACAAATTCTCAGTGATAAAACTGACAACTGAATACCTTTTTACTAGTAACTGTCTCCATGCACACTTTCATAAGTTTTCTACTAATACGAGTCCTGTTACCATCATTTCTAGCATTTATAACTGTACCAAACGTTCAAACATTTCTATTTGCAACGACCCTGTTGCAACCATTTCTAGTGTTTGTAACGATCCTTCTTCAAAGATTCAGCAATTTCTAGCATTTGCAGTGGTCCCCAACCCATTTCAGCATTTCTAACGGTTCTTTTTCCTGTTTCTACCATTTGCAATGGATCCATTTCTACGGTTCGTTCCAACCATTTCTCCAACGATTTAACAATTTCTACCATTTGCAGTGGCTCCAACAATTTCCTGCAGCGAATTCTACGTTCCATTCGTTTCTAGCGTTTTTAGTGGCTCCAACCGAATGGTCATTTCTACGGGTCATTTCTAGTTTTTGTAGTGGCATAAAGACACTAGTCAAATATGAAACGGAATCCTACTTTGGAAACTTTGAAATCAGGACATATCTTTTTTTATAAGTATATAAGATAAACAAACTGATGGTTAGCAGGTGGTCAGCCAATGAGAGTGCAGCTTATGACGTAATGACCGGAAGGCCCTGTTTACAGGGCGTTCTTATCAGATTTCCGATCTCTTTCTTTAATAAATGAAGCTAGAGAGAGAGAGAGAGAGATAATAATGTTCTAATCAGAAGTACTTTAGGTAGTAAAACAGTGTCTTGTATTTACAATTTTATTTCAGAGCAGCATATGATATATCAATATCAAGATATATATATATATATATATATATATATATATATATATATATTTCCTTGCGTTTCTATGGATCGTTCTAGTCGTTTCTACGTTTTCAGTCGTTTCTGCAGGCTAAGTTGTTTCTACGGGTCTTCAGCCATTCAACGGACCAAGCCGTTTCTATGGTCCAGAGAAAGCTTTTGTAGTGGCTTCAAGCATTATACCAGTCGTTTCTACTGGCCCAGTAGTTTCTACGGGCCATTTCTACCTTTTGTAGCGGCTCCAACCAGCCATTTCTAAGTTTCTAGTCGTTTCTACGGGCCATTTCTAGTTTTTGTAGCGGCTTCAACCATTTCTACCAGCCGTTTCTACTGTACCAGTCATTTCTACGGGGCGTTTCTAGTTTTTTGTAGTGGCTCCAACCATTCTACCAGTCGTTTCTACTGACCCAGTAGTTTCTACGGGCCATTTCTAGCTTTTGTAGCGGCTCCAACCAGCCATTTCTAAATTTCTAGTCGTTTCTACGGGTCATTTCTAGTTTTTGTAGTGGCTTCAACCATTCTACCAGTCGTTTCTACTGGTCCCAGTAGTTTCTATATGCCAGTTCTAGCTTTTGTAGCGGCTCCAAACAGCCATTTCTAAGTTTCTAGTCATTTCTATGATTTCTAGTTTTTGTAGTGGCTTCAACCATTCTTCCAGTCGTTTCTACTGGCCCAGTAGTTTTTACGAGACGTTTCTAGTTTTTGTAGTGGCTTCAACCATTTCTACCAGCCGTTTCTACTGTACCAGTTGTTTCTACGGGACATTTCAAGCTTTTGCAGTGGCTTCAACCAGCCGTTTCTATGGTTCTAGTCGTTTCTATGGGTCATTTCTAGTTTTTGTAGTGGCTTCTACCAGTCGTTTCTACGGGCCATTTCTAGCTTTTGTAGCGGCTCCAACCAGCCATTTCTAAATTTCTAGTCGTTTCTACCGGTCATTTCTAGTTTTTTGTAGTGGCTTCAACCATTCTACCAATCGTTTCTACTGGCCCAGTAGTTTCTACGGGCCATTTCTAGCTTTTTTAGCGGCTCCAACCAGCCATTTCTAAGTTTCTAGTCGTTTCTACGGGTCATTTCTAGTTTTTGTAGTGGCTTCAACCAGTCTACCAGTCGTTTCTACTGGCCCAGTAGTTTTTACGAGACGTTTCTAGTTTTTGTAGCGGCTTCAACCATTTCTACTAGCCGTTTCTACTGTACCAGTCGTTTCTACGGGACATTTCTAGCTTTTGTAGTGGCTTCAACCAGCCGTTTCTATGGTTCTAGTCGTTTCTATGGGCCGTTTCTAGCATTTGTAGTGGTTCCAACCATTTCTCCAACGGTATTCTTTCCGAATTACCCGCCGCTCGATACAAAATCCAACGATTCAAGTCGCAATTATTATTCCTCATTTACATATTTATTTGTTTACATTATTAGTTATCATTATCTCTTCAATGAAAACCGTATCTACTTTTATAATTAACGATTTTGTTTACAATCATCCAGCCACTGCACTATCAACCACTGCTCGAGTTTCGCATGTTTATCAGTTCACCAGTTGCGGTTTCGCTTATCTTTTGATATTGCCTTCATTGAATCTGAATTATTTTATTATTTGTAATGAAATGCTAATTACCGAATATTTGGGAACCTATTAATTATTTACGATGCATTTTCGGTACATTTTTTTGCTTAAAATTGCCGAATTATCTATATTAAGAGATCTAACGCCCGGACTAGGCGCCCTCGTGGCCCTGGTTTATCCGACGAAAGCAGAGACTCGAACGAGTTGCCGCTCTCGCGCATATGATAATTTATTTCGTTGTTCAAAATATGTTCCGTTCATCCTATATGTTCTTAAGATGTGTTTTGCTACTCGCGGCCAATGCACCCTGCTGTGATACACGCTGCGACAAGCACCCGACACGAGCCAGTCCGTTTCCCGAATGATGTCACGGTTCGCCATACTCGACGGAAGCACTCTGTTGATTCTCGATCCTCGCCGCGTTCCCTACGCATCGCATGCCTCCGCATTCCCTACGCACCGCGTTCCCGACCCCGCGCACCCCCCGACCTACGACCGCCCCCCGTTCCTCGCTGCGTTGCCACCACCCCCAACTGATGCAACCGACTACCGCTATCACTGCGCCCCGACGCCCGACATAGCGCCCTTGACCCGACGCCCGCCGAGCCTCCCGAAGAACCCGCGAGCAGACCACCCCCAGCCGAAGTGGGAGTGGAGGGGGTAAATTTGGTTCAATTTCGTGGTTTCGGGACCTTAGAATCTCTTATGGGAAATTACATGTATTTTTGGTCGATTTTGCGCTAGAACCTGTATAGCTTATCTACTAGTGAGTTATGGCGGGTGAACATTCCATTTTTCATCAATATTACCTCATCCGTCCAAATCATTTTGTGTAAAAATGTTCCTAAATTTTGATTAATATGAATTCTCAAAAAACTCATTCCGTCTTTGAGCGTTACCTGTTCTTAAATTCTAAACTAATAAATATAAATACGGATGGTCTTTTTAGAATCATCTGTATACTCATCACAGATATTCCCATATCTCTTTCCGCATCTACTTAAGAATTTTCTGAATACGCTCTGAAGTAGACCAGCCGTGGGACTATAATGAATAGAGAAGTATTGTAGAATCGAAAAGTGACGTCATTTTGTCGTCATAAGGCATAACCGTGGTATAAGGATGATATGAGTTATTAGTACGAACATTTCTAAAGCGACGTCACTATTCGATTCTGCAAAAGTTTTCTATTGATCGGAGTCCCATGGCAAGACTGTAACTTCATTATCTATGCCTGCCCGTGTGTTTTGCAATTGTGAATGAGCCGCGTCAGGGTGTCATTAGTGGGTGTTGTCTAACCTGGTATCGCGAACGGAAGATTTCACAGGCTCTTTTAATAATTTTATCATATTCCAGGTAAATTATTAACAAGTTGAAAAAATTTTCGTTATTAAATCCTAAACGGGACATGATAAATGCTTTCGATATAATTATGCTTTAACGTCAAATTATTAGCAAATAGCAGTTCAGTATTTGTTAGTTGATTCATTTAAAGCCTACTGATAATTCATATATCTCTAATAACCATACGGAAATTTTAGTTCCAAGTTCGGTATGGGGTTGTAAGAATAAACTCCCCCTATTTTCTAGCGTAGAATCCACTGGGTTGTAATTTAAAAAAATGAGTTACACGATTTTTGGCGCCAATTTCGGAGCACACCGTGTAATTTTTTTGAGCAGTTTCTAAAGATTTAGGAAGCTTCAAGTATTGTTCAGGCAAATTCTTGCAACTTTTTACCTGGCCCTGTTTGTTTCCATATAATTAATTTTTCTTGAACTGGAGCCCTTCAGACATAAGATGTTTTCAATAAAGTTATATTGAAATACATCTTAGATTTAAAAAATGCTATAGAAACAGGGTGTTCCATTTTAAAAAACAAAGTTTGAGTTCACTTCTGGTAAAACCGGAAGTTGTAGACAATTGAAAATATTTTAACTAAAATCAGCTCTACGAAAAAATTCGGTATACCAATTTTCAAATTAATGTACCTAGTAGTTTCTTAACTCATCGTTGTATACCCTAAACCTTAAATATAAAATTAACCATAACTTGAAAACCATCATTCATGGCACTTTATGGCCATGAAGACATTTCTTCATTTCGTTGAGATCTACAAAATATGAAAATTTCAGCCAAATCCCCCGAGAGCCACTTTCCAGAAGGAATGTACGGGATCCTTTAAGTGGATTTTAAAATCTAAATCCACGATAAACGAGACCACTAAGGAAATATTCAAAACAGCGGAATTCTGGAAAAACAAGATAAAAAGAAGGCGAAGATTCGAGAAGAAATTGAACAAAAATTAGTGCCATCTTTAGATGAGAAATCGCAATAGATGAAAAACCTCCGGTCTCCTATTTCTGAGGATTACAATCTGTCTATGCCCTCCTCTGGAGTTTCCAGCACGCGCTTCAGAATTCCGTTCTCCAGGATGAGGGACTTCCACTGAGCCCAGTATGGTTGGTGAGTAGTAAGTATCGAAAAGTCTCTTGCCACATAGGTTCTTTTCACTTTCAGTCCGGGATCTAATTTTTAGTCTTTCTGGATCTCCTCAGATTGCCAAAGGTCATCGACGGTAGTTCTACAGAGAACAGCCCCTTTTCTTCAGCTCGCTGACAATGTTTGCAATCATCAGGGCATGGTCTACTTGATAAGGCATCAGCATTCTTATGGTTTGTTCGAAGTCGAATTCTTGCAACTCCTCAATCCACCTTGCCACTTGTCCTTCGGGGTTTTTAAGCTCTAGGGACCCCATGAAACTTCTTAGTTGATTGATATCTTTAGGTATCGGCCATTCTTGGAAGGCTTTGATTTTCTACTGATCCACCCTTACTCCCTTTACGGAAACCACATGTCCAAGATATTGCACCTCTTGTTGGAACACTTCTTCGGGCATTAGTCCGGAACTTTGAAGTCGCCGAAATACCTCCTCCGGGTTCTTCACGTGGTCCTCAATAGATTTTCCAACAATCGTTCAAACTTTGCTGGAGCATTACACAACCCAAACGGCATCACCGTGAATTGGTAAAGTCCTGAGCCAATGGTAAAACAGTCTTTTCTCGGTCTTCCTTAACTAGTTCCACCTGGCAATAACCGTTCTTTAAGTCCAGGGTGGAAAACATCTTCGATCACGGAAGAGGGTAGTCTTCTTTCTTTATAGCGTGGTTTAATTGCCGAAAATCCACCCAACCATCTTTCTTTTTAACCAAGAGAACTGGAGAAGCCCGAGGACTATTGGATGGTTCAATAACACCTTCTTCCTTCATTTCGTGGACTAAATTGCCGGCTTCTTCTTTTTTGTTAGGGGTAGTCTTCTCGCAGACTATCGAATAGGCTGAGCCCCAGTTTTAATTTTATGTTTCACCAGATGAGGCCGTCCTCTTTTTCCTTTCCCTACGTCGAAGATATCCTGGTAGTTTCTAACGATGTCACTCAATTTTGCTTTCTGGATTGGTTTTAAATTTCTGGAGAAATCTGCTATGAGTTTCTCCAGTTCTTCAGATAATTTACCTAGTCACATTGCGGTATTTTGTATGCTTCTGACCACAGAGGAAACTTTTCTACAGTGCCCCAGAATTGTTCCTTTCTTTAACTTAACCCAGTAAGAATTCAGGTTTATTACTACTACTGGCACATTCTCCTCGGCACGAAACAAAATCTTTCTCAATGAGATTCCTCTCCCTACATTTCCGTCATGGAATTCGGGATCAAACATCATGACTGTTCCAGCTTTGGCTTTCCCATCTAGATAAGCACCTAAAATGATTTCTGCTCTTTCCGGAACGTTGACATCGTCTGCTCAGATTGCTCAAAGCATTATGTTATATTTTCCATGAAGCACCACTTCTTCGTTATTTACTCGCAGAATTTCATCTTTAAAGTTTAACTCCAATTCCTTGGAGCTCAAGACAACCATTCCAATGATGACTTCATCTTCCATGTCCCTACTCATGCCCGATGTTCGAATGTTGTATTTCCCAAGACCATTCCAATGTCTATTTGACCATGGACCTTAGTTGCTTCTCCTGTAACTGTTCGCGGTTGGCATTTTATTGGTTTTATCTTTGTCTGGTCTAAAACAATGTTGGGCCTTATAATTGTTTTTGCCGCACCCGTATCCAGCAGTATTGCAAATTGCTTCTTCTTAATAAGGCAAATACACTGTTAATGTGGTAGCGCAGCAAAGCGAAATATGCATTGATAGTTGGGGCTTGTTGGAAAAAGGTCGACGATGGTCCCTTCACATCGACCTTCTATAGTTACCCCGATCATCTTCTTGCAACGACTCTGTAAGTGTCCTACCTTACCACAGTTCCAAAATCTCTATTGTCTTTTTTTGGTAAAGACTTCCTCTACTATCTTCCTTACAGAGTTTATTTATCATTTCCGCCATCTTCTGATTATCCTTCAATGATTCGGACTGTGCCCTGACCTCTACAGGTATTTTTCGCATCCTCTGTTTTAGCTCTTTTAGGAGCGTTTCATTTTTAATTGTATTCTGCTTGAGCTCTTCGATCTGAGCTTCATTCTCGACTATTTTCTCTTCCAGCATTTCTGAATTTTTCTGTACCATGCTTTTAAAATTTTTTTCTAAGGATTTAGAATTTTCTTTAATAGCATACTGATGTCGCCATTTCCAGAAACTTCAAACAAATAAGTATCGGGATTTTTACCTTCATTTTTTAGGGCATCTCGTAGCCGCTGTATTAATTCACTTTTCTTTCCACTAATTTCTAAATGAGTTTCCTCCAGTTCTTTTTTAAATCGACCACTTTCAATCGGTCTAATCTCACTGCTTTAAACATTGTTTGTCTATGACACCACTGTAATGTTTTATTTGCATTTAGGGTTCTTGGATTTATTTAAAAACACAGTCTAACTCACTATTATTTATTTCCACTACTTTAATTTATATTCTCACAACTATTTACAATTAATCTTGAACACCTACTGTTTACTATATGGCAATCAAATACAGAATGAATCCTTTCGACAGCTCTCCGTATTTATATATTTCTTCTCGGAATTCTGTAGAAGGTTTCTCGATCATTCTATGAAATTCGATGAATTTCCATAGCGCCAGCCGCCAGCTTGGGGTCGCCAGGCCAACAACATTTTGGATTCCACGAAATATCGGATGAATGCTGATTCCACGAAATGACGGATGAATTCCTGTTAGAATATATAACAGAAAAGCAACTGAGACTTCTCCACCTGTATAATAAATGCTAGATAAACAATTGAGTACCAGAAGAATTGAAAAAAGCAAACATATTTTCAATATTTAAAAAGGGCGATAAACACGATACTGAAACTATAGAGGGTAAGCTTTCTCGAATCAGTCTACAAGATATATGCCATAATTTTAAACAATATATTGAAACCCTTACTAGAACAAATAATCGTAGAAGAACAAATAAGGTTGAGAAAGGACGCTCAACAATAGATTGAATATTTAAAGTTAAACAAGTCATGGAAAAACAGAGAGAGTTTAATAAAGAAACACATATCAGTTTCATCGATTTAGAAAAAGCCGTCGACAACCTAATTAGAGGAAAATTATGGTATATTATAGCAAAACGAAGATATCCAAAATAAGTAATTTATTTATTTTAGTAAAATGATATAAACATTTGTTATAAACATTTGGGTAGTATACAAATCAGTAATAAGCCATTTTACAAATAGGTTTGCAGTCTAAGTGATTTAACACTTATATAGTGCGCTTTATGTCACAAATATAATATGAAGACAGCGAATAAAAAAAAACAAATAATATTTATGTTATATCAACTAATAACAATAAACCATTACGTGAAACATTGTATGTATAAAAAATTACTTTTTCATAAGTCACACGTGCATTTCCAATAATTCAGCATCCTATAATAACAATGGACCATTGTGTGAAACATTGTATGTATAAACAATTACTTATTCATAAATCACACGTGTATTGCTAATAATTCAGCATCTATGTAAGTGACATTTGCAGTCAATCATTATGAATAGCAAAAGAAACTGCAAGAGCCACATAATTGACCAACATTATAAAAGACCAAATTTGTAGATCAAACATTATTCTAATTTCATTCCAGTTAGAGTCAAGATCATAAGTTTTAAGGTTATTGTAATTTAAAATGTCAATTTCTTTTAATAAATAGATTTTTTTAAGTTATATTTGAAACCAACGATATAAGATTTATATACGAAACAAAAAAAAACATTTTTCCCTTTTTTTCTATAATACATAAACCTTGTAATATCAAATAAAAGATAGAAGATGGTAGAGATTTACAAATACTACATATAATCTATGTTAATCGACTAGCTGCTTAAACTTACTGTAATTTTTTTCAATAAATTCTTTAAATTAATTAGATTATTAAAGTTAGGTTTGTTAGTTTTATATAGACTAAATGCTATAAAGTTAGTTTTATTGACGTTTAAGGATAATTGATGTATGTCTAGTCAGATTTTAACTTTGTAGGGACCTGATTTCGCCTTTTCTTCGACACTTTCCAATGTTGTTCTACTAAATATCTCTAAAGACAAAAGCGTGTTTATATAAATTAGGAACAGAATCAGACCTAAAATCGATCCTTGGGGAATGCCTATTTTCACAGGAGTTTTTTCACTTAAACATCCATTAATTTTCGTATATTGCTCTCTATTTGCTAAGTAACTAGTAAGTAACTAGCTTTATCGCACAACCTCTAATACCTGCATAACTTAATACTACAAGTAAAATATTATGGTGCACGGTGTCGAAGGCTTTCGCCAAGTTCAGAAACACCGCAAGGCATTTTTTGCTGTTGTCGAGATTGTTTGTTATTTCTTTAACAACCGTATACATTGCATCCATGTTACGTCGATAACAAAATTAATTATTTTTTAAAAATTTTTATTTTTACTAAAACACTTTTTCAACTTTTACACTTTGAATTAAAAATTATTACAATTAATTAATGCCGAGTTTTGCAGTCGAGGGAGAGAGATCTCAAAAATGAACTAACTAATATAATGGTTGTGCTAATATCAACTCTCCTACAACTTTACAAAGAATTTATAGGTTCTGTGATGATGACTAAGGTGGCCTTAATAACACGTGCAGATTTACTTGAACAATAGAATACTGTTAGCTATTAAGCTCACCTCTAAATAAGCAATTTTGGAGTAAACAGAAATATCAATTACTTGAAAGATAAGCTACAATATTGCACAAAGGGGTCTTTCATAGTGATTCACGTAACAACTTCCCCCTATACAAAAAAGTTGATGCCATGCATCAAGTTTTCAGGAATAAAATCAAAAATAGATATAACTTCAAAAAATTCAAAAATTAATAAAACAATTACATCATAAAAGCATCAAAGTGTAAGTTGCAAAAATTATTAATATATAAGCGAGTAAAATACAATAATATAAGTATATATGAGAATAATATCAAAAGTGAATGAATAAAACATAAAATGGTTAAAATGTTAAAATATCAAAAAGTGTTAGGATTCAAAATTTAACTAAAGATACAATTTTTTGTTGTTGTACATACATTTTTTTTAGGAAATGTCTTTGAGTTGCATCTCAGGGGATTCTTCTTCAATCTGCTCACCAAGGTGGATGCTACTCCTTCTTCTGGGTATGAAACGTCTAATACGTCGTTGAAAGACGCTTGGAACCATTGGTGATACAGGTGGATCATCCAAAGAGGTTTATACTGTAGAGCACGTGAAGTAGCGAAATTCATGCAATATTAATAGAAAGAGAGAGAGAATAAGCGTGTCTTTCCTGATTGGTCAGTGTCAGTGGTGACGCCTACTATTAGTAGGGTAGAGACATAGCAAGCGCTCCCTGATATTGTCTTTCTCTTTCTACTGTTATTACACTGCAACTTACAATAACGCCCATACCTAATTCACTCTACGTATAAACCTCTTTGGGATCATCTGGTCCTTGTATAGAGATTAGGTGTCTTCTGCGTCTTTTTTACACTTGCAGAATACGTATAAACAAATTAGAGCAATAATTATTGTGATGGTAAATATAGTATACCACGATAATTTCTTTGTTACCAAGGGCTGATTGATAATGTCATCTAATTGATCGGAGTATTGGGACAACTTGTGTTGAGCAATGTTTAGATCGTCTGTATTTAATTTGCTTAATTTCAATGGTTTCAAATCTGGAAGGTTGATTTTATGTACTAGATCTTCACAACAGCTGAACGGTATATTTACTGGATGGTTTCTGTAGGTTATATTTTGATATGTATCCAGTAACTGTTTGGCTTGGACTCGGGTGGATCCGATAAATGCACTACATTTTGGTTGTAGCTTTAAAATAGTATTAACGTTTACTATTTTTGTGATAACTTCTCTTCCTTCACATCTAACGGTGATCGGTAAAGGTTCTGATATACTTATTAATTAATATATTCTGATAAGTTTTTGGTAAGTAACTGGTTTGTTTGAAAAACTGGGCTTCACAAATTGCATCACTGTCGATTGGATAGGGCAATATGTCTGGGCAAATTTTTGTTCTTCAGTCTATAGACTTGCAATTGTCCATGTTATCAAGAGTTACGTAAAGTAGAGAGTCATCGTCTCTAGCAATATATTTATGACCAATTTGAAGCATATGGTGTAGACCTGTACGATTATCAAAAATAGGAATCGGGTATAATTGGTAAAGGATGTAATTTTCAGGTTCTATCAAAGGTATTTTTAAAACGAAGACGATTTGAAATGCTTCTAATTCTATTATTTCAACATACTGTGCCACAGTTGAAGTATAAACTAGTATAGGTAACTCATTTTTATACAGTGATTCAGATATCTTTTGTATTGAATTTAATAGATCATTGGGTGATATAATTGAACTGTGTAAAATTTTAAGTCTGGCAAATGAAATAGAATTTAAAATGTCATCAAGAGTTTCTTCGATAAAAACATAACTTGTCATCAATGATTCGCAAATTTCTAATACTTTTATTTGCGCTTGATAAAAGGCTAAATCATCTGTAAGGTTAAAAATTGCGGATTGAATTTCTTGAAGATCTTTGTTAAATGTGGACTCGTCAATTTGTAACTTTTGTATCGTACTATTAAAATTCTTAATTACCGATGTAGTCACTGAAATCTGATTCTTTAATAAATTTTCTATCTGGTGTTCGTCTCGCGTAATTCGGTCAATAGACTGACTATAATATTCTCCATCAGATGAGTCAAGATTTCCTGATATAGCTTTCCATATCGTACCTAATCCGTTAATAATGCCACGTTTGCGTCTGTTTGAACTTGAACCTATATAACTTTTGGTATCAGCAAATATTTCTTTATATTTCTCATCAACATTGTTGGCAATTTGATTTAAAAGACTAATATGTGTTGACAGTTCTACTTTAAATGCAATCATTCGATTGTTATTATCTTTGAGTGAGTCTAACAAATGATCTAAAATTTCATCGTTGTTTGAAATCGCTTGTTTAATATGACTAAGTTCTTTGTATACTAAGAGTGTCCATTTTCAATTTGATATTTTTAAAGTACTTTCCTCTTGGAAGTAAACACCGATCGTATTATTTACTGGTGAAATTTGATATTGGCATCTTGAGATGGTGATTATCCACCAAAGGATTAAAATTTTGAAAAGAAAAAATTTCTAATCAAAATAGGGTTTAAGCCTATCGAAATTTACTTTAGTAGTTTGATTAGTATTTGGATTAAATAATTTTGCTGAGTTTTGATAGAGTTCTTTGATTTCATAGGGACCATTGAATTTATTTTCCGATTTATTTTTAATTTGAGATTCTTTGAGGTATACTTTATCTCCTATATTAAATTCAGGTTGGTTTTGGGATACGTTCTTATCAAACCGAATTTTTGATTTTTCTTTTTGATTATTTATTTTTGCTCTTGCTATTTTATAATAGTGTTCCATACGATTATTTAGATCTCTAATATATTTAGAAATTAGGTTTTTCTGATTGTATAACGTTTCAGGGGGTCTACTTGACGTATGCCCGAATACTAATTCATATGGGCTAAATCCATGGGTGTAACTTTTTGTATTATTGTAGCAAATGACAGCGTAGGGTAAAACACTAAAAGGATATTCTTCGGGATGTTCGGCTGTATTGGCACGAATCATTTCAGAAAGTGTTGCATGAAAACGTTCGATTGAACCATTGGATTCTGGATGGTTCACACCTGAAAAAGTTAGTTTAAAATCATAGAGTTCTGAAAGGTCTTTCATTAAAATATTGTTGAATTCGGGACCATACTCGCAATGTATGCGCAATGGTGTGCCATAATGTTGAAAATAAATTAACAAGGTGTTAACAACTGAGGAAGCTTTCTTATCATTCAGTGGATATGCTTGAGTAAATTTCGTTAATTCGTCGCGTATTGTTAGTGCATAATTTTTGTCAGGATATTCGAATATGTCTATATTGATTCGCTCAAAGGGAGTCTTTGGTGTTTCTGTTATTACGAAGGGTGCGCTTAAATTCTTTCTGCAAAATTTTACTTTTTGGCAGATTTCGCAAGATTTTATAAAATTTTCAATATTTTTAATTATTCCTGGCCAATTATATTTTTCTCTAACGCGTCTCAGAGTTTCATTTATACCTCTGTGTAAATTATTTTTTCCACAATGATATTGTTCAATGATTATTGGTATCTGATCTTCAGTTGGAGTTGTTACAATATTTTGACAAATTTTTATTTTAATATCTTTGTCAGCAAATATAAAAGATAAAATTTCAAGAGTTGGTAATTCAATATTATTTTCAACATAGGATGTTTCATTTGGATTAAATTGATCTTGTGCTTTGTAAAGAATGTAAAATAAATGAGGGACTATTCTTTCTGGGTCAAAAGGAAGGGGTATTATGAAATATCTTCGTTCTTTAATTGAACTACTGGAGAATATATTAATTATTTCAGTACTAAAGTCTGGATTTATTTCGAAAAGGTCATTTATGATTTTGTCATGTAGTTCTCCTAGTTTGTTTTGGCAAAAGAAAGTTACATTTTTATGAGTTTTATCAAGAAGTTGAGAGTTTGAAATCTCGATTTTTGAGTAATCAATTAATGATTTGGTTTTGTAATGTTCAACAAATCTGTTGTATTCTGAAGTCATTCTTTCATTTTCATTTTCAAGGTTTTGTTGTTCAATAAAGTCATAATTTGAAGTTTCGTCTTCAGTTAGGGCATGAATTTTAGTTTTTGAATGAAAGTTAGTACAGTCTTTGAAGTGATTTATCTTTATGCGTGATAATGCATCTGCATTGCTATTTTTCTTTCCGGGTTTGTAAACAACTTTAAAATTATATTCTTCTAATTTTAATCTTAACGGCCCATACTACCGCTAGTAATTCTCTTTCAATAGTTGAATATTTGGTTTCTGCTTCACAAAGGGTTCTAGAGGCATAGGCAATTGGAAGATCTTTACCTATAGGTCCTTGAGATAAAACGGCACCTATTGCAAAAGCACTTGCATCGGTTGTTAATATGAATTCCTGTTCGAAATCTGGATACTTTAAAATTGGATCAGAAGTAAGAATTTCTTTGAGTTTTTGAAAGGATTGTTTACATTCATTATCAAATAAAAATTTAACGTCTTTTTGAAGGAGTCGAGTGAGTGGCTTTGCTATTTTGGCAAAATTAGGAATAAATCTGCGGTAATAACCTGCTAAGCCTAGAAATGATTTTATTTCTTTTGGGTTTTTGGGTTCAGGAAAATTTAATACACAGCTAACTTTATCTGGGTTTGGTTTAACACCATCAGGAGTAATGATATGACCTAGATAAGCTACTTCACGTCTTAAGAATTCGCACTTATCTGGCCTAATTTTGAAATTGGAATTACGAAGTCTTTTGAATACTTCTGAAAGTCTGGAAATATGTTCATGAATCGTGGGTGAGTATACAATTATATCATCCATGTATACTAGGGTTCTTTCATTTTGGATACCAAGAAGGATGTTATCCATTACACGTTGAAAAGTGAACGGGGCATTTTTTAATCCAAAGGGCATTCTTATAAATTCATCATGTCCATTCTCAACTGAAAAGGCTGTTTTAGGAATATCGGTTTCATTGATTTCAATCTGATGAAAACCTGAAGCAAGGTCCAGAGTAGAAAAATATTGACATTTACCTAGCTGATCCAATAAATCAGAAATATTGGGTAAAGGGTCCTTATCATTGACGGTTAACTCATTTAATTTACGGTAATCAATTACAATTCTCCATTTTTGCTTGCCTGAAGCATCGAGCTTTTTAGGAACAACCCAAACAGGGGATGACCATGGGGAAATTGAGGGTCGAATAATACCTTGATTTAGCATATTACTTATTTGAGTTTTTACTTCAGTTCGATGAATCTGAGGATACCTATAAGACTTGGTGTAAACAGGTTTGGAATTATTGGTGTCTATCGAATGCTTTATTTCATTGGTGAATGTTAATTTGTCACCTTCTAAAAAAAATATGTCTGAAAATTCTAGACAAAGATTGGTAATCATTTCATGTTCTTCTGGATGGTCAAGACGTAATTGGTCTTTTATTAACTGAATCCTATCAGTGAAAGCTGATTCATAAATGTTGGAATTGAGATTTAAGATTTGATCAAAATTATTTATTGGTTCTAAGGAAAGGTCTGAAAAATCAACAGATTATGGGATTGAATTTGCGTTTATGACTGATGTTAAAAATTCACCATTTGCGTTTATTTTCACAACGGCATGAGGTAATCTAACTTTCTCCTTTTCTTGTGCTTTAAGTATGGCATCAGTATTAGATAAATTGCATTTTAATTTGACAATTTGTTCTGTTCTTCCTTCAATTGAAATAATGTTTGAAGTTACAGGTTTAGGGACTTTTTTAGAAATATGACTTGTCGTAGCAATAAGATTTTTTGAGATTGAGTTTTGAGAATTTTGAATGATTTCTTGAGAAGAGTTTTCTTGTCCGGCTTTGAATAATGGGACAGTTTTGAAATTAGTTATCAATTGTTTGGATTTAAGATCAATAATACAGTTATAATGATCTAAATCAAATCAAGACCAAGAATTCCATCGAATTCAATGTCTAAGTTATAAACAAAAACTTTGTAATAATCATTAGGGGCAAAAGGAATTAGAGTTGATTCTGTAATTAATAATTTTTCATTAGTAATACCTTGAATTGGTTTACTTTCAGGGTATCTAGGAAAATTCTTTACGACTTTTTCTTTAAAAATTGAGATTGAAGCTCCGGTTCGATTAGTAATTTGTGAGTTTGAGTTCTGTCAAAAATATAATATAAGTTTTGGGAACTTACGGTGAGTAAAGGATTTAAATAAACTGGTTCGTTTGAGGGTTCGTTTGAGTGTTTGTGTCGAGGTTCGTTTTGTTGAAAGTTAAGGTTTGTAACTTGTTTTGTATTTCCTCTATGTTGGGTGTTTGGTTTCCCGAGGCTAATTCTTGAAAGTTTTCTTCTTTTTGAGAAGAATTATTTTGATAATAATAGTCATTTTGATAATAGTCAAATTCTTGTGGATTTTCATAAAAGTCATTATCATAGTATTGTTGATAATTATTTTCATAATCATCTTGAAAATGTTCGGTTTCATAATTATAGTTTGAAAATTCATAATTATGGGGATATTCATTTATGTGATGAGTTCTAGGATTATTAAAATTGAAGTTTCTTTGCGGATTTGGATTATTTAATTGAGGTCTTTATTGAGAAAATTGGGGTAAAGAAGGTCTGAATTGTTGATTCGTTTGTTGGGTAAAATTAGGTGTTTGTTGACTAAATTGTTGTGGAAAATTTGTGTTTCGAGATCCGTTTTGGAAATTATTTGTTGGATTCATTTGAAAACGATTAAATTGGCAATTAGGGGCAATGTGTCCATTTCTGCCACATTTGAGACATTTTATTTGAATGTTAGGTTTCTTAATTTGACTTGTAGATTGTCTGGAATCTAATTTTGGAAATTTTTGGTTTTCAAAATATGAAAGTTGAAGCTCGCGTTTTATTCTTGCTTGTGCTTCTAATATATCTCGAGGGTTTCCTGCACGAATAATTTGTCCTAGTCTGGGTTCTAGACCAGTCAAAAGGGTATTTAAACTCATTGTGTCAATTAAACTGCACTGAGCATTTTTCTGTTCAGGGGTAAGATTTTGGGATTTTTGTACGAATGCGTGCATTTTGGCATTTAAAACTTGTATCCGACTGACAAAGTTAAGTGGGGATTCATTTTGTATTTGTTTCAGTCTTTGTAAGTCTTGGCTTAAAGATGAGAGATTCCTTGAATCTCCAAAATGGGTATTTAATAATTGTTTAATTTCTGGATACGTTGTGGGGTTCCTAGAGCTTACGAGCTGTGCTGCTCTGCCACGTTATTTATTTTTAATATGAATACTTAAAAGAAAACGTTGGTCACCAAGGGCCATATTATATGCACAGTCACATGCATTAAGGAATGATTGGAGGAAAATTTGATCTCCATCGTATTCTGGGATAATAGAAAAGAGTTCTGATAATTTGTAGTTTTCTACTTGAGTTTCTTCGCTTGACATTGTAGCAAAGTTTGTTGAAATAACTTATAACTAAACCGTTTCTTAATAACTAAATCGCGTTTCTTAAAACTATATCGCTTTTTCTTTTAATTGAATATTTCCACCTTCGAAAATATTTCTCCGATAATTAAAATTCTTAAATATTTCCACCTCCGAAAATATTTTTCCGATAATAAAAGATAATCAAATATTTCCACCTCCGAAAATATTTGTCCGATAATAAAACAAAATAATATTTCCACCTTCGAAAATATTTTAAATAAAAAATCAAAACAAAATTCTTAAAATTATAAGGTTTAAAGGAATGATTGGATATTAACACTGATAATCGTAAAAATGCAACAAATTGAACATAAACATAAAAATTAAAGAAACGATTATCTCTTACTTGATCTCTCTTGTTTTCATGGAGCTTGAGCCTTTGTCGTGTCCACCAGCAGTGAGGCAAATTCCGTGTTCAACCGGCTTCTTTCGACGATCTATTTTGTCCTAGCAGTGAGGCTGTGGTCCGTGTTCAACCAGGAAAGTAGATTTTTGGCTTTGGTCCTTTGTTTCGGCAAGGGATTGGAATCCGCCGTTTCCAGTGAGCATTCGCGTGTTCTAGAAACGTTCACGAAATCCTACTGACTGCGCCAAATTTTGTTACGTCGATAACAAAATTAATTATTTTTTAAAAAATTTTATTTTTACAAAAACACTTTTTCAACTTTTACACTTTGAATTAAAAATGATTACAATTAATTATTGCCGAGTTTTGCAGTCGAGGGAGAGAGATCTCAAAAATGAACTAACTAATATAATGGTTGTGCTAATATCAACTCTCCTACAACTTTACAAAGAATTTATAGGTTCTGTGATGATGACTAAGGTGGCCTTAATAACACGTGTAGATTTACTTGAACAATAGAATACTGTTAGTTATTAAGCTCACCTCTAAATAAGCAATTTTGGAGTAAACAGAAATATCAATTACTTGAAAGGAAATATAGATAAGCTACAATGTTGCACAAAGGGGTCTTTCATAGTGATTCACGTAACATCCATGTACATTTTCCTTCAAGAAAACCGAATTGGTTGTTTTTGAGGGTTTTAATGTGCCTTATGATTTCGGGTTTTGATATAGGATTTTTAAGAAATGTGTTTTTACGCTTATAGTATTAACAGTCTGTGTTTTTTGTTTTGGAGTGTTGTCCAGCATATGCAATCCAATGTCCGCGAAATAATCATTTGCAAAATTGGCCATATCTTTATTGTTATTAATTTATGTGCCTTTGTCGTTAACCAATCTTAATTCAGTTGAAGTTCTATCAGTGTTTTCGTTTGTTGCCGCTTTTATAATGTCAGGATTTTTTTTAAAGATTTTGGTTTTGCATAATCTGATTTTTATAATAATCATTTTTTGTTGTTTTGAGCAGTTTATTTAGAAAATTCCTATAAGAGTTATTATTTCTAAGTTAGTTGAGTAGTTTTCTGATAATTTCTCTTTTAGTAGGTCTCTATCTTTTATACAATTTATTAAACCTTCTGTAATCCATGATTTTAATTTCTTTAAATTTCTTTGTTTAGTAGTAGTCGCAAAAGTAGCTTGTTTAATAGCCCCTTCGAATATATCTAAGAACATGTTTGTTGCTATTTGAGAATTTTGAGAATTTAACCACAGTGGACCAGTTTAGATTACTTAGCTTTTGTTTGAGAACACCGGTATTAAGTTTCTTATATAGATGACTATTTAGTGTGTTACTAACATATGGAATTGTATTATTGGTAGCTTTATAAGAAATATTGAACAGAACAGGAAAATGATCTGTCATGTTGTTGTTTAAAATGTACGAATTATACTGATATGTGCCTAGACAATATTTTTTATTTGCAAAAATGTGATCTATGCATGTGGCACTTTCACATGTTACCCTTGACAGTTGTCTTATATACGCCTCAAAACCGTATCTGGCCAAAGTAGATAAATAATTATTGACATTCACATCATCACTTAGTATATTGATATTAATATCACCTATTAATTTCAAGTTTATTTTTGGATTTTAAATTAAAGCAATTTATATATTTAAAATTTTCTTCCCGTGCTTTACACTACTTAACCTCATGATTTTCTAAACACTAAGGGCAAGAAAGACGGCCTTTACAGAATTTAGATGTGTGATTAAAACTATTACACGTAAAACAGCGAGGAACAGACAAAGCTTCATAAACTGGGCAGTGATCAAATCCGATAAACAGCTTACCTTGATTAATAATCCTTTTGAAAGTTTCAGGGTCAGTTTGCATTCTGAAGATTCAGCAAAAATGCCTGGATTTTTTCTTGGCTATACTGTGCTGATAGGCCAACAACACGCATTGAAGGACACGCTATTTTTAGTTCACGGACCTCATATTGTTCTTCCAAGCTAGTGGCCATATTTTTAAATTCCTGAATAAAATCTGTATCCATAGTCCAGAGAAGAGGCCCTCTTAGTTTTTGTGACAGCATCAGCGTAAGTAAATTTATTTTCTACGGATACTGAGGGGTTGAAGATTTTGTCTTCTATTTTATTACTTCTTTTTGAATGTCATCAATTTTTTGTGATAGAGACTGTAAGTCGGTACTAAATCCAGCAGAAGTTTGGCATTTCCAAAATATGCCTGCCACACTCTGTACAATGTTTACTGCTTCGTTAAGAACAGAAACACATTCAGCATGATATCGTTTTTTGCACAAACCACTACACGAAATAAATGGCAGATGTGTCACAAAAACCACATATATATATATATATATATATTTGGAAACATTCCAATTTTTCTTGGGATTTTGTTGGGACCACTGAAAAATAAATATAGATCAATCGAAAGGTCAATAAAAAATTAAAATATTTTAATGCCAGGAATGGACTGATCTATATTTATTTTTCAATGGTCCCAAAATCCCAAGGAAAATTGGAAGGATTCCAATATATATATATATATATATATATATATATATATATATATATATATATGATACATAAGTTTATGCTATGAACTTAGAACGAACTTATATCGCAACGACAATTCACCATTCCCAGCTGACTCAGCGACACGTGTAGTGTCAGATTACGGCACGGCCAACATCCGTGGGAATTACAGCGTCGACTTACTTATTCGGCATGTTATATATTATAAATTGTAAAACTGCTCTAATGTTGAATTCATTATTACTCAGAACTTTTGTCAGTTACATTGTTATTTTTCATTTTTATTTCAAAGTTATAATTGTATTTGTTTTAATAAAAAAAATCTTTTTTTATAAAGTTTAATTTGAGAAGTGTAATATAACAAATTGGCGCAGTCAGTAGGATCCGTCAACGTTACTAGAACACGAGCTTAATTCTAACTGGTAGCGGCGGATTCTATCCCTCAACGGAGCAAAGAACCTGGAAGACGTCCCAACTGCGATAACAAGGAGAACACGGATCTTCCAATGTTCCCGTAGATGTGAGTAGTAGTGAATCGTCTAACCTTTAAGGTTTTAAGAATTTATTTGATTGATTTGATTGATATATTTGATAATTTGATTTTTTCATATTTACTACCGTTCTATTATCCAAAATATCGCTTATTCCCCATTTATATTCGCTTACTAATTTTATACTATATTTTATTGAAACCCAATTTACATAGCATCTTTTATTTTTCCAACTTGAGTACACTTTTAATTCTAACACATCGAAATGGCACAAGCAACAAACAACGTTGTTTCCGATGAAACCGAAAAATACCGGTTATCGGAAATATTTTCAATCATTCCCGAATTTGAGGGCAATCCAAATCTCCTTGGCCACGTTCATACATGCTTGTAATTGTGCTTACAACATGTCGACCGCGGATCAAAAATATCTATTGGTGATCCACATTAAAAATAAGCTAAAGGGCAAAGCGGCTCAGTTAGTCAACTCGAGGAACCCCGCTTCATATTTAGAAATCAAACAGCTTTTGACGCTACATTTCGGAGACGCCTTAAACAATTTTCCCCTCTGATCTTTTATAATAGGCTTCAGGTTTTGAGTGCGAAAATGCACTCATGCATTCAAAAATCCTTTGGGCTAACCAATGAACAAAAAGACGATCAGACAACTCTCGTAGATACTATGGTTCTAAACACGCTTCTTACGGGATTAGAACCACGTCTAGGCCAAATAATTCGTGGCAGCAACCTTCTGAAGAACAAAAAATACACAAATCTACTCCATCTAAACCCGCATTTCAGGTCAGAAAGCCACCACAACTACCGAAATGTTTAAATTATGGAAGATTAGGCCACATTGCAGTAGATTGTTGGTTGCGACAGCAAAACAACCCTCAATCTTACAACCAAAATTTTAAATTTAATTTTATAGAGCCAAATCAATCTTCGAGGCCAAATCCACCCCCAAATTCTAACAATCAAGGTCCACCATTTTCAAAGACCCCCTTTTAAGCCGAATCAATACCGACCGTCTGTAATACAGAACAATCCTCACTATCGTACAGAAAGAATACACCATTTTAACCACCATCAAAAACGTGAATATTCTCAACGTCCTGAAACCGATTACGGTTATTATACTGATAATAACCAACACTATTCTGACGATATCAGTCAGAATTATGTAAGCCCCGTCTTCGAAGAAATACCAGACTGTACCCCCATTGAACCTTTCAATACCGACGAATACCAGGATTTTCTAGCTCTCTCGAGTCTAGATCAGTCCCCTGATTCAACAACTAGCATTTCCGAAGTCCAAACCCAAATCCAGAATTTGAATCTGAAGATTTCAACCCGAATGCGAATTTCCCGGAACAAGCATTTCTCTAAGTCTTCTTTTAACAATAAACTCAAAAAATCTATATTACATTCACGACGCTTCCGAAAATTTCAAAGTCCTCATTGATACCGGAGCTGGTATATCCATTTTTAAAGAAAATAGCGTCAAAAATTTCCGTCAACGATTTCCCGAAAAAGTGACAATTCAAGGTATTACGCACGAGAAAATCCCGATTTCAGAATCCACCCTTATTCCATTTGCCTAAGGTAAGGTTTTTATCTAAAATCTAGATATTGAGTTAGATGGAATATTAGGCCTTGATTTTCTTGAACATTACGAATGTATTGTTGACTTAAAATCAAAGCAATTAATTACGAACTTCAAAACTATTCCCTTGCATAAAGTGCCCGATCACAATCAGTTTAAAATACAAACAACAGACACACCCAGTACTAACAAACAAACTCGTACTCCTAATAACCAAGTAACTATCCAGGCACGAACCGAACAAATTTTGAAACTCAAGTGCGATCTTAGAAATACTGACGCAATTTTACCGACACAAGTAATTGACAAAGTACACGAACGAGATGCCCAAAATTGTTAACTTTTCCAATCTTCATTTAGAACCCCTTGACCTTACACACCCTCTCTTAAATTTGAATACACAGGATTACTCTGACTCTATAAACTTAGACAGAAACTTAACTATTAGGGAACAAATTCGTACAGAACACCTTAATGACGAAGAGCGAGAACTTATCACGAACCTCTGTTTAGAATTCAAAGATATTTTCTATCTTGAAGGCGATGTATTGTCCTTTACCAACGCAGTCAAACATTCAATTGATACCAATAATGCCAAGCCGGTTTTCACAAAATCTTACAGATATCCTCAAGTCCATAAGGAGAAAGTGAAAACTCAAATTGCCAAAATGTTTGATCAGGGCATAATCAGGCACTCTTCTTTTCCTTGGTCCTCCCCCGTATGTGTCGTCCCCAAAAAACTCGATGCTTCTGGTAAGCAAAAGTGGCGAGTTGTTATCGACTATAGAAAGTTAAACGAACTAACTGTAGACGATAAATATCCTCTGCCCAACATTTCTGATCTCCTCGACGAACTTGGTAAGTGTCAATACTTTTCGACACTGGATCTCGCTTCCGGGTTCCACCAGTTGAAAATTCGTTCGTCTGCCATTTGGTATGAAAACGCACCTTCTACTTTTCAGAGGGTCATGGACAACAATCTTCTGGGCATTCAGAATGAACGTTGTCTTGTTTACATGGATAACGTTTATTCACCAACCACCCATGAGCATATGTCATGTTTGACAGAAGTCTTTAAGCGTCTTAGACAGTCAAACTTGAAAATTCAACCTGACAAGTGAGAGTTTCTCCGTAAGGAAGTTGCTTACCCAAGAAGGAGTGAAACCAAACCCTTCAAAGGTTGAATGTATACAGAACTTTCCTCAGCCTCAAACTTCTAAAGATGTTAAATCTTTTCTTGGTCTCGCCGGATATTACCGACGATTCCTCCCAAATTTTGCCAAGATCTCGAAACCTCTCACGAAATTCCTGCAGAAAGACGTCAAATTCATCTTCGACGCAGATTTCAAGTCTTCCTTCAAAGAACTGAAGCAAAACCTTGTATCTGACCCTATCTTGATCTACCCAAACGAAGAACCATTCCTGCTCACTACTGCTTTTGCAATTGGAGCGGTTCTCTCACAAGGCCCCGTAGGAAAAGATCTTCCTATAGCATATGCTTCCCGTACTCTCTGCGCGGCAGAAACTCGATACTCCACTATCGAACGGGAACTGCTAGCCATTGTTTGGGCAGTCAAGCACTACAGACCTTATCTTTTTGAGAGAAAGTTTACTTTACTTTGCGATCACCGCCCGCTTACTTGGCTCTTCTCTATCAAAGATACTGGCAGTCGTCTAGCCAGATGGCGCCTCAAACTAGAGGAGTATAACTATAAAATCGAATACAAGCCCGGCAAGGTAAACTTGAACGCAGTCGCTCTTTCCCGTATCAAAATTAATCACTTCAAACAATGCACCGACTTTCTTTCAAAGATAAAAATTTTCGCAAATAATAAAACCTACCCAAAACAACCCGATCCAAGTACTAGTCACGATAACTCCGACGACTCCGATAACGATCACGACGAACGAATGACAACAGAATTTAATCGATTTGTTCAACTGTATAAAATCGAGTCGATAATCGATCATTCAAAAATAGAAATTTCTAACGTCCAACTCCTAGACAAGTCTCACAAACGAATAGTTACTTTCTTCTGGCAAAATAAACTCAATGACTTGCATGACAAAATCATCGAAGACATTTTCGAAGAAGACCCTAACTTCACTACTGACACTCTAAACGTTCTAGCCAGCAAAACTGTAAGGCATAGAAAATATTTAATTGTCCCTTTACCCTTTGATCCCGGAACAGTTGTATCACATCTTTTTAAGATCCTCTATAACAACCAAGACCAGTTCGACGAATCCGAAAATTTTGTATTGAAAACAACGTAGAACTACCGATTCTTGAAACATTATCCTTTGTACTTGCAGACAAAGACGTAAAACTTAAAATTTGTCAATATATTGTGACAACCCCTTCAAAAGACGAGATTACCGTTATACTGCAGCAGTACCACTGCGGCAAAAATAACCTTCATCGTGGAATTAACGAGACCATCCGACGCATTAAAAGTATAATTGGACTGGACTAATCAAAAGCATAGAGCAATTTATTAAGTCCTGCGAAACTTGCCAAAAGATAAAGTTCTGTACAAAAAACTTAAGTGCTCCTTTTGTCATAACTGAAACACCAAAAACGAATCAACATTGATATTTTCGAATATTCAACTAGAAACTACGCACTGACTATTAAGGATGAACTCACCAAATTTACTCAAGCTTACCCTATTGGTGACAAAACAGCTAAAACTGTAATAAACACCCTCCGAATATTCTTCCAACATTACGGTACACCTCTTCGCATACATTGTGACTATGGACGTGAATTTGATAACACTCTCATAAGGGACCTGTGTGAACTATATGACATATATCCTTTTCAAGTGTCCACCATCCCGAATCAAATGGTTCTATCGAAAGGTTTCACGCGTCTTTAGCGGAAATGATAAGGGCAAATACAGCTGAACATTCGGAATAACGTCCATTCAACGTCCTCCCTTACGCAGGTATCTGCTACAACACTAAAAACAGGACTACCGGCTTCACGCCCTACGAACTTAACTTTGAGCACACTTCTAATAGACCTTCGGAAACAATATACGATCAGGAAAAAGTCATTTCCAAATATGTTAGGGACCTTAACAACAGAAAGAACTACTATTGTAGACTTGCCCGCGCAAAAACCGACCAACAAAAACAAAAATCTAAAGTTAGATTTGACAAACATGTTTACGTGAAAGAGTCTCAGATTAAAAGCAAATCCGAAAACAAATTCAATGGACCTTTTGAAATTACCGCGATAAGAAAAAACTCTGCCACCGTTATAAACATACAGACTAACCAAATCAGTAAAATTAACTTTGACAGACTAAAACTATATTTTGAATGAATCCCTTCTTTTCAGATTCTGTGGACTGTCGTGAACCTCCAACAATACTCTCTTACACCCGTTAACAATACAATAGGAGTTTTCTTCCATGAAAAAGGCACACTTAAAATTTCTAACGACAAATGGACACTTCTTGTCTTCAAAGGCCTCAGCCCTTTCAAAGGTGCTATTTCAAATAACGACTTAATACTGAACCGAATTTTAGAGACAATTAACGAAAACACAACTAATACAAAATCATTTAAACCAAAAATGCAAACAGATGTTAGCCTCTTGAAAGAAATTTCTAAATCCGTACCAACAGAAGAAAACACGGACTTATTAACGGACTGGGATCAGTTTGGAAAGCTATTCCAGGAAACTGAAAAAAATGAAATGACTGTATAACTAAAATTACTAAAGACAAACACCAAATTCAAGACTTAGTAATGAAACAAATATCTGTAACAACCTCAGTCATTACGAGCCTCAACAACACTTTACAAAAATTTCAATCCGAGGAGAAACTATTCTCGAATAACATTGAAAAAATAAGGCAGTCAATTTTATACATTTCAAATGATCTTGATTTTCATGAATTGCAAATCAATATCTTGGATCTGTGTGAAAGCCTAATGGGGAGTTACATATTTATGATGTTTTAACTGCAGTCTCTTTCGCCGGCTTAAAAATTTTACATAGTTCGATCATAAGCCCAGTAGATTTGGTCGATTCCATTCAAAAGATTTCTCAGTCACTACATGAAAATAATTTACCACTTCCTATTTACAGTTCAAATGTTGCTCAGTACAGTGATTTGATAGAATTGGAAGCTTTTCAAATCAACACCAAAATCATTTTTGTACTTAAAATTCCTTTAGTTGATCCTGAGATTTCCACCCTTTACCACCTTTATCCGATCCCAATTTTGGATGATCGAACAGGGTTTCATCATATACTTTCAATAAAGACAAAATTTATCGCGAGAGATGACGATTCTTTATTATACACATCCTTCGAAGACCTGGGTGACTGCAAACCTTTAACTAAACATCATAAGATTTGTTCCAAAGCTCTATCACATCCAATAGACAAAGATGCCATCTGCGAAGGTCAGCTTCTCAGACAGCCAGCCACACTTCCAGCAATCTGCAAAACTTCCATATTCCATGCGGAAGAATATAACATACAAGAGATCGACATAAACCTCTGGTTGATCTCAATTTCCAGACCACTATCTATAGCCATCAAATGTAAGGGACAAGACGTCGATTGCAATTCGTCGATTATTGACAACATCAGGATACAAGCTACGAGAACGTCAAAGAACCTCTAGAACGTCACATACAAAAACCATCCAGTGGACATCCCGTACAGCTGCTGTGACGGCATGCCAGCCGCAAATCAAATACCAAAATTAAAACCCCTACGATTGAAGGATTTAGATGTAACAGACCTTAATGTTGCCAACCATAAGCTTGCCCAATATTCATTGGAATTGGAAAAGCTCATGAATCAATCACCATTGGAGAAGCATACATCATGGCTCACAATTACCACAATCACATTAACAGTAATTGTGATTATGTTCCTTTGTATCAAACGAATCAAGACAAGGTTCAGGAAGACCACTAAGTCCAGCTCCGATGCCGAGTCAGCTCCACTTCCAGGCCCATCAAAGCCTAAGTCCACGGGAAAGCTGCACAGCCTCCTAGATCCAACCCAATGTATGGAACTTCAGAACTTCCCCTAAAAGTTGATGATAAACCATCAACTTTTTTATATGGATGGGAGTTGTTATATAAGTTTATGCTATGAACTTAGAACGAACTTATATCGCAACGACAATTCAAAGCTCCCAGCTGACTCAGCGACACGTGTAGTGTCAGATTACGACACGGTCAACATCCGTGAGAATTGCAGCGTCGACTTTACTTATTCGGCATGTTAGATATTATAAATTGTAAAACTATAAGTGTAATGTTGTATTCATTATTACCCAGAACTTTTGTCAGTTACATTATTATTTGTTTTTATTTCAAAGTTATAATTGTATTTGTTTTAATAAAAAAAATCTTTTATAAAAAGTTTAATTTGAGAAGTGTGATATAATTTATTGTAACGGAATTTACCTAAGCCGGCCCTGGTTTCATTCCAGTACGATATCGATCGCTTTTGGGACAAAAAAAATCTCAAAATAGCTCGGCAACTGTAGAATTGATAATGGATTGTACGAGAGTTTTCGATCCTGATTTTAAAAGGAGTAGTCATCATTGCAGCAGTTAGTTAGTGCAGCGAAGAGCTTATGTTGAATTGTTATTGTGATATTCAAATCAGATGTTGTGTATATTTGATGTAAATAAAAGTTCCTAGAAAGTCAGAGTGAAAATTAGTTTTACAATTTTAATTGAACCCAAGGTCCGTTAAGCTAGCGGGGACACGATTGCGGAATCCAAAATAACCCATACCATAATTTTTTACTAATTTTTTACCGCCATAAAATTTTTTTACTCCGAAACCCACCCTCGTTATAGCTTCCCTGCTAGCTTAACGTATAAGCTAGCGGAATATTTTATAACTTCAAGAGGAAAACAGCTATCGACCTAATTCTACCGCCATAATTTTTTACTTCACCCTTGAAATTTAGTTTTGTTAAACTAATACGGAATCAAAAATAAAATATATCATAATTTTTACTACTTTTTGACTTATTTTTTTACCGCCATAAAAATTATTTACTCTTAAAGCTACCCCTATTCCACCTACTCTACTACCCTAACGTTTACGCCAGCGGAATGTTTTATAACTTCAATAGGAAAACAGCTATCGACTTAATTCCACCGCCATATTTTTTTACTCGTCAAGTACTAGAAGAAGGGTTATAGTGGTTATCGCAAAAACCACCCCCTAACCCCCTACCCCTCACCACCCTTGAAATTTAGTATCGTTAATCCAGTAGGTACCTTATAACGGAATCAAAAATAAAGTATATCATAATTTTTTACTACTTTTTGACTAATTTTTTAACGCTATAAAAATTTTGTACTTCTAAACCTACCCCTATACCACCTTAACGTTTAAGCCAGCGGGATATCTTATAACTTCAAGAGGAAACAAGCTATCGACCTAATTCCACGGCCATAATTTTTTACTCGTCAAGTACTAGAAGAAGGGTTATAGTGGTTATCGCAAAAACCACCCCCTACCCCTCACCACCCTTGAAATTTAGTTTCGTTAATCTAGTAGGTACTTTATACCGGAATCAAAAATAAAGTATATCATAATTTTTTACTACTTTTTGACTATTTTTTTACCGCCATAAAAATTTTTTACTTCTAAGCCTACCCCTATACCACCTTAACGTTTACGCCAGCGGAATATTTTATAACTTCAAGAGGAAAACAGCTATCGAACTACTTCCACCGCCAGAATCTTTTACTCGTCATGTACTAGAAAAAGGGTTATAGTGGTTATCGTAAAAACCACCCTCTACTCCTCACAACCCTTAGAAATTAGTTTCGTTAATCTAGCGGGTACTTTATAATGGAATCAAAAATAAAGCTTATCATAATTTTTTACTACTTTTAAACTAATTTTTTACCGCCATAAAAATATTTAACAATAAACCTACCCTATACCACCTACCCAACTACCTTAACTTTTAAGCCAGCGGAATTTTTTATAACTTTAAGCAGAAAGCAGCTATCGACCTAATTCCACCGCTATAATTTTTACTGGAGAAGGTTTATAGTGGTTTTCACTAAAACCACCCTCTACCCCTCACAACCGTTAAAGTCTAGTTTTGTTGTGCTAGGGGGTACTTTAAACGTTCATTTTTTTCAAGTCGGAAAAATAACTTAAGTTTTCTAACAATACCTCACAATATTTAACTACGTTAACATCAACTTCATTTTCCTTAGTAAATTTTCAAACTTGGCATATTATTTTATAACTTCAGAGAAAAAACAGCTATCGATCCAATTCTACCGCTATAACCGTTCATACATTAATAAAAGTCACATAAATAATATATTTCGCAAAATAAAACTTTTACTATATATCAGACTATTCAATTTTCTATGAAGCCTCTATAAAATTTCCTGTTCAACATCTCAAATTTAAAGTTCTTTAACTACAAACCTAATTGAAACGTCATAATAATTTTAGGCCGCAGTAAATTGGGGGTTTTACTAACGTACATATCCTCATTCATCCGAAACATTGCTCGTCTGGCGCATCGAGGTCGCCGGCTTACTTTGATGGAGTTCTCCGAGAATTCTAGTCTAGTCTCGGCGGCTCTTTGACGTTCTGTAGAATTTCCAGAAGAAATATATAAATACGGAGAGCTCAGGAAGCATTTGCTCAGTATTCGACTGGCGTATAGTTACCATAAATTGTAAATATGTAGTTCTTTTAATATAAATGGTGTTAAAGTAGTGGAAATAAACTAGAGTGAGTTGAACAGTGTTTATAAATAAATCCAAGAACCCGAAATAAAAACATTACATTAGGTATGCAGTGCATTCCCAAAATAGCGGATAAGATAAATAAAACTTACACTGGAAATTGTTACGAGAAACGCGGGAGTCCCTGATTTTTATTTTCTTTTTAGAGTTTTATTACGTATGCCAATAAACAGATGTGAAGTTATCTTTTTTTTCATTACCTGTTTTTTATCTTTCGTTACAGAGTGTTTATTATATTATTTGCCTTGAAGGCATGTCGGGTTTTATCCTTTTAAGAGTTCTGATCTTGCTCTTTAACCTTGATTATATGCAGAATTTGGTTTGCAATTTTATATCTCAACAATTTCCTGTTTTGTTGTGATTAAGCCGGTTATTGAGTTACTTTAATCATGTATGTCATTTATTATTACTTTTTCCATAGTCTATATATTCTTTATATTATTGTTCTTCATTAGTGTGTGCATGTGTTAATTTTATACATCAGCATCTGTTTTTCTATCCTACTCAATATCTACTTGTACTATAGCTTAAATTATTCTATGGTCAGCTCACTATACTTCTGTAATACTATTTTTGAGAGACTATTGATATAGAAAATAATCATTTTCTAGTCGTAAGTTTAATATCATTAAGGTCACATAAAGATTATTAAATAATATTTTCTATTATGCGGAAATTTTATATCACAATATGGAACAAATATTTCGTTATAGGAACAATAAAATCTCATACTTTTTTGGGATATAATTATCAGAGGCGAATCCAGGATTGTCACTGAAGGTTGATTTTAGCACAATAAACACAAAAAAGCATACCACTCAGATGATGTGGGGGGGGGCTTCAATGAATTGTTATCTTTACTATGTTGAAGCTGAAGAACAGAAAAATTGTAACAAGAATATATCCGATTAGTTTTATTCCCCGTAATGAACTTCAGTTTTTCTGCCCGCCAGAATTATTTCAGACCTAAATCTTTAGGCACACTTTTATTTTTTGTATAAATTTAATACTCGTAATTTTTTCAAAACAAATCAAACTGTATTCTAGTGGCTATTCAGTATTAGAATTACTCGCCAATCATTAATCTAAATTCTACTAGAACATTAATTAGTGTACTCTCTTCGAGGTGTCATTCCTTTGTACGCAAGACAATATATATTATATATAAATATAATATATATTGTTTCTGGTCGGGAACCTTCATCAGTTGCGCTTCCCACAATTGAATGTCCTCTCGAACACTTCTTTATGCATTTGATGCATTTCGTTAAATTTGAAGACGCGAGATGTCGGTGTTACATCTCGCGTCTTCAAATTAATTAGTGTATTTTTTTGTTCATCTTTCATCTAATATTTCGATTAAGGTGTTTTGTTGGCCTGTTTTTTCTTTAAAAATTCTTCGACTTGTTATCTTTTAACCATTGAAAAAGTAAATATTTTAATTAATCGCATTTTGATACCACCTGTTATGCGTTCCAATAAAAACAATGTGTTAGATAATCACGTTTGTCTGAAACCTTGTGTTCGAATAATATTTTGCTTATTTCTTTATGTAATTTACTATGTTCATGTTCAATTCGGCCTTAATACTTAATAATTGTGAAAACAATTCACACAAATACACATATTTGTTGTGACATTGCTGAAAATGATATAACTTATTTATATCAAATATATCAAAACAGGGAAAATACGACGCAACAAAATAGATTCTCAGGCCAAATGCTTTTTAAACTACACCGTTCGCCCAGACAGTCTATACTAGTAGTCGTCTGTCCCCGAAATATCGGTGAAGCAATTCTCAAAAACAAATTTGTTAACACATTTGAATCTGATTTTTTTTTTCTATTTTCAGACAATTTAAATGTTTTAAATACATCCCCTAAATTAACAACCATTAAACAATTTTTAATGTACAATATGTTAAAAGCTAGTAATTTGATTTATGGAAACCCTAAGTATGGGAAAAACCGACGAAACTACCAAAAAAATTGTCAAACAGGTTACGGAGGAACTAGATGAAAAAATAACTCAGATTCTGGGAAAACGTGACAAGAAGGAGAAACAACATCAAGAAGAAATTCAACAAAGGTTAGTGAAATCTTTTGATGAAAAACAAAAAAATATTGTTTCTACGATGGAAGAGAAACAACTAAATTTCTTGGAAGGATTATTCTCATAATTTGAAGAAAAACGACAAAATGATTTTAAAATATTTGAACAAAAACAAGACCAAATTGAATTAAAACGACAAAATGAATTTAAAGTATTTGAAGAAAAACAAGAACAAGTTGAATTAACCAGAAAAAACTAATCTCAAATATTAGAAGAAAAACGACAATTGTAATTTAAACAATTAATGCAAATAGTATCGCAAGTTAATGACACAGTTAATGAACAAATGCAAATAGTGGATTCAGACATAAGAGAAATAAACGACGACATAAAGGTCCTAAAAAATACCGTGGATACTCTTGAAATTAAAGTAGATGACATTGAAATAAGTGCTATCCAAAGTACAAGATAAAGTGCAAACAACAATTAAAAAATTGCAACAAGATTTGCAGAGAGGGAAATACCAGCACACCGTGAGTACCAAAGATTCCTTTTGTAAACCACCCACATTTGATGGTAGTTCATCTTGGCCTATGTATAAACGGCAATTTGAGGCCGTGGCTACAACTAATGGATGGGATAACCAAGAAAAATCTATGTCTCTTGTAATTTCCCTAAGAGGTCCGGCCTTAGAACTCCTCCAAAGCATTCCAGTCGATCAACAAGGCAGTTTCGACAAAATCATCGCCATTCTGGACAAGAGATAAGACAATCAATCTTTGAGCCAGGTATACCAAGTCCAACTGAGTGAAAAAACGCAAAAATCCGGTGAAAGCCTCCAAGAATTCGAAGCAGAGATTAGACGGTTAGTCCACTTGTCCTACCCAGACCTGCCAGCGGAAACGAAAGAGCAGTTGGCCACACAGAGTTTCATAAACGGCATCAGAGATGTGGAAGTACAAAAAAATTTAAGAATGAGTGGCGTCAAGAAAAGTAATGAAGCTTTACTTCGGGCCTTGGAAGTAGAGGCAGTCATGAACATGTCCAAACCGAGAGTGCGAGCAGTTTCCTTCAACCAGGAAGATCCAGAGTCACCATTTCAAGCGCTGTTGGCTGGTATGAACAAACTACTAGAACAGTCACAAAGAACTGGGATAAGGGGGGTATGTTACCTATGTGGACGGACAGGACATTTCCTACGTGACGCAGGGTGAGGCTACCTGAACGATCACCAACAAGAAGTAGCCAAAACAACACCCACACCAACCAGGGAAACTCCAATCAGTCAGCATAAGGGGGCGAATGCTGACTAACACTCCACCAGCCCCCAGGACACTATCCATCCTGAAATTTGGACGAGATAGCAGCAGCATAGTCACCAGGGGCACCATGAATGGCCGAGCAATTACCATCACCATCGACACCGGCGCCGCTGTATCCATTGCTTGGCATTGCTCTCATTGCTCAGAGATTCGGCCAGTTACCAATAACATCCAACTCAGAACATTCACCGGCGAGTCCATATCAATACAGGGTGAGGCAGATGTCGTGCTACAGATAGGGGACAACATGATCCGGCATAGGGTCCTGGTAGCGAATATTGAGGACGATTTTATACTGGGTATGGACCTAATTAGCCAGCATGGATTTATGTTCGGCCCGAGATCTGATGTTTTTGGTTCTTAAATGCGGAATTTGTATTGACACGGACCGTCAACAGTTCAGTCACCTCCATAAAAATTGTGGCAAAGTCTTCAGCTAGAATTCCCGGTCGAACGGAACAGATTATTCATGGGCAGCTAAAGTGCAATACTGGGAGCTGCATTGGAATGGTAAAGCCCGTACATTCAGCTCCTGACTACTTAGTTGGACGGGCTGTAGTTAAAACTGGACGAGAAATACCAATAAGAATCCTTAATTTGTCCAACAGCGACATCAGAATTGCCAATGGTCAAGAAATAGCTTGTTTCGAGTTAGTGGAGACCATCATCAATTGCGAAGAAGAGTACCAGACATCGGTGAAGGAGACAGGGCCCAGTAAATAGTTCCTACAACAGTTTGCTGACCATTTGACACACCTGACACGAGAGGAACAGAAGAAAGCCAAGAAATTTATCACAAAGCACTGGCAATTTTTTAACAGTGAAGATGGAACCACCGGTCGCACCAACATCATCCAGCACCGAATAGATACCGGGAAGGCTCAACCCATCAGAATACCACCTAGGCGACTACCATTGGGGCAACAACAGGCAGTCGAGGAAAACATCGAGTACATGTTACAAAACGGAGTTATTGAGCCATCCATCAGCCCATGGTCCGATCCCGTCGTCCTAGTTAAAAAAAAGGATGGCACCACCCGATTTTGCGTGGATTACAGAAAGCAGAAAGACAGCTATCCACTACCCCGAATTGATGACACTCTGACAACACTAGCAGGCTTCCGTTGGTTCTCCACACTAGAACTAAAGAGTGGATATTTGCAGGTTGGTCTACACGAAAACGACAGAGAGAAGACAGCGTTCTCCACTAAAGGGTTGTTTCAGTTCACGGTCCTGCCCTTTGGGTTATATAATGCTCCCGCAACATTCGAGAGGGAATGGAGTAGTTACTGAGCGGGTTAACATGGAAGAAGGGCTTAGTATACCTCGACGACATTCTGGTCATGGGTCAGACATTCGACGACGATCTGAAAAACCTGGGCGAAGTATTCTCCAGAATTAATAACCCCAACCTCAGACTCAACCCGAAGAAGTGTTCCTTGTTCCAAAAAGAAGTAGAGTTTTTGGGCCACGTCGTTTCCGAGTCGGGAATCCGCACCAACGAGGACAAGATAGAAGCGATCCGTTATTGGCCAGTCCCAAGAGACAAGCATGAACTCCGAAGCTTCTTGAGCCTCCGTTCCTACTACAGGCAATTTGTTGAGGGATTTGCCACCACATCGGCAGATCACTGAGAAAGAGACCTTCCGTTGGAATCAGGATTGCGAAACATCATTCAGACGACTGAAGGCAGCACTATGTTCCAGCCCAATCCTAGCCTTTCCTACACAGTCCGGCAAGTTCATTTTAGACACCGACGCCAGCAACACAGGTTTGGGGGCCGTCCTATCCTAGGTGCAAGACGGTGAAGAGAGGGTGATCGAGTACTACAGCCGTGGATTCTCGAAACCGGAAAGAAATTATTGCGTCACCAGAAAAGAACTTCTTTCAATAATAAGGGCTGTAGACCATTTCCACAAATACCTCTATGGTCATCATTTCTTAATCCGAACAGATCATGCCGCCCTCAAATGGCTGCTGTACATGAAGACACCGAAAGGACAACTGGCCAGGTGGATGGAGAAATTATAGCAATACGATTTCAAGGTGGGACACCGTGCCGCCCGTTTGCACAATAATGCCCGTTTGAGAAGAATGCGGACATTGTCTGAAGACGGAACAGCGAGAGAATATCTCCATCAGACAGATTCGAGTGCAGGCCAATGAAGACTGGACAACAAAACAGTGCATCCAGGACCAAATGGCTGATCCAGACATCGAACCAATCTTGCCACTCAAAATGACAGGGACACCAGGCCACGATGGGACGAGGTAGCTAGTAACTCGGGCGTGCTGAAATCGTTATGGGCCCAATGGGACTTTCTAAGAATAGAGACTGGAATGCTCAAGCGAGTTTGGGAAAGCACTGATGGCCGAGAAACCAAGTCCCAACGTCCCAACTGGTAGTTCCTAAGAAAAAGGTACCAGCCATCCTGACCGAAGTACATGATGGGATTACCGGGGGCCATCTGGGCACGAACAAAACCCTAGACAAAGTTCGCCAGTGATACTACTGGGTAAATTACTTTGAAGACGTCAGACCTTGGTGCCGGAAATGTGACACCTGTGCAGCCAGTAAGGGCCCGAAGACCCGGACCAAGGGCAGAATGCAGCAGTACAATGTGGGCGTCCCGTTTGAGAGAATTGAAATCGATGTCGCCGGTCCGTTTCCCGAGTCTGAGAAGGGGAACAAATACATTCTGGTGGCAATGGATTATTTCAGCAAATGGCCTGAGGCATATGCGATACCCAACCAAGAGGCAACCACGGTAGCGACGGTGCTAGTAGAACAACTATTCAGCAGGTTTGGCCTCCCGACAAAACTACATTCAGACCAGGGGCGTAACTTCGAATCAAATGTATTCCAGAAGGTCTGCACGATGTTGGGGATCAGGAAAACGAGAACAACACCATTGCACCCACAGTCAGACGGAATGGTGGAAAGATTCAACTGGACCTTGGAACAACACCTATCCAAGGTCATCAGCAATAACCAGCGTGATTGGGATGAGCATATTCCCCTATTCCTGTTGGCATATCGCTCAGCCGTACATAATAGTACAGGAATTACTTCAGCCAGGGTCCTATTCGGAAAAGAGCTGCGATTACCCTGCGATTTGTCTTTTGGCTCCTCCGAAGAACCTTCCCAAGACATCAACGATTATGCCGACCAGCTCCAGACTAACGGAATTTACCTAAGCCGGCCCTGGTTTGATTCCAGTACGACATCGATCGCTTTTAGGACAAAAAATTAATCTCGAAATAGCTGGGCACCTGTAGAATTGATAATGGATTGTACGATAGTTTTCGATTCTGATTTTAAAAGGAGCAGCCATCATCGCAGCATTTAGTTAGTGCAGCGAAGAGCTTATGTTGAATTGTTATTGCGATATTCGAATCAGCTGTTGTATATTTGATGTAAAAAAAGTTCCTAGAAAGTGAGAATGAAAATTAGTTTTACAATTTTAATTGAACCCACGAAGTTTATAACAATATATATATATATATATATATATATATATATATATATATATATATATGTATATATATATATAACTTGATATAAAATTTTCTTGGTTCTTGGTCATCAAATTGATAAAAGAAATTTTTTTATCAATTTATATATTCGACATATGGTCAAAGAAACTCTAAAGTAATAAATAAACAATATATTTGTTATATCACACTTTCAAAATTTCTCTTTTTAAAAAAGATTTTATTTATAGTTGCACAATTATTAACTTTTAATATAAAACTTGAAAATAATGAAAATAATAATAAAACTTTATAACAGTTAAACTAAACTAGACAGAACTGTAAGTATTAATGAATAATGATACAATGAAAAAGTATAATTTATAACCTAAGAACGCTGACTAGGCTGTCGCCGCGCTTGCCGTTCTCACGGATGTATGTCGTCGAAAGGTAACTTGAGACGACACGTGGATGCTGACTCAGCTTGGGAACTGTTGCTAGGTGGTTTTATATAAGTCGATGGAATAACTTATATAACAGCTCCCATCCATATAAAAAAGTTGATGCTACAGCATCGACTTTTAAGGGAGGTTCTGCAATTCAATATCCACGACAGGACTAAGGAGGCTATGGAGTTTTACCCTGGGCTTGATGGTTGATGGACCTAGTGGTGGTGCTGATTGTTGGAGGCTTCTGGAATTTCTTCCTGATGATGCTGATGGAAAGGAGGGCAACCACAATTGCGGTTGTTGCTATTGTGATGATCGTAAACCAGGAGTTGTGTTTCTCCAAGAATGGTTGGTTTAGGAACTTTTCCAATTCCCTGGAGTATTGGCTAAACTTATGGTTAGCGATATTCAGGTCTCTGGCATCCAATTCCTGTAATCTCATGGGTTTCAAGTTTGGAAGTTGACTGATGGTTGGCAGGTTGTCGCAACAGTTGTAGGGGATGTTGACTGGGTGACTCTTAAGTGTGATGTTGTCAACGTTGTTGGTGATCCTTCTGGCATGGACCCTGGTGTTACCGATGAAGGCATTGCAACTGGGTTGAATTGTCAATAGAGAATTTGTCGATATGGATTGGGTAACGACATCTTCTCCCTTGCCCTTGATGTTGATGGGCAATTGTCCGGAAATCGAGATTAACCAAAGGTTCAGATCAATCTCTTGAATATTATACTCTTCGGCAGAATATTAAAGGCTTGCAAGTTGAAGGAAAGGCTGCTGGCTGTCTAAGAAGCTGTGCTCCGCAGAGGGCTTCTTTGTCTATGGTGTGTGGAATAACTTTGAAACAGATCTTATGTTCTTTAGATAATGGCTTACAGTCACTCAGGTCTTCGAAAGATGCGTACAATAGCGAATCGTGATCTCTCGCGATATATTTTAATTTTGTTGGAAGAATATGGTGAAATCCTGTTCGATAATCCAAAACTGGGATAGGATACAAGCGGTACAGTGTATAAGTTTCAGGATTGACTAAGGGGATTTTTAGTACAAAAACAATTTTGGTATTGATCTGAAAAGCTTCCAATTCTATTAGATCGATGTATCGAGCAATATTTGAACTATAGGTTGGAAGTGGTAAGTTATTTTCATGAAGTGACTGTGATATTTTCTGAAGGGAATCGACCAAATCTACTGGGTTTATAATTGAACTATGTAAAATTTTGAGACGTGCGAAAGAGACTGCAGTTAATACATCGTTTATCTTCAATGTATACGAAACTTTCCATTGAGCGTTCACACAAATCTAAGACATGGGCCTGGAGTTCATAAAAAGCAAGATCGTCTGTAATGAACTCAATTGAGTTCCTAATTGCTTCAATATTTTCCGAAAATATTTTCTCTTCGGACTGAAATTTTTGTATTGTGGTGTTACTGCTCTTAATGACCGAAGTTGTTACAGATAATTGTCGTTTCATTAAGTTTTCAATTTGATGTTGGTCTTTAGTAATTTTATTGATAGAGTCACTAAAGTATTGTCCGTCTATTCCATCTAAGTTACCGGAAATAGATTTCCAAATCGATCCCAGCCCGTTAATGAATCAGCGTTTCTTTCTGTAGGTAGTGTAAGTCTCAGTGTCAGCGAAAATTTGTGCATATTTGATGTTAACAGATTTTGATATTTGTTTCAGGAGGCTTACGTGAGTCTGTACTTTTGATATGAAGATTTTAACGTTAGTTTTGTTGTAGTTAATAGTATCTAAAAGTCTGTTCAGTATATTGTCGTTGTTTAAAATAGCGTCTCGAAATGGACTTAGATCTTTGTAAACAAGGAGTGTCCATTTCTCATTAGAAATTTTAAGGGTGCCTTCTTCATGAAAGAAAACTCCTATAGTATTGTTGACCGGTGTAATGGAATACTGTTGAAGGTTTACGACTGAAAACAGTCCACAGAATCTGAAAAGAATGGATTCATTCAAAATAGGGTTTTAATCTGTCAAAGTTAACTTTAGTTATTTGGTTTGTTTGTAAATTTTTGACGGTGGCAGAGTTCTTTCGTATTGCGGTAATTTCGAAGGGGCCGTTGAATTTGTTTTCAGCTTTGTTTTTGAATTGGGACTCTTTTACGTAGACTTTGTCGCCTACTTTGTAATCGGGTTGTTTAGTAGAAACGTGTTGGTCAAATCGCACTTTAGATTTCTCTTTCTGTCGTTCGGTTTTAGCACGGGCGAGTCTGTAATAATAGTCCATTCTGTTATTAAGGTCTCTCACGTATTTGAAATAAGTTTTTGCTGATTGTAAAGGGTTTCTGGAGGCCTACTAGAAGTGTGCCCAAATATGAGTTCATAGGGCATGAAACCGGTGGTTTTATTTTTCGTGTTATTATAACAGATGATGGAATAAGGGAGGACCTTAAATGGATGTTCGTCTGGATGTTCTGCTGTATTTGCCCTTATCATTTCTGCTAAGATCGCGTGAAATCTTTCAATAGAACCGTTTGACTAGGGATGTTGAACGCTGGAGAATGTTAGTTTTATATCGTATAGTTAGCATAAATCTCGCATTAAGGTGTTGTCAAATTCACGTCCATAGTCACAATGGATGCGAAGTGGAGTTCCGTAATGTTGAAAGAAAATCAGAAGGGTGTTTACGACAGTTGAAGCTGTTTTGTCGTTAATGGGGTAGGCTTGTGTAAATTTCGTAAGTTCGTCCCTAATAGTCAGTGCATGATTTCTAGATGGATATTCGAAGATGTCAATGTTAATACGTTCAAAAGGAGTCTTGGGTGTTTCCGTAATTACAAAAGGTGCACTTAAGTTTTTCTTACAGAACTTTACCTTTTGGCAAGTTTCACAGGAATTGATGAATTGTTCTACAGTTTTAATTAAGCCGGTCCGATTGTATTTTCCCCTAATACGTCTGATGGTTTTGTTAATGCCACGATGCAGGTTGTTTTTACCAGAGTGGTATTATTGTATTATTATAGGAATTTCGTCTTCGGTAGGAGTTGTAACAATGTTTTGGCAGATTTTTAGTTTGATTTCTTTGTCGGAGAGAATGAAGGACACAATTTCAAGAATGGGAAGTTCTATGTTATTTTCTATGCAGTATGTTTCGGAGTCGTTGAATTGATCTTGGTTGTTATAAATAATTTTGAAAAGATGTGAGACGACAGTTTCAGGATCATAGGGCAAAGGTACAACTAAGTATTTTCTATGCCTGACAGATTTACTGGCCATGATGTTAAGAGCGTCATTTCTGAAATTAGGTTCTTCTTCGAAAAAGTCATCAAAATTTTGTCCTGTAAGTCGTTAGTTTTATTTTGCCAAAAGAGAGTAATCGATTATTGACTCAGTTTTGTAGAGTTGAACAAATCGAATAAACTCAGCGGTAATTCTTTCGTCATGTTCGTCGTCATTGTCAGAGTTTTCAAGTTGTTCGGAGTCAGTTTCGTTGTTAGCGAAAATTTTGATTTTGGAAAGGAAATCAGCACATTGCTTGAAATGGTTGATTTTGATGCGAGAAAGAGCATCTGCGTTTTGCCGGGCTTGTACTCAATCTTATAATTGTATTGCTCTAGCTTAAGGCGCCATCTGGCTAGACGACTGCCAGGATCTTTGATCGAAACGAGTCACACAGAAGTGTAAACCTTCTCCCAAAAAGGTAATGTCTGTAGTGCTTAACAGCCCAAACTATGGCCAACAATTCTCGTTCGATGGTGGAATACCATGTCTCTGCAGCACAGAGGATACGAGAAGCGTATGCAATAGGGAGATCTTTTCCCACAGGGCCTTGAGAAAGAACCGCTCCAATAGCAAAAGCACTAGCATCAGTAGTGAGCAGGAAGGGTTCTTCAAAGTTTGGATATATCAGAATTGGGTCAGATACAAGGGCTTGCTTCAGTTCATTGAAGGAAGACTTGCAATCTGCGTCAAAGATGAATTTGATGTCTTTTTGGAGTAGTTTTGTCAGAGGTTTAGAGAGAGAGAGCAAAATTTGGTATGAAGCGTCTGTAATACCCAGCGAGACCAAGAAAAGATTTGATGTCTTTCGGAGTTTGGGGTTGCGGAAAGTTCTGAATACATTGAACCTTTGAAGGGTTTTGTTTTACACCTTCTTGTGTGATAAGATGGCCAAGATAAGCCACTTCTTTACGAAGAAATTCGCACTTATCGGGTTGGATTTTTTAGGTTAGACTTCCCAAGTCGTTTAAAAACTTCTGTCAACCGGGAAATATGTTCATGGATGGTCGGAGAGTAGACGATGATATCATCCATGTAGACGAGACAACGTTCATTCTGGATACCCAGAAGAATATTGTTCATGACCCTCTGAAAAGTAGAAGGTGCATTTTTTAAACCAAATGGCATACGAACGAATTCGTAATGACCATTTTCGACAGAAAAGCCAGTCTTGGGAATATCTTCCTCTTGGATTTCAAACTGGTGGAACCCTTCAGATCCAGTGTCGAAAAATATTGACACTTTCCAAGTTGGTCGAGAAGATCAGAGATATTTGGCAGAGGATATTTATCGTCTGCAGTCAATTCATTTAATTTCCTGTAATCGATAACTACTCGCCACTTTTGTTTACCAGAAGCATCGAGCTTCTTGGGGACGGCCCATACAGGGGAGGACCAAGGAGATGAGGAGTGCCTAATGATAGCTTGTTCGAGCATTTTTCCAATTTGGGTTTTCACTTCCTCTTTATGAACTTGAGGTTTTTTATATGATTTAGTGAAAACGGGCTCTGCGTTATTCGTATCCATCGAATGTTTAACCTCGTTAGTAAAAGTCAAGACCTCACCTTCAAGATAGAAAATGTCTTGAAATTCCAAACAAACATTAGTGATTTGTTCGCGTTCTTCGTCATTGATATGTTCAGTTCTAATTTGTTGTCTAATAGTCGAGTTTCTGTCTGTGTATTGGGAATAATGATAGTCATTGGTGTTTAAATTCAGAAGAGGGAGAGTTTTGTCAAGTGGTTCCAGTTTTAAATCAGAAAAGTTTACAGTTTTGGGCATCGCGTTAGCATTGATGATAGAAGTTAGAAATTCACCTTTTGAGTTAATGTGTACGAGTGCATTTGGAAGTGGTATTCTGTCAATTTCTTGAATTGGTAAGATGGCGTCGATGTTAGAAAGATCGCATTTAAGTTTAAAGATCTTTTCTGTGCGTGCCTCAATGGTTATTTTGTTTTGTGTAGGTGTTTGTGAAGTAATATTTGGCTTAACATTGGGTGTATCGGGTACATCAGTCAAGGGTTGATCGTTATCGGGAACTTTGTGTAAAGGGATGGTTTTAAAATTTGTTATTAGCTAATTGGATTTTAAGTCAACTATGCATTCATAGTGTTCAAGAAAATCTAAACCTAGTATGCCGTCAAACTCAATGTCCAAATCGTATATGAAAACTTTATGTGGGTTACGTGGAGGGAATGGAATTAGGGTAGATTGTGAAATAGGTTTTTTTTCATGGCTAATAGCTTGAATCGTTACCCTTTCAGGAGATCTTTGGTTGAAGTTCTTTACGGTATTTTCTTTGAAGATAGAGATACCAGCTTCGGTATCAATAAGTAGTTTGAATTTAGAAGAAACGTCAAGAATGTAATAAAGGTTTTTAGAATTAACGGTAAGAAGGGGGCTTAGAGAAATAGTTGCTCCGGGAAGTTCAAGTTGGGGTTCAAATCGTCCAGATTGAGGTTTTGTATCTGGGTTTCGACTTCGCACAAAGTTGTTGTCGATTCGGGAGGTTGGTCTAGGCTCGGAAGCGCTAGAAAATCCTGGTATTGATGACTATTAATAGACTCGATAGGGGTATCTTCGAAAATTTGTTCAACGATAGGATAATTTTCATCATCCTCGTAATCGTAATTGTGGCTATCCTCGGTATAGTAACTGTAGTCTGGATAGTGCGAATAACCATCATTTTGATGTTTGTTGAAGTGGTGGGTCCTTTCAGGACGGGTGTTTAGATTATTCTGGAAGTTTTGTGTTGTCCTTGTTGAACCGGGGGATTATTTGAGGGGAAGTTTGACCTTGTTTGTTGGTTAGGCCCAACAGGATTTGGCCTATGGGTTTGATTGAATGTTTGAGAATTGTTTTGATTTTTCAATCGGCAATTTACAGCCTAATCGACCACAATGAAGATACTTAAGAGGTTGTTGGCTTTCGTGCTTGGAAGTTGGGTTTGAGAGGAACAGATTTGTTCGTTTTCTGATCCTCGAAATAAGAAAGTTGAAACTCTCTTCTAATCCGGGAATGTGCCTCTAAAAGGTCTTTAGGATTACTGGCACGTATAACCTGACCTAAACGGGGTTCTAATCCCGTAAGAAGGGTGTTCATCACCATTGTATCCACTAGAGTGGTCTGAGCGTCTTTTTGTTCGGGACTTAGCCCAGCCGTTTTATGAATGCAGGAGTGCATTGTCGCACTCAATACCTGGAGTCTATTGTAAAACGTTAGTGGAGACTCGTTCGAAAGTTGCATTAGACGTTGTAAGTCGTGAATAAGGGAAGAGAGATCACGAGAATCTCCGAAATGCAATGTCAGTAGTTGTTTGATTTCAAGGTATGATCCGGGATTCCTTGAATTTATCAACTGCGCCGCTTTCCCTTTGAGTTTATTTTTGATATGGATCACTAACAAATATTTTTGATCCGCCGTAGACATTTTATATGCGCAATTACACGCATCTATATAGGTTTTCGAGGAAATTTGGTCGCCTTCAAATTCGGGTATAGCGGAAAATATTTCCGTTAACCGATATCTCTCGGTTTCAGTCGTAACCGGTGTTGGAGAAGCTTGTGCCATTTTCATATTAGTCGATATAAAAGAATTGGAACAAGGGTGTAAAAATGAAATGTTAAAAGGTATAGAAAATTAATAAAACTGTAGAATTCGTTAATGGGAATAACGATTGTTTGAAAGATAGAACAGTATGGTAACCAATTAAAATAGTAAATTCAAATAAATCAGTTATTCAAATAAAAAAATTAATGAAATAAGTAAATCAAATATATCAAATGTCAATAAAAGAGATAAAATAAATATATCAAATAAATCAAGTAATGAAATAGATCAATATTTCATTCAAATCAAATATGTAAAAATTAAATAATAAAGTCAATAAAAATCAATCAAATCAAATGTATTAAATCAAATTATTAAAAATCAATGCTCAATAAAATAAATCAAATAAAATTTACTTAAAACGAATGAGGCTTCACCATTACTTACAGCAACAGGAACATTGAAAGCGCCGTGTTCTACGTTTGATTGCAGTGAGGACTTCTTCCAGGTTCGTTGTTCTGTTGAGGGATAGGAATCCGCCGCTACCAGTTAGAGTACTCGTGTTCTATTAACGTTAGACGGATCCTACTGACTGCGCCAATTTGTTATATCACACTTTCAAAATTTCTCTTTTTAAAAAAGATTGTATTTATAGTTGTACAATTATTAACTTTTAATATAAAACTTGAAAATAATGAAAATAATAATAACACTTTATAACAATTAAACAAGACAAAAATGAGTGTTAAACTAAACTAGACAGAACTGTAAGTAATAATGAATAATGATACAAGGAAAAAGTATAATTTTCTAACCTAAGAACGCTGACTAGGCTGTCGCCGCTCTTGCAGTTCTCACGGATGTACGTCGTCGAAAGGTAACCTGAGAGGACACGTGGGTGCTGACTCAGCTTGGGAATAACTTATATAACATATATATATATATATATATATATATATATATATATATATATATATATATATATATATATATTAGATTTGGTTTCACTAAATTCACTTTTTAAAAAATATATTTTTTACAAAAAATTCATATGTTTAACTTACAAAGACAATATTATAGGTATGAAGTTAAATGAAAATAATGAACACTGAGAAGTTGTAATATGATACTTGTGTGAAGTCAATTACGGTTCAAGCACCTATGGTAACTTTAACGTGTAAATTGTAAGTTAGTACACTTCTCATATAACATATATATGACATCATAAAGGAATGGAAAAATAAATTCAAGAAAGAACTTAAATTAGACCAAAATATCGTTTTAAACTCGATTCTTTATACAGATGACCTAGTATTAATGACAGGCTCAGAAGATGAGCTAATAAAATATTAGAACAGTTATCACATTTTAAAATCTAGGTTACGGTATATCACATGAACGAGATAATGACTTTGAAGAAACACTTATAAATATTCATTTATGTGTAGAACAATATCTAGAACAATTAAACAAAAACAAGGAAAGAAACAGAAATAAACTTTTATAGAACGATGACTGCATCAATCCTGACTTACGCCAGCGAGACCTAGATCATGACCAAGAAAGATGAAAACACGTTACAAAGTCAAGAATTGATGTCCTTGAGAAGTGTTAAAGGTTGCACAGGTATGGACAGAATAAGAAATGATTGTATAAAAACTGAACATTGTCAACATAAACTAAAGGATTACAGAAAATAGGAGAAAATGGAAAGAACGTGTAAAGTATTGAACTATAAATGTAGAGGCAGAAGAAGTATTGGTAGACCAAGAAAAAAATGGGTGCCGTAACAGGCAAAAGTGCAGAAGAAGAATTTATTACAATTTCCATAATGATTTTAACAAACAATGATTAATGAGTAGCTCCTCAATGCTTATTTATGCACTCGTTTATTCCATAGGACATTTATAGCCCTCAAGGGATCCTGTAAGCCCTAAATGGTGCGATGGTCCAGGTCGCGGATGGAGGTGTAATGTTTTTATTTACACTTCTATTCGGGTTCATAACGATACCGCAGTCACATACTGAACGAATGCCATCGCCAGCTGTCCGTATTTATATATTTCTCTCGGAATTCTATAGTAGGTCAACGAGCCATCGGGAAATGTGTTCTCGAAGATTCGATATTGATGTGTTCCCATTAACGCTAGCCTTTGGCCTCGGGTCGATAGACCAACATTTCTCTGAAATATAGGACGAAAGCCGGTTGCACCAGCTATCGGATGAATTCTGGTATCAGAGGAATGCTCACCAGGGGACTTTTCTCCAAAATTCCAAAATCCAAAAGCAAATACTAACCTCCAAGTTGGGGAATGAGGCAATGGGCCCTGTACCTGATAACTCGTAAAACCGTCCAATGCTAAGAACCCAAAAAAACGACTAGAAAAAACCTTTATATCACTCCGGATTTGTCCCTCTTTTACATCACAGCAATTTTCGCCTAAGCTACTTTACGGAAAAGGACGAAATTTGGTATCAGTATGTAGTTTCGTGACCCAATCAGAAGTAATTGAAGAAATTTTGAATTTACTTCTGGGATTTAAAAAATCCCCCTGATCTCCGAAACTACTGAGCCTAAAACTTGGAAAAAAAATAGAATATAGAACATTGCCAGAAGTTTACAGGAAAAATAAGGAAAACCCACTAATTTTAATTTTAGGGGCAAAATATAGAATGAAATGAAAAATTACAATTTTTTCAAACACATCGTGCAGTACTTCAAATGAAAGGGCTCATTCTGAGGAACACAAATATATATTTTTTATAATTTTTAAATATTTAGTTTAAAAGATAGTAACAATAATATACAAAAATTTACCCTTGCCTCAGAAACTTTAAGACGCAAAATTTTGAAAAACATTAGAGATATAGGGTTTCACCTGAATTTTACCGGAAAAATAAAGAGAAATTCCTGATATTAATTTTGGGGGAAAAATTAGAGAATTAAATGGAAAATATAAAATTAAAGTTGTTTCTAACGCATCATATCAAATCAAAGGGCTCATTATAACGAATGCAAATATATTTATCTCATATTTTTAAAATGAATTATTTAAAAGATATTAACAAAAGCATAAAAAAATTACCTGTTCCCCCCCTTATTTCCAAAACTATAAGCAGTAAAATTTTGAAAAAAATAGAGATATAGGGCTTCACCTGCATTTACCTGAAAAATAAGGAGAAAACTATACTATTAATTTTGGGGGCAAATTACAGAGTAAAATGAAAAATATAAAATTAAAATTGTTTCTAACGTAATGTAATATATCAAATCAAAGGGCTCATTAATGAAAAGATATTAACAAATATATAAAAAAATACACATTCCCCCATTATCTCCGAAACTATAAGACGTAAAAAAATTTAAAAAATTGGAGATATAGGACCTCACCTAAACTTTACTGAAAAAAAAGGAGAAACTCCTAATATTGATTTTGGGGGTCAAATTACAGAATTAAATGAAAATTATAAAATTACAATTATTTCTAGCGCATCATGTACAATATCAAATCACAGAGCTTATTATGACGAATACAACTGTATTTTTTCATATTTTTAAAATAAATTGTTTAAAAGATATTAACAAAAATATAAAAAATACTCATTCCCCCGCACTTACTTCCGAAACTATGAAACTATAAGAGCTACAATATTGAAAAAAGGGTTTATATGGCCTTACTTGAACTTTACAGGAAAAATAAGCATTTTCCCCCTAATATTATTTGGGGGTGGCGGGGAATGTAATCCATCATCCAATACATCAAATGAAAGGGCTCATGATGAGGAATACAAATATATTTAATACATTTATGATATTTTTATAATTAATTGTTTACAAGATATTAACAACAATATTTAAAAAAAAAAACACATTTCCCACAGTATTTCCGAAACCATGAAACCATACTACCATAATATAAATTTTGAAAAAGGGCCTTACTTTAACTTTATAAGAAAAACTAGTAGAAAACCCCAATGTTAATTTTGGGGGGGCAAGTTATAGAATTAAATGAACAATCAATTTTCTTTTGAAACGTATCATGTAATATATCAAATAAAAGGGCTCATTATGAGAAATACAAATTGTTTTTTTCATATTTTTTAAATCATTTGTTTAAATGATATTAACAAAAATTTGAAACATCGACCCTTTATCACAGAAACTAAACGATCTAAAATTTTAAAAAATATATTCTATATGTATTTTTAAGATAATTTGCTTAAAAGATTTAATAATTTATTACACAGCTCAACATTTGATCTAAGCCGGAACACGGCATGCCGTATAGCATACTAGGGTTTATTTGAATGCGCTTTTTCTCAGAGGTCATTTGAAGGTCAAATTGAGAGAGTTCTACCAAAAAATCTGAAAAAAATCATGCTAATGTTTTTGAGGTGTCAGAGACCGTAGTTTGTTTGACCTTGCGCTTTATCCCAGAGATCATTTGAAGGTCCAATGGTGAGAATACTACAAAAAAATCTGAAAAAAATGTGCGGTTGAACTCAGGAAACCTCCACGCGGTGACGGTGGAGAAACCCAAAATCGGCGGCTGGTTAGGGTGGGCAAACGGGCCCGCAGGGGTCGTCATCATGCGACCGTAGCTCTAGGTTAATGGAACACTTGGTCAATATAGAGTTCAATGCGACAAGTCAAAGTCCTTACAAAAAGTGTCCAAGGCGAGGGTTAAGTGGCATTGCCTTAACTGGCCGGGATCATAACATTGCTTTAACTGGCTTTCAAATGACCTTTAAATGACTTCTGAGATAAAGCGCAAGGTCAAACAAATTACGGACTCGGACTCAGAAACCTCAAAAACATTAGCATGCATTTTTCAGATTTTTTGGTAGAACTCTTTCAATTTGACCTTCAAATGACCTCTGGCTAAAAGCTCAGTCAAACAAACTAAGGATTCGGACTCACACACCTCAAAAACATAAACAAGAATTTTTCCAGATTTTTTTGGTATGCAGTTGAACCTGACGTGATGAAGGTCATCGTAATCAGGGACCCAAAAAACCCCTAATACTCCATAAGGCATGCCGTGTTCCCGCTTAGTTCAAATGTTGACCTGTGTTATTTAAAACTTTAGCTACTGAGCCTAAAATGCAGTTTATTAGTAAAGTAAAATCATAATGTTACTTTTGGGGGCTAAATTGGAAAATTAAATCAATATTTTGATAAGAATCAAGCGAATCATGTAGCAGATAAAATAAAAAGTCTCTGTGTGAGAAATAAAAGGGTATATTTTTTACAAATTTAAAACGTTTAGTTTAAAATATATTACGGTAAATATAAGAAAATGCACTCATTCCATCCTCGTCACAAACTGGAATTTTAAAAAAGTATATATTTTGATTCACCTACATTGTAACAAATTTTAAAGGTGATACGGAACCCTTAGTATGCGAGTGCAACTCGCACATGACCAAATTATTTATTTAATTGAACCCACGGAGTCTACTACAATTGGTTTTTGGAAACGAGGGGATTCCCAGTAGTAACGGAGTACTGTCCCTTCCACGAATTGGTTGATGGCCGATTGCACCAGCTGTCGGATGAATTCTCGTAACATTGTCCCCTCCTTAAGACTATTTCATCCCAGAATGTCCTAGAATCCTCCCTGGAGTGACTATATTTGCAGGACTCTCCATTTCGACAACGGGAAGCTTGGTGGAAGTAACAGTCAACGGTCTTCGAATCTGGGCTGCGAATATTGAGACAGCATACCAGGATGTCGATGCCACTGAATCGAAAGATTATTTCCATCATACCTCTCACCACCCTCCAATTCAGTCTATCCAACCCGCAGGCTATCTTTGGGACCGCCAATGTCATCCGATTCTTCTCCATCATCACATTCCTCAATTCTACCAGAGTCTTCCAAAGATAGCTGTAAGTGGCTTATCCTGCGAGAATGTTTTGGTACCAAATAAAAGATGTTTCTGGTACCCACTGGTTGCTTCTCTTCGAGACGAAGGACCTTCCCTACCACTGGATCTTGCTCCCTTAGCTTCTGGAACTGGCTGAACTTTTTGGCAAACACCTGGGCTATTCCTCTGGACATCCGGAGATCTCGAGCCACACAATGAGCCAGGGCATATTCTATGGGCACCTCAAACAGGTCTCGGGGTTCCTCTCTTGTTACGTCGTGCTGCACGTTCTGCTCATCAGAGTACAGTGTCATAAACTATTCGAAGGTCATCGCGTCATCGGGTGGTTGGATGCTGCGGACTTGGGCTTGGTCAACTTCCCTGTCATGACTTCCGGCATAAGGGGCTAACCTGTTGAAATGTACCACCTTTGGTTTTTCTCGAGGTAGCTTCTTTATTCTGTAGACAACATCGTTGATGTTCTTCACAATTTGGTACGGCCCCTCCCAAGACCTTTGTAGCTTGGGCGAATATCCACGACGACGTTGCGGGTTATACAACCAAACAAGATCATCAACTTGGAATTCTTCCCCCTATGCTTTGATGTCGTAGGCTTCCTTCATTCGAGCACTGGCATTCTCGATATTTAACCGGACTCGTTGATTGTTCATCCTTTGACGTAGCTGGCTGACGTAGTCTTCACCTGCGGTCTCTTCTCCTGCGGGACATCCAAACTTCAAATCGCATGGTAGTCTTAATTCTCGTCCCATAATAATACTGGCCGGAGTCTGACCCGTGGACTCGAGCACAGACGAGTGATATGCCAGTAGAAACAAGTGCAGATACTGGTCCTAGTCTCTTTGATGGTCGGAGACTACTTTTGACAAAATGGCGGTTAATGTGTCTATTCATCCGTTCTACCATTCCATCGGATTGCGGGTGTAATGCTGTCGTTCGGGTTTTATTGATCTTCAAGAGCTTGCAGATGTCTTGGAAAAGAGTAGACTCGAAATTTCTACCTTGGTCTGAGTGCAACTCCACAACGACTGATCCATTCCTTGACAAGGACATCAGCAACGGTCAAGGCTTCTTTATTCGGCAAGGCATACGCTTCGGCCCATTTACTAAAATTGTCCATCACCAGCACAATGTATTTATTTCCAGAGTCAGACTCAGGAAATGGACCGACAACATCAGTGGCTACCCTTTCGACTGGACTGCCCACGTAATATTGCTTCATGGGAGCTTTGGGTCGCTTCTGAGGCCCATTATTTGCTGCACAAACTATACATTTCCGGCACCAATCCTTAACATCTGCAGTTCACCCAATAGAAGCGTTCTCTCAACTTCCACAGGGTTTTGGTCACTCCCAGATGTCCTCCGGTTGTACCGTCATGTAGTTCTCGCAAAACCTCTGATCTCCTATTTTTAGGGACTACAATCTGCTTTCTGTCCTTGTCTTCCACTGGAGTTTCCAGGACGCGCTTCAGAAGTCCATTCTCCAGGATGAGGAAGTTCCACTGAGCCCAGTATGACTTAATGGTGAGCGAGAAACGAGAAATCTCCTGCCACATAGGTTTGCGGTTTTCTTCCTTCCACCGGATAACTTCTTTTCACTCCGGATCCATTTCCTGGTCTTTCTGGATCTCCTCAGATTGCCAATGGTCATCGATGACGGTAGTTCTACAGAGAACAACCCCTTTTTCTTCAGCTCGCTGACAATGTTTGCAATCATCAGGGCATGGTCTCCTTTATAGGGCATCAGTATTCTCATGACATGTTTCAGCTCGGTGTTCAGCCTCGAAGTCGAATTCTTGCAACCGCCCAATCCACCTGGCCACTTGCCCTTCGGGGTTTTTAAACTGCAATAGCCACTTCAGTGCTGCATGATCAGTCCTCAGTAGAAATCTTTTACCATAGAGGTACTGGTAGTTATGTTCTACCCCCTTTACCACTGTCAAGAGTTCCCTGCGAGTAACGCAGTAATTGCTTGCGTCGGTATCCAAAAGAAGTTCCCATCTGGCAAAGGATAACTTGAGACGGGGGCACTCGTCAATGCTCTTTTCAGTGTCTCGAATGATCGTTGGCATTTCTAGTCCCACTGGTACTGGACCTTCCCCTCTGTGAGTCTAGTAAGTGGCTTGGCGATGTTGGCAAATCCGGCTACGTACCGACGATAGTACGTACATAACCCCAGGAAACTTCTTAACTCGTGAATATCTTTAGGTATCGGCCATTCCTGGACAGCTTTGATTTTCTGTTTATCAACAGCTACTCCCTCTGCGGAAATCACATGTCCAAGATATTGCACCTCTTCTTGGAACAGCTGACACTTCTTCGGGCTTAACTTTAGTCCGGAACTTCGAAGTCACTGAAACACCTCCTTCAGGTTCTTCACGTGGTCTTCAAATGATCTTCCAACCATGATAATGTCGTTAAGATACACCAGGCATGTTTTCCATGAAAGCCCTTTTAACACTGTTTCCATCAATCTTTCAAATGTTGCTGGAGCATTACACAATCCAAACAGCATTACCGTGAATTGGTAAAGTCCTGAGCCAATGGTAAAAGTAGTGCCCATAACCATTCTTCAAGTCCAGGGTGGAAAACATCTTCAATCCAGCCAGCGTATCTAGGGCATCGTCTATTCTTGGGAGAGGATAGCAATCTTTCTTTGTACCGTGGTTTAATTGCCGAGAGTCCACGCAAAATCAGGTAGAACCATCTTTTTTTTTAACCAAGACAACTGGAGAAGCCCAAGGGCTCTTGAATGGTTCAATTACACCTTCGTCCTCCATTTCGCGGACTATTCTGTCGGCTTCTTCTCTTTTAGCTAGAGGTGGTCTTCTCGCCGACTGTCGAATAGGTTGAGCATCCCCGGTATTAATTTTCTGTTTCACCATGTCAGTCCATCCTCTTTTTCCGTTTCCTACATCGAAGATATCCTGGTAGTTTCTAACGAAGTCCCTCAATTTTGCTTTCTGGTTTGGTTTCAAATTCTTAGATGGATCGGTGATGACTTTGCAGTTCTTCAAATAGTTTACCTGGTGTTATTTCTGCATTTAGTGTGCTTCTGACTACAGAGGAAACTATTGTACAATGGCCCAAAGTTGTTCCTTTCTTTAGCACAACCGAGTAATGATTCAGGTTCATTACTCTTACTGGCACAATCTCCCTGGCACAATCTCCCTGGCACGAAACAGAGTCTTCCCCAGTGCGACTCCCTTGGAGCTCATGACATCCATTCCAATGATTACTTCGTCTTCAATGTCTGCCACTAATGTCCGATGTAGGAAGGTTGTGTTTTCCAAGGTCATTTCAACCTCTATTTCACCATGGACTTCCGCTGCTTCGCCTGTCGCTGTTCGCAGTTGCCATTTTGTTGGTTTTATCATTGTCTCTAAAACAATGTTGGGCCTTATTACTGTTTTCGTCGCACCAGTATCCAGCAGCATTGCAAATTGCTTCCTATTAATAAGGCCACTTATAAAGACACTGTTAACGTGGTTGCGTAGCGAAGTGACATATGTCTTGGTAGTTGGGACTTGTTGGTTACAGGTCGACGATGGCCCCTTTCTATTGACCTTCTTTAGTTTCCCCGACGAGGAAGTCTGTACTCCGTTGCTCTCCATGCAACGACTCTGGGTATGCCCTACCTTACGACACTTCCGACATCTCACTAGTCTTTATTCGGAAACGACTTCTTCCCATTATCTTTCTTACAGAGGCTTCATCGTTTCCGCCATCTTCGGATACCCATTAACAAAAGTATATCAGCTATGGGGCTTCTGGTACAAAATCGACCAAAAATACATGTAATTTCCCATAAGAGATTCTAAGGTTGAAATTAGCGAAAATTTACCCCGATGACTTCGACGATCGCCAACGTGAGCGAGCCTGATTTTGTGGTTTAGAGGCGAGAAACGGCGTAATTAGCGCCATTTTGGGGTGTAAATGTCATATTTAGGGGTGTTGTCATCATATTTAAGGCCCTTTTGACTTTAGGCGGGGGTGAAATTCAATTGAGGGTGTCATTTTGTTCCGCGAACGTGGGGGCCTCGTTCTTAGACCATAGCGGACTGCGAGGGCTCCGACTAGAACTGTGGCGGCTGAAGAGGGCTCCGACTAGGAGCTGTGGGGGCTGAAGGGAGGCCGCGATTTAGAATATGTTGGAAGAGTGACGGTAGTCGGGGGCCGCGACTTAGGTTATGTTAGAGGTTCACGGGGTTTGCTTGACAGGTTAGACAGGGGAGTGTTGGTTGCGGTGCCATCTTGCAGCGTGGGTGTGTTGCGTGTGTCGCAGGGGTGCACGCCACCTGTTGGTGGTTGTGGTAGTTAAAAAGAAAAAAAGCTGAGGTAGGGATTTGAGCCCGGGACCCTCGCATGGTAGTCATCGTTCCGAGCATCTGAGCTATATGGTTATTAATATAAGAATTTCTTTGGGAGAATAGGTATCTGAGTGTTGAAGGTAAATTTTTAATAGGTTGAAATTTAATCAATAGAGTATGCTATTAGGTTGTATGTATCCTTGACATGTGTAGTGATGTTGGCAAAGTGATAGACTTGCGCAGTGATGTTGTGTGACTGTTAGACATGTGCAGTGATGTTGTGTGAGTGATAGACTTGCAAAAGGTTAAATTGTATATAAAAACGTATACAAATAAGCTATCGTCCCATAAATGAACAGAAATTTTAGCTGGAAGCTTAAAAATATGTACGAAAACGGTATTTCGATGTAGGTTATCAGAGTGGAAGATTAACAGATTCAACTATCGAAAATAATAGTTGATATCTTATAGAAGGAATGGAAGGAACAGTATAGTAGAAATGGGATAGTGGGAAGCGAGATTATAGGCAACGAGATTGCTGGAACAGGATAGAGGAAACAGTAGGTATATGCTTGAAGTTGGTTGGCAGAACGTCGGAAACGAAAATGGTTGGAACGATATAGCGGAGCGGGATGTTTGAAGTTGGTTGACTGAACGCTGGAAACGGGAATGGTATGAATGACCTAGTGGGATCGGGAACAAAGTAGCTGGAACAGGATAGTGGAAAGGACCGCGCTGGATGGTTGGACCACAGACGAAACAAATGGGTTTGAGCCACTACAAAAGCTAGAAACAGCCCATAAAAACTTCTGTCAACCGGGAAATATGTTCATGGATGGTTGGAGCCACTACAAATGCTAGAAACGGCCCATAGAAACGACTAGAACCATAAAAACGGCTGCTGGAAATGGTTGGAGCCACTACAAACGCTAAAAACGACTGGAACCGTAGAAATCGCTGCTGGAAATGGTTGGAGCTGCTACAAAAGCTAGAAATGGCCCGTAGAAACTACTGGGCCAGTAGAAATGACTGGTAGAATGGTTGAAGCCACTACAAAAAACTAGAAACGTTCCGTAGAAACGACAAGAAACTTAGAAATGGCTGGTTGAAGCCACTACAAAAGCTAGAAACGGCTGGTAGAATGGTTGGCCCCACTACAAAAGCTAGAAACGAACCATAGAAACGGCTTGGCCCGTTGAATGGCTGAAGACCCGTAGAAACAACTTAGCCTGTAGAAACGACTGAAAACGTAGAAACGACTAGAACGATTCATAGAAACGCAAGGAAATATACATAAATACCTTGATGTTGATATATCATATGCTGCTCTGAAATAAAATTGTAAATACAAGACACTCTTTTACTACCAAAAGTACTTCTGATTAGAACATTATTATCTCTCTCTCTCTCTCTCTCTCTAGCTTCATTTATTAAAGAAAGAGATCGGAAATCTGATAAGAACGCCCTGCAAACAGGGCCTTCCGGTCATGACGTCATAAGTTGCACTCTCATTGGCTGACCACCTGCTAACCAGCAGTTTGTTTATCTTATATGCTTATAAAGAATAGATATGTCCCAATTTAAAAGTTTCCAAAGTAGAATTCCGTTTCATATTTGAGGAGTGTCTTTATGCCACTAGAAATACTAGAAATGGTGGGAGCCGCTACAAAGGGTAGAAATGTTTGCAACCGTTACAAAGGCTAGGACCATAGAAACGACAGGAACCGTAGAAATGACTGGTGAGGTTAAACAAAGTCACTACAAATGCTAGAAACTGTTGCTACAAATGGTTTGAAACAAATCCGTTGCAAAAAGTAGAGCCAGGAATGTTGGAAATGGGCTAGTGGGAATAAATATATAACTTTTTGTAAGCCAGAGGTAGGAACAAACAAATCTTTTCGAAGACAGGTACTCAAAGCTTATTCAGTGGTACATAAAAACTTTTTTCTACGTGCACATGTAACTTATTTTAAGACAGACGTCAGTACAAACAAATGTTTTCTAGGTACACAAAATGTATGTTTCTCCCAACGAATTGTTGATATGAGAGTAAAATGAACAAAGTATTTGAAAAATTTCACAGGTGTTTTACCTATATGTCTCTAACAGGACCTTATAAATGCTAGAAAACTGATAGTAGAAACGTTATAACCGAAGCAAGAATGATGGAAATGATTGGTACAGGAACGCTACAAATGTTAGAAATGGGACCCCTGCAAACACTAGAAATGACAGGTACAGGGACGTTACAAATGATAGAAAAGATATGAATGCTAAGAACAATCCCGGTGCAAATAACTGCGATAGACTGCTGTATTTAATTAGTATCCGCAATAAGGATGATGACGTAAGATGTATATGAAGCAACAAGATGTCCAACTGCCTATCGAAAATTTAGACTTTGTTGAAGAATTGTTGTCATCAGCAAGCCGACACGGACAATTGTTACCAAATTCTTAAAATAATATTATCGATTGAACGAGTTGATGTTAGGGTAGGTTAGGTTCGGTCGATCCTAACCTACCCTAACCTCAACTCCTTCAATCGATCTTAACCTAACCTCAGTTGATACCTTCTAACCGCCCTGTTTGAAGGGCCTCCCTGCCCTTTTACTATGACGTCATAAGCTACTGATGTTCATCATTGGTTGGTTACTTATTACTAAGAGCTAACAGAACCATACATCTCTGTGTTTCGCGCTTGATGGACTTGGGAGCTACACGATGAACTACTTCGTTCCTCAAGCGTTTCACTACCTGAGACTGTATTCTGTGAGAAACAACGTTCAGAATCTCATGATGACGTTCCGATGCCTTGACAGATTCTTCTTCTAATCGAACTCGATGCATTTCGGCTTTGGCTCGTGCTTCCTCAACTTGAATACGTTCTTTTTCAGCATTAACTCGTTCCTCATCAGTTCGCATACGATAACGATCTGCTTTGTTTCTCTCTTCTTCCACTTGTAGTCGTTCTTTTTGCATTTGTATTATCTCAGCCTCAGCGGTATTCTTTACTTTTATCTCAATCTGCTTAAATTCAGCCAACTCAGTCATCAAATGGTTGTTTTGGGCAGAAAAATTATTCGAGGGAATTTGTAATTGAATCCTTTAGGTGATTATCAAACCATTCTCGCAAGTCTGTCCCCTGATCAATAATTTCATTTTTAGTATTAAAATATTTATGATTCATAGTATTCACTTTAAGTATAGGTATTTTATTCAAAATGTTACTAATTCTGAACTTGAACATAATTGAAGCATAGTCCAGAAACATCAATATATCTTTATGCGATTTGTTACTTTTGATCCCACTTCGAACAAGTTTTTGAAATCGTGAAACAATGTCATCCCTTTGAAGTCTATTAGAATGTTTATTATTTAAGCCCATTCATTTTTTTTACTGTTTCAGCAAAGTCCGAAAACGTTTTAAATAACCAACCATGCTTTGTAATTTTTCATGCTTAACTTTCTGCAAGGGAATTATTATAATAACTATCATTGCTGGTTTTGTTAGCGTTATAGAAAGACTTCATTAGTTTACTCATTTAATGTAAGAGTGGCGTTCGTGTAGTGGAAATATTTTCACTACATGAAAGTTGGATCGAAAGCTTTTATAAGGTAGTTCCAGTGCAGAATGTTTTTGTCTTATATATTTCTCTTTGTCCTAAATCATTTTGAGAAAGTCAATCAAATAGAGTAAGTGACTTTTCCATACATTGTATTCATTATATGGATTATTTTACCAATAATGAGTTTATCACATTACAGAAAATTTTTATTCATATGTTATTGCTAAAGTATGTATGATTGAACATTTTTAAAGCAATATCCTAGCATCATGATTCAATATATATATATATATATATATATATGGTTGAAGTAAACTTTTTAATTTCATACAATATGCTTATAAACTTATCGATTATGTTTCCGTTATTTGTTGTGATGGATATCGATGCTGACCGATAATTATAATTGGATAACACGAGGGCTGGTTACAGCTTTCTGTTGTCTTATATTGCTTCTAGTGTGTTCACAATTGTAACCCTGTGAGTTGCTAGTTTTAAATTTGTATGTGTGTAGTTTAATAGGTTAGTTAGGAATATGTTTTCTATCATCTCACACTCGTACATCTTACAAATAAATTCGTGTTATTCACATTGATATTGAAGGATGACATGCCGACACAGGGTTTAAGGGCTTTTGTATGTTGCACAACGAAGTCCACCCATTCTTGACCAAGATTTTCTGGCCTGTTGAATGTGACAGACCCTCCATGTTCAATTCTGTATCTACATGATTCAAAACAAAAAAATATTTAAACCATATGACTTTTATTTCACAGTTTAGATTGACAACTCTTTCCACCAACAGTAATTTAATTCAGAGCAAAGTGTTATTGGAAAAACAATATTGTTATATCAAACACCCTTACAATATTTCAAATGATTGATTGATACTCTAAGATACGAATAAATTCATTTCTAATGGATACTTCTGTTTTGACAAATTATAACCTTCGCTAACATCTTCACCAAGGTTAAAAAACCGCAATAATTGATAGTGATGCAGATATCAAATAAAGTACAAACATCGTATATCTTTAGAATATTTGTAGGATTAATTTCAATTTAACAAGAATTTCTACTCAATATTTTACAACATTTCTTTTAAATAATTTTCTTTTTCGGTGGTGTGTTGTTGTCTGTGTGCAATGTTGAATGGCTGCCTTTTGAACTAAATATTCAGCTATGATAAATAATGTAATAATACATATTAATTTGATGCTACGAATTTTGTTGTGGCTCCGTTTACGAACTTTTGAATGCTTTGGCTGTTTTATCTTCATTGTGTATATCAAAGCAGGGTTAAAAGCATGTGGAATGATGAATTGAACTTGTCTTTTTTTCTGCTACCTGAGCTGTTTTGGTTGTGACTGGGTCTAGTAGCGTTCTCCGGTGACAAATTCTCAGTTTAGGCTGCGTGTGGTGGTTCGTTGCTTTGTCTTTCAACATGTCGAAAGCTAGCAAGCCATAATCCTGCATGAAAGCCTTCTAAGGGTCTGGCAGGGCTGTAAGTAAGAGCTTCGTCTTTGTTCTATAACTTTGTCATGTGACCTTTTTTATGTTCATTATTTAAATGAAATTAGCAGTCAAGAATATTTTTAATTTATTAGTAATTCATAAATCAAGCAAATTGTTCCTACGTTTCATATGCGCGTTAAATTACCTTGTTTGTTGAGTTGCATTTTTTTAAGAGAAACTTTTGATGAGACGATGGTTTTGTTATCTCCGTTTTGAGGTTGTTTGCTACAACGTACCTCTGGAAATTAGTTATGACGTCACAGAAAAAGGGAAGGGGGCCCGCTAAGGGAAGCCAGCGACGCCAGATTTCCATATTTCCCTAGATCTCGGAAATGCGTCATTTTTGTCATATGATTAAAGTGATGGAGCAACATTGCCATATTTTCTTAGATCTCTGAAAACACACACACAAGTTCCTTTTATCTGCTTTGGTGCGTTATAAAAGCAAATACTAATAATATTATAATATTAAGACGCTGTTGAAGCACTTAAATCGATAAAAAACAGTACAACAATCAATATTATTTTAAGAATTTGGTAACAATTGTCCATGTCGACTTGCTGATGACAACAATTCTTCAACAAAGTCTAAATTTTCGATAGGCAGTTGGACATCTTGTTGCTTCATATACATCTTACGTCATCATCCTTATTGCGGATACTAATTAAATACAGCAGTCTATCGCAGTTATTTGCACCGGGATTGTTCTTAGCATTCATATCTTTTCTATCATTTGTAACGTCCCTGTACCTGTCATTTCTAGTGTTTGCAGGGGTCCCATTTCTAACATTTGTAGCGTTCCTGTACCAATCATTTCCATCATTCTTGCTTCGGTTATAACGTTTCTACTATGAGTTTTCTAGCATTTATAAGGTCCTGTTAGAGACATCTAGGTAAAACACCTGTGAAATTTTTCAAATACTTTGTTCATTTTACTCTCATATCCACAATTCGTTGGGAGAAACATACATTTTGTGTACCTAGAATACATTTGTTTGTACTGACATCTGTCTTAAAATAAGTTACATGTGATAGAAACATTTGTTTGTTGTAGCAAACGATTGATGTTTTCTTTTTGATGTCTAAATTTTTGTGCACGTAGAAAAAAGTTTTTATGTACCACTGAATAAGCTTTGAGTGCCTGTCTTCGAAAAGATTTGTTTGTTCCTACCTCTGGCTTACAAAAAGTTATATATTTATTCCCACTAGCCCATTTCCAACATTCCTGGCTCTACTTTTTGCAACGGATTTGTTTCAAACCATTTGTAGCAACAGTTTCTAGCATTTGTAGTGACTTTGTTTAACCTCACCAGTCATTTCTACGGTTCCTGTCGTTTCTATGGTCCTAGCCTTTGTAACGGTTGCAAACATTTCTACCCTTTGTAGCGGCTCCCACCATTTCTAGTATTTCTAGTGGCATAAAGACACTCCTCAAATATGAAACGGAATTCTACTTTGGAAACTTTTAAATCGGGACATATCTATTCTTTATAAGCATATAAGATAAACAAACTGCTGGTTAGCAGGTGGTCAGCCAATGAGAGTGCAACTTATGACGTCATGACCGGAAGGCCCTGTTTACAGGGCGTTCTTATCAGATTTCCGATCTCTTTCTTTAATAAATGAAGCTAGAGAGAGAGAGAGAGAGAGATAATAATGTTCTAATCAGAAGTACTTTTGGTAGTCAAAGAGTGTCTTGTATTTACAATTTTATTTCAGAGCAGCATATGATATATCAACATCAAGGTATTTATGTATATTTCCTTGCATTTCTATGAATCGTTCTAGTCGTTTCTACGTTTTCAGTCGTTTCTACAGGCTAAGTTGTTTCTACGGGTCTTCAGCCATTCAACGGGCCAAGCCGTTTCTATGGTTCGTTTCTAGCTTTTGTAGTGGGGCCAACCATTCTACCAGCCGTTTCTAGCTTTTGTAGTGGCTTCAACCAGCCATTTCTAAGTTTCTAGTAGTTTCTACGGGCCATTTCTAGCTTTTGTAGCGGCTCCAACCAGCCATTTCTAAGTTTCTAGTCGTTTCTACGGGTCATTTCTAGTTTTTGTAGTGGCTTCAACCAGCCATTTCTAAGTTTCTAGTCGTCTACCGGACGTTTCTAGTTTTTTGTTGTGGCTTCAACCATTCTACCAGTCATTTCTACTGGCCCAGTGGTTTCTACGGGCCATTTCTAGCTTTTGTAGCGGCTCCAACCATTTCCAGCAGCGATTTCTACGGTCCCAGTCGTTTCTAGCGTTTGTAGTGGCTCCAACCATTTCCAGCAGCCGTTTCTATGGTTCTAGTCGTTTCTATGGGCCGTTTCTAGCATTTGTAGTGGCTCCAACATCCATGAACATATTTCCCGGTTGACAGAAGTTTTTATGGGCTGTTTCTAGCTTTTGTAGTGGCTCCAACCCATTTGTTTCGTCTCTGGTCCAACCATCCAGCGCGCTCCTTTCCACTATCCTGTTCCAGCTACTTTGTTCCCGATCCCACTAGGTCATTCATACCATTCCCGCTCCGCTATATCGTTCCAACCATTTTCGTTTCCGACGTTCTGCCAACCAACTTCAAGCATATACCTACTGTTTCCTCTATCCTGTTCCAGCAATCTCGTTGCCTATAATCTCGTTTCCCACTATCCCATTTCTACTATACTGTTCCTTCCATTCCTTCTATAACTATTATTGTCGATAGTTGAATCTGTTAATCTTCCACTCTGATAACCTACATCGAAATACCGTTTTCGTACATATTTTTAAGCTTCCAGATAAAATTTCTGTTCATTTATGGGACGAAAGCTTATTTGTATACGTTTTCATATACAATTTAACCTTTTGCAAGTCTATCACTCACACAACATCACTGCACATGTCTAACAGTCACACAACATCACTGCGCAAGTCTATCACTTTGCCAACATCACTACACATGTCAAGGATACATACAACCTAATAGCATACTCTATTGATTAAATTTCAACCTATTAAAAATTTACCTTCAACACTCAGATACCTAGTCTCCCAAAGAAATTCTCATATTAATAACCATATAGCTCAGATGCTCGGAACGATGACTACCATGCGAGGGTTCCGGGCTCAAAACCCTACCTCAGCTTTTTTTCTTTCTAACTACCACAACCACCAACAGATGGCGTGCACCCCTGCGACACACGCAACACACCCACGCTGCAAGATGGCACCGCAACCAACACTCCCCTGTCTAACCTGTCAAGCAAACCCCGTGAACCTCTAACATAACCTAAGTCGCGGCCCCCGACTACCGTCACTCTTCCAACGTATTCTAAATCGCGGTCTCCCTTCAGCCCCCACACCTCCTAGTCGGAGCCCCCTTCAGCCCCCACAGCTCTAGTCGGAGCCCTCGCAGTCTACTATGGTCTAAGAACGCGGCCCCGACGTTCGCGGAACAAAATGACACCCTCAATTGAATTTCACCCCCGCCTAAAGTCAAAAGGGCCTTAAATGTGATGAAAACACCCCTAAATATGACATTTACACCCCAAAATGGCGCTAATTACGCCGTTTCTCGCCTCTAAACCACAAAATCAGGCTCGCTCACGTTGGCGATCGTCGAAGTCATCGAGGTAAATTTTCGCTAATTTAAACCTTAGAATCTCTTATGGGAAATTACATGTATTTTTGGTCGATTTTGTTCCAGAAGCCCCATAGCTTAACTAACAAAATACATAAAAATGCAAAAAGTGGTAGTATTTCAATTAATTGTAAAACCCGTAGCGATCTTGACGAACTTAAAAACAAGCTTATGGAGGATATGAATAATGAATATGAAATTATTACAACGGAAAATAAAAATCCTAGACTGTGCATATATAATATAGAAAACTGTTTTACTAGGAAGCAACTTGAAAACGATATCAATATCAGAAATTTTGCTTCGTCCGACAATAGATGTAAAGTTCTACACTGCTACACAAACAATAAAGGTAACTTGAACGCCATTATTGAAGTTAATAGTAGCCTCTACAAAATGATTAGAGAGTACTCTTACAAAATCTACACTGGATACCAAGTGATGAAAGCAAAGGATGATCTAAATATTACACCCTGTTACAACTGCGGTCGCATTGGACATAGTGGCTATAAATGTTCTAATGACAGCATTTGCTTAAAATGCGCCGAAAACCATCTTACAAAAGACTGTATGAATCATCTAGATATTAAATGTGCAAACTGCAACTATAGGAATACAAAATTTAACCTTAAAACTGAAATTTACCACACCGCTGTCGACTCAGAAAAATGTGAATATCTAAAACAAAAATAAAAAACAGAATTAAAAGCACCAACTACCCTTTACCACCAATAATACCAGAAACTATTGGATTCTTACCTAAATCAACTAACAGACTAACAAACAAGAAAAATAATACCAAAGAAAAAGAACTGGAAGCCGCTACAAATAATCAGCCAAACCAGCCCCCTGCTAAGGATTCAAGTAATAAATACCAACTCAGCCGTACTACAAGATCTCAACAGTCTACGTCTTCTGCAACTTTTAATACAAAACAATCTAAAGACATTAAGACAAACTTAAAATAATTTATTTTTTTTTGTAGATTTTAATTTTCTTCTTTGATTTTAAGTTTCAACTACTAAATCATTTTTGTGGTCTTATTTTACTTCTATTTTATTATTTTTTATTAATTGTATTTACTTCGTTTAATTAAGTAATCTAGAATATCCTTTTATTATCAAATGGAATCAAATCTAGATATAATTGAAAAAATTCAAAATGTCTATGTTAAAAAGGAAACCATCTCCCAAGACGTAGAATCCCTAAACAAACACATTATAAATAATGACATAATTATGTATGTTAATATCAGAAGTCTTAATGCGAATCAAGGCAAATTATTAATATTTATTCAAAGACTGATAAATAAACCTAGTATTATTGTCTACTCAGAAATATGGCATATTCCAAATTACAAATTATACTCAATTCCTGGATATAAATCATATTATAACTTTAGTAATATAAACAAAGCGGGCGGTACCATAATTTACATTACGGATCATCTAACAGAAGATACTCAAACTGTTACTTTAGGTAGATTTAAGATAATAAATTCTAGAATTGAACTTGAAGGTGAAATGAAAGATTTTGAAATCTCTGCCTTATACAGATGCCATGACTTACCCAAAGCTGAATTTTCCAATGAAAATTGATGAAAGTGCAAATATAAAATAAAAAATAACATAATAATTGGTGATTTTAACATAGATACAAGAAATATGGAACTAGAGAACCAAGAACACCTAAATGATTTTTTAGAAAGTGGTTTTGTGCTCGGTTTCCAAACGATAACCCAATAATCCCAATGAGGGGTCATGTATTGACAATATGTTTGTTAAGCTAAGTACCTTTAATTTTTCAACCTATAAGCTATCCAGTCTATTCACTGATCATTATCCCTTATTTTTAAGCATGAATAAACTTAAAATAAACAGCTCACTAATACAGCCAGTAAAACTGATTGGAATTCCGTATTGTTAATCAATGATCTAAACGTAGCACTTGAAAAAAAACAAGAGGGCAGCATATTACCCGCGTAAAAAATGGATAACAAGTGCCATACTTCTTGTAACCATAAAGACTATCTTTATAAATTATGGAAATCTAATCCGATGAATATTCAAAATAAAAATACTTTTAAAGAGTACACCAGAATATTAGACAAAGTAATAAAAGCAGCAAAAACAATTTATGATAAAGAAGTAATAAATAACAATTCCAACAATACCAAAAAGTTATGGAACATCTTTAATCACAAAGTTGACAAAAAAAAACTCTACAAATAACACAATCAACTACGTTTGAAACGAAAATAAACAAAAAATAATTGGGTCCAAAGATATTGCGAATAATATGAACACGTCGAAGCTTGAGATAATTAAAGTAACGGAAATATTACATTACATTGATAAATGATATGTTTGTAAGTTTATAATAAAAATGTGCACATGCAATCTAGCATGAATAACAAGGATGTTTTTAATTAGTTAATTAGACTATTAGAAATTTATGATTTGCGTCATATGATAAAAGAATGTACACATGTAATTTAACATGAATAACAAGAATGTTTTTAATTGAAGATTGGAAATTTATGATTTACGTCATATGATATGGAATGATAAATGTTTTAATTAATTTTAATACATTTAACGTTTATACTTCATAGCAATCAGTTGTATTCCGCTATTAAAATAAAATATGAGTACCTCTAGTGAAATAAATACATTAGTTGAAGGTGTTTGTGTCTAAAATTCAACAAGTGGGTAAGTTAATTAAAACTAAAGATGATTATTGTAAATGGGTAAAATATTTAAATTCTACTATTTTGATTAAAAAAAATATTTTAAACGTAATATATCTGTATTAGATAGAAAACACTTTTTAAAATTAGGATCAAACTTATCACTATTAAAATATTTCAAACAAAAATTTTCATATCAAAAAAGAAAGAATTTTAAAAACAGTGAGAAACAAAATTTAATTTGGCAAGATTTAGAATCGTGTTTTAATAATCGTGTGAGAACTGGGGCAATCATTAATTTGGGTATAAGGGATCCCTTAGAATTTTTCAATAAAGCTCGTAGGTCTTTTATAAGTAAAGTAAAACCGAACTTCAAAATTCACTGTTAAAAGTAAATGTTACACTATTAGCTAATTTTGTTAAACCTCAATCTGGTGAAACAGATATTAAGCATTTCCAAACAAAAAATAGAGTAATTGATTTTAATACAAATTTGAAATTATTTTATGATGATCACATTAAAAGTTCAATTTTAACAAAATTAGAGGAATTTCAAGAAAGAGACTCAGGTTGGAGTCTTTATGAAATTCTCCAGTAAAAAGTAAATTTTAATAATTATACTCCAAATAAATGTGGGTGTTTCAACTTATATTGAAATACCTAAATTTTTACAATATACTGGGGCAATTCTTAATATTCAAAATAATGATGAATACTGTTTTCTATGGTCTATTACAGCAGCTCTTCATCCTCATCCAAATTCAAAACAACCCTGTAGAACATCATCTTACCCCCATTTTAGTAGCATTCTTAAATATGATGGTATCAAGTTTCCAATTTCACTAAAAGATATTTCTAAATTTGAGAAAATGAATAATTTATCTATAAATGTATTTACTCTAGAAAAAAAAAGATGTTACCCCTGTTTGTTTAAGTAAAATTGAATCTTTGAGAACCATAAATTTACTAATGCTTCCATTAAATTATAATGATGGTGATGATGATGACATAGAAATGAATTTGAGTGAGAGGATAAATTCTCATCAGAATTATTATCACTTCGCATTAATAAAAGATTTATCCCGATTGCTTAATAGACAAAGCAATGATTTAAACCATAAAAAATATTATTGCCATAGATGTTTGAATCATTTTTATTCTCCGGAAAGTTTACATAAACATATGATAACTTGTAGACATATGAATAAGAATAAAATTATAAATCCAACTGAACAGGAAAAATTTGTTTCATTTTCTGATTTTAAAAATAAAGAGAAAGTTCCCTTTGTAATATATGCAGATTTAGAATGTATACTAGAGAAGGTTAATGAACCTAATTGTAGTAGTAGTATTAATAAATATCAAAAACATGTTCCATGTAGTATAGCTTATTACTTAGTTTGTAGTTTTGATAATTCTCTTTCCAAATTTGAATTATATACAGGAAAATTGGTTTGTTAAACGTCTACAACAAATTGCAATGAATTTAAATCCCATATTCCAAAATATAATTCCAATGATTCCATTAACGAGTTCACAATTAAATGATTTCTCATTACCTCAAATTTGTCATATTTGTGGGGGAAATTTTACTGAAACTGATATAAAGATCACTGTCATTTTTCTGGAAACTATAGAGGGGCTGCTCATTCTTCCTGCAATTTGAATTATAAAGACGATTTTATGATTCCTGTAGTTTTTCATAATTTATCCGGTTATGATAGTCATTTTATTATTAGAGCATAAGCAAAAGATATACCTGGTGCCATAGATTTACTTCCAGTTAATAAGGAAAAATACATATCATTTACTAAATATATTTCTAACACAAATTTAAAGTTTAGATTTTTAGATTCATTCCGTTTTATGGCTAGTAGTTTAGATAAATTAGGATCCTATTTAGAAGATTCAGAAAAAGTAATTATTAGAAGTTTTTGTAAAACTGATGAGGAATTTAAATTTTTATCTAAGAAAGGTATCTTTCCTTATGATTATTTAGACAACTGGGATAAATTAACAGATTCTAAATTACCATCAATTAAAGATTTTTTTAGTTCTCTTAAAAATTGCAATGTTGGAAAAAGTGATTATGAACATGCACGTAAAGTTTGGAATACTTTTAAAATACAAAATTTACGTGAATACATGGAGTTATATTTGAAAACTGATGTTCTATTGCTTGCTGATGTTTTTGAAAATTTTAGAAAAGTTTGTTTAAAAACTTATAATTTGGAATGTTTGAAATATTATACAGCTCCAGGCTTAGCTTATGCTAGTTGTTTAAAGATTTCTAACGTTACATTAGAATTACTTACAGATATAGATAAAATTATGTTTATAGAAAGGGGAATTCGAGGTGGAGTTTCGCAATGTAGTAATAGGTATGGAAAGGCAAATAATAAATATATGGGGAATGAATATGATTCAAATCAACCTACCTCATTTTTAATGTATTTTGATGTTAATAATTTATATGGGACTGCAATGTGTGAATGTTTACCTGTTGGAGATTTTAAATGGATTGAAAATGTTGACTATTATAAAGAAGATATACTTAATAACCCAGATAATTCTGATATAGGATATATTCTTGAGGTTGATTTAGAATACCCTTCAGAGCTACATCATCTTCATAAAGATTTTCCTCTATGCCCCGAAAGTATGAAACCACCAATGTCATCATCAAAACACTCCAAATTATTAACAACACTTTTTGATAAAAAAATTATGTTATTCATTATAGAAATTTAAAACAAGCGTTAAGTTTAGGTTTAAAACTTACAAAGGTTCATAGAATTTTAAAATTTAAGCAATCTGCTTGGTTGAAATCGTATATTGAATTACATACAAATTTAAGGAAACAAAGTAAAAATGATTTAGAAAAAATTTTTTATAAACTAATGAATAACGCAGTTTTTGGTAAGACTATGGAAAACGTTCGGAAATATAAGGATGTTAAATTAGTTACAAAATGGGATGGTAGATATGGTGTAAAAAATTATATATCAAATCAGGAGACAGACACATCACATCAAACTACAGACCAATATCACTGATATCAAATATCGCAAAGATCTTTGAGAAAGTCATATATGTTAGAATTAGCAAGTTCCTCAACAAACGCAAGATCTTATCAGAGAGGCAATACGGATTCTCAGAAAAAAAGGAACTAAAGATGCACTTTACCACTTGACAAACATGATTTATAGTAAAATGGACAAAAGTAACCCAATTGCTATAACTTTTCTTGATATAGCTAAGGCCTTTGACTCAATCAACCACAAGATATTACTTGATAAACTGTATAACTATGGTATCCGAAGTAAAACTTCTAGTTAGCTATCTTGACAATAGGCTCCAGTGAGTAAAAGTTAATAATGTCACAAGCGAATTCGGGGAAATTAAAACTGGAGTTCCCCAAGGGACTGTCTTGGGTCCTTTACTCTTCTTACTATATGTAAATGACCTACTGAAATCTTTCCCGACAGATGTAATATTATCATTTGCTGACGATACTGCAATTATATCTACAGGAAAAAATTGGTCTGAAGCCGAAGCTAAAATGAATATGTTTCTGGTGGAGATAAATCAGTGGCTTATTTTCAATAAGTTGAACTTAAATATTGAAAAAACAGTGTTCATGACGTTCGGAAACTACTCCAATAGCATACCAAAAGATATAAACATTTATATAGACAGTCAAGTATTTAGGTGTAATAATTGACTACAGACTTAGGTGGATAAATCAGATTGACTATATAATAAACAAAACAAAATATCTAATCTATATCTTTTACAAACTATCAAAATTTATGAATTCTGAGGTACTTGGTATAATCTACTCTGCATTCCTTCAGAGCATTGCGAACTACGGCATTATAGCAACACCTACAACGATTACCGGATAGATTATTAAAAATTGTTAATAAAAATCGATCTGTGATTCATGAAAATACACTTAATATGAAACAGTCATTTGCTGCTGCATCTATTTTATATCATTGTGAAGAAATAACTAAAACATATACAAGCTCAAACAGCATAACTAGAAATAAAAATATTCAAATTCCAATTATACTTCAGTCGGTTAGCAATAAGATAAGCTACATTACGGCTATTCGCATATACAACTTTCTTCCACCCGAACTGAAAATTCTAAAAAATAGTAATTCTAGGAAAAACAAGGTAAAAAATGGATAGAAACAATTATGTAAAATAAAATTAAAATGCAAAAAACTAGGAGCAAGATACTAATATGCTATGTAATATTTATAATAATAAGCATACGTTTTCTATTCATAGTAGCACTGTTAATAGAACTGTACTTACAACTACAATCATAACAAAAAAATAGTTTTAAGGACTCTAGGATAAGTGGCTAGGCTACATGTAGATAACGTGATTATCTTTGTAGGAATTACTGTGTATGTATAAAATAAGATATGTATACTCTGTAATTAATAATTATTATTCTGGTCAATCAACTTGTAACTTGTAAGCACCACGTCTTCGCATTCACTCGCAGAATTCCATCTTTGAAGTTTAACTGGAATCCCTTGGAGCTCATGACATCCAGTCCAATGATGACTTCGTCTTCGATGTCTGACACTAATGCCCGATGTAAGAAGGTTGTGTTTCTCAAGGTCATTTCAACCTCTATTTTACCATGGACTTTCGCTGCCTCTTCTGTCGCTGTTTGCAGTTGTCATTTTGTTGATTTTATCATCGTCTCTAAAACGATGTTCGGCCTATTACTGTTTTAGTAGCACCTGTATCCAGCAGCATTGCACATTGCTTCTTATTAATAAAGCCATCTACAAAGACACTGTTAACATGGTTGCGTAGCGAAGTGACATATGATAATTGGGGCTTGTTGACTACAGGTCGACGATGGCCCCTTCACATCGACCTTCTTTAGTTTTCCGACGAGGAAGTCGGGCCTTCGTTGCTCTCCTTGCAACGACTCCTTATGTGTCCTACCTTACCACACTTCCAACATCTGAGTTGTCTTTTCTCGGTAAGGACATCTTCGGATTCTCCGTCAACGATTTGGACTCTGGCTTGAACTCTGCAGGTATTTTTTGCAGCCTCGAATTCTAGCGCTCAAGCCAGTGCATCCACTAATTGAGTCGGCCGAGCTAGTGTTAAAGCTTGTCTGATTTCGTTGTCCCGCAGTCCATCCAAAAACGCTTGTACTGCTAACCTTTCTATCACATTTTCTGGTGTGGCTGGATAGGCAAGGCGAACCAGACGGGCAATATCAGCTTCAAATTCTTGTAGGGATTCATTTGATTTCTGGTGGCGATTTTTCAATTGGGAGTGGTAGACGTGCTCCAAATGTGTCTGGCCATACCTCAGTTCTAAATGTTTGACCAGTAGTTCGTAGTCCCCCGCGCGTGATCGTTTACCTTTTGCTCTGCCGTTCCTGTAGACAACAATTTTCAATTCAATAGTGTGACACAAGATCACCACCAAAATGCAAAATAAAATCAATGTTCTGTTGTGTAGGTAACAAAAAAAGAATGAGTAAGGCCTTAAATTTACGTTCCTACTTACCTTTGTTATACTTCCGCTTCCCAAATTTGCTCTCATCGATCTGAACTATCTTGCCTGGCCCACCTATTTTGCCTTTCACATTTTGCTGATGTACCTGGTACAGTACCACAGTTTCTCGACAGTAATTATACCAGTCGGCTATAGTGCCAGTCGACAGTTTATGCGGTTGGCGTTTATACTGTTCCCTCAATACGGATTCGTACGAGAATCGGTGCTCAAAGCAATACATGAGGTAGAATATTTGTGGCAAAGTAATTCTGGCGTCTTCAAACCACGTGCCTTTCGTGCGAGACACTCGATTTTTGCCCCTGCATACACCTTTATTGCACTCAAATAGGCCCAGCTTCCCGACACTCTCAGTAATTTTCATCGGCACGTGATGCCTCCAACACATCTTAGAGCTGGCAAGTAAGCCCCTTTGCACAGCAAAAGCGACACATTGCTCGTGGGTTCTTAATTCGCTGCCTATTTGGAATAAATTCCACTCATCTTCCTCGTTATCCTCTACGTCTCCGACCTCGTCAAAACATCCGTGTTGAGGAACAGGATCATCTTCGCTACATCCAGCCGCACTAGTTGAAGGCACACCTTCCGCCATTTTCTTAAATTTCGCAAAAACACACTAAATCGCACTGGAAAATATTTCGTTGTTAACTCAATAGCAGTCAATAACGGAATAGGACGAAGCCAAAGAAAGCAACCTTTAAATACACGAAATGCTACATAAAACACGAAATGGCTGTTCCGTGTTAAATACTGCATTATTCACAGCTCTGTGTCGTAACTGTCGTATGGTATGTCAGTTGTCAGTAGTAATGGACGACAAATACGCATTTTACATGTCAGAAATCGATGTTTTTTACAAAATTATGAAATGTTAAAATTACAGTTTTCTTGTGGAAAAAAGTGTTGGAGAGGCACTCTTAAGGCCCACTAAACGTTTTCTAACAATTTTTGAGTGCAAATTCGCGCACAAAGAAATCGAAGTCAAGCTCAGCTGAAGTCAATGTTCAAGTACAAGATCCTAGTGCTACAGGTATGTCAGGTCCCCAATCACAAATCAACAATGAACAAACTGATTCTGATTATGACCTTAAATCTACACATAGCGAGTCTGAGGACAGTCTTTATGAACCCAGTAATGGTGATGAGTGTAGTGAAGTTGAAAAACGTGTAGTGGACCCTGAAAACAAACATATTAGGAAGCAAACTGTCTTCTATAATTGTAGTAATGTAATGGTAGATAATTATGAGCCAAAAACATATAATGAAGCTATGAAAAGCCCTGATTCATGTAAATGGCAAAAAGCTATACAAAGGGAACTGAAAACTCTTAAAGATAATAACACATGGAGTATTTGTGATTCATCAGGTAACAATAAAATAATTAGTAAATGGGTATTTAAAATCAAACAAAACAATGATAATATTCAATATAAGGCTAGATTGGTAGCTAGAGGGTTTAAACAAAATGATATACTAAATTTTAATGATATTTATGCACCTGTTGCCAAATTAACTACTTTTAGATTATTTTTGGCTATAGCAACTAAATTATATTTATCTGTTTATCAAATGGATGTCACAGGGGCTTTCTTGTATGGGGATATTGAGGAAAATGTATATGTACATTTGCCAGATGTCGCTTATGATAATGATAAAAATGTTGTAAAGCCGAATAAATCATTGTATGGCCTAAAGAAATCTCCAAAATATTGAAATGATAAGTTTAACTCAATTATGATCAAGGAGGGTTTTAAAAGATCTAAATGTGACTCATGTTTATATTCAAAATGTGATCTTACTGAACAAATTTATATTCTGATATATGTTGATGATTTTTTGATTTTTGGTACTAATGAATAGCAAATATTCATCATCAAATATTCATCAATGCTAAACAAGGAATTTGAAATGAAAGATTTAGGTCTAATTTCAAATTTTTTGGGAATAAATGTGAAGCAAAATTTAAAGACAAATGTTACAGAATTGTGTCAAAAAAATTATCTTGAAAATGTGCTAAAAAGATTTAATATGTATGATTGTAAACCTGTTTGTACTCCCATGGACCAGAATTTTAGTAGTAAAGAACTTGAGCGTGACAAGTGTAGATACAATACTAAAAATGTCTGTAAACAGATTATTGGGTGTCTGATGTATGCAGCATCTGGTACAAGACCAGACATAAGCGTTGCTGTGTCAATATTAAGTAGATATCAAGAATGTGGTAGTAACATGTTACTAATGTATTTAAAAAGAGTCCTGCAATACATCAAACACACATTGGATTATAAATTAATTTATAAATGTGATGATAGTAAGTTAGTGGGATTTTGTGATGCTGACTGGGGAGGTGATCTCCGGGATAGGAAATCTACCACTGGATATTGCTTTATGTATTTGAATTGTCTAATATCTTGGTGTACTAAAAAACAAAGTACAGTTAGTATTTCATCAGCAGAATCTGAATATGTTGCAATGAGTATGGCAGGCAGTGAAGCATGTTGGCTAATAAATTTACTATGTGACTTTAATATCAATAATGTATCTCCAGCTATCAAGCATTGTGATAATCAGGCTGCTATAATGATTGCTAACACCAATAGTGTTAAAAGATTGAAACATATAGATATTAAATACCATTATATAAGGGAATTGATTGAAAATAAAAAGATATGTGTTAAGTATGTAACAACAAAGAACCAAATTGCTGATATGTTCACTAAATCTCTAAATAATCACTTATTGTTAGAATTTGTGAAATTGTATGGTATTAGTAAATAAATTACAGTTATATCATTAGTTTTGGTTGTATGGTTTTTGATTTTCTGTTATGTTTAAAGTTTGATATATTTGTTAAAGTTATTACATTGAGAGGGGGTGTTAGAGTAAGACAATGTAATAAGTTGAGAGGGAAGGTATCTTGTTGATTGCTGTCTCTCTCTATTGACAATGAAATAGGACATTGAAGTATTTGTGAGTAAGTCAAACTGTAACTGTGTGTGTATCAAGAAGAATAAAGTTTCTTTGCATAATTAAGCATATATTTTATTAATAATTCCTTCATATTTCAACTATATGCTACTCTTTATTTGTCACTCAATATAACATTTTCTAATTACCTAACTATAGTTCTACTCCACCCTATACGCTATATAACAATTATTTCTGATAATTTTTATAGCCATTTCGTTAACTATAATTTTAACCGGCCTTTATATGCAACTTTGTCATATTTCAGGTATTTCTAATAGCCGGATGCAACTGTTCCTGGTCTACCTTATATAAATTTTTTAATCCACCCTGTAAAACTATAATTCTACTAAGCCCCGATCTCAACCACAATATATATACAACTTATGGGCCACCCAATATAACATTTTTGTACCACTCTATATAACTAAATTCACCAATTCCCAACCCATTTCACCCAAACCGCAACTATTGATGGCCACCCTACAAAACAATTTTATTCAATATTTTTAGAACTGCTTTCTATAGCTATAGCTTCCATCTATATTTAAACTATCTTGTATATACTGCTGCCAGTTAGTCAGCCATTATAACTTACTGGTCTATCAGTTTTTGAACCATCCTGTATAACTACGATAAATACCATTTTTGAGATATTTTTTAACCATCCTAGAAAATATAATTTGTCTCCACCTTATATGTCAATTACCCCGTATATGCAACTTTTTCTAACGTTTTAATCACACTGTATGGTGCGTTCTCGCAATTTGTTTAGTGTATTGTTTTCAATTTGATTGAATTACTTCATTGATTTTTAAACTTCTGCACCTTTTCTAAAACATTCCGTCGCGCTAATGCTAACTGTAAGTGTTTTTTTGCATGTAAAATATAGACAGTATTGACATTCGTGTTTCGGATCCCGAGCTATTTGGACGCTTGGGAGAATTGTGCTCCGAACTATTCGGTCACGCTTTGATCCCGTCTGAAGAGACGGCGCTTATTGTTGTTTTTTGCGTTACGATTTCGCGAGTTAGTAGCTTCGTTCGTAACGACCGCTAAATCGCTTTCATTTTGTTTCTTTTGTGTTTACAAAAGCGCATCATTTGTTGTTAAACCCGCATTTTTGTTTGCTCAATCAATGAACATTACGTCGCTATTTTTTGTGTAACGTGTTGTCCAGACGAAGCTCTAAGAAACTGTTTCTGCTATTACGGGGCTAGCCTCTGAAGAAAGAAGACCCAAGAAAACACCAGAGCTTCCGGACATAAAAGGTTAGTGATAACTTTTATTTGGTGATTCGTTTATATGACGGCACGTGTTTATTGATTGTTCCGCTAAAGGCCCTTCGTCAATTATAAACTTGCATTGAACCAGCATTGAACTAAAACCGCAACATCTAATTCATACATCTTTTTGAATATTCTCTATGGAATGTGCCATCGAAGACATTCCATAATTTGGTCCAAGTTCGAGCCGGATGCATTTTGAGTTAATTTCGTGCAAAGATTATCGAATAAATTACATAATTTGGTCCAAGTTCGAGCCTGATGCAATTTGAGTTAATTTCTTGCAAAAATTATCGAATAAATTACATAATTTGGTCCAACTTCGGGCCGAATACATTTGAGTTAATTTCGTGCAAAGTTTAACGATCAAAAAAACCATTGATTTTTCGTTGCAATTATTGTTGAAAACCGCATTGAATTTTCGTTTCTTTATTTGTTAGAAGAGAAAGCAAGTTGGGGATATTCACTCATTCCGTTGGAAATAAAACGCAATTTTTTTGCCGCCTTAAAAACTTACAAGAGCTCGTTTTGTTTGTTTGGTTATTTTGCTAAATTGTTTTGAATTTATTTGACATTTGGTCAGATATTTTCTACTTCAACAGTAAAAAATTGTACATTTTTGGAATAGTATTTTGTTTTCGTTCTATCGTGTTAGATTTGTTCAGTGGCGTTACAGTGATTTTAATTTATTGTTAAGATGTCAAAAACCGCTGAAAATTTACGTAAATTTAAAAATCATCGACAATCGGAGTTTAGAAGATTAGAAGATATTTATTTTGCTGCCGAGAAAGCCTCAAGAGATGACGACGTTGAATTGTTTTTTAGCATGATTGATATGATTGATTCAATCCATTCCGAATTTTTTAAACATCACAATTCCATTGTTGGATTAATTTCAGATGCAACCGATGATTTTGACTTTGAGGATGACATTCGCAATAAATTTGAAAAATTGTTTTATTCAATTAGGTCTATTTTTGCTAAACTGAAATCTGTTCAGAATTCTACGCCACAAAATATAGCTCGGGAACAGGAAAGTGTTGCTTTGCCGCGAATTGATTTGCCTTTATTTAGTGGAGACATATTGGAATTTGGTACTTTTATTGATTCAAACAGATTCATTAATTCACAATAATGAAAAACTCAGTGCTATGCAGAAGTTCAAATATTTGCAGTTAGCTTTAAAAGGGCCTGCTTTTGAGGCTATTAGAAATTTTAAACTAACACAAAACAATTACGTGAGTGCTTATGAAACACTTGAAAAAATTCAAGCGAACTCGTTTAATCGCGGAGTCTCATTGGTCAGCTTTAGAACAATTCCCCCAACTAACTTCAGATAGCCCTTCAGAGGTTCGGAAGTTATTGGATGACTTCAGTGATAATTTGGAAGCACTGAAGAATTTGGGTTTACCAGTAAATCAGTGGGATTTTTGTATCGTTCAGATGATGTTGAAACGAGTTCCAAAGAATTTAGCCGCTAAGTTTGAACTTTACCATGGTACTGTGACCGCTCAAGATGACTTTCCGATCCGTTCGGAAGTTGTTGATTTTTTGTCGAAGCATTGTGATGCCTTTGAACATGTTGAATTATCCCGCAAGGCAAAGCGAAGTGTTGACAAAAAGTTACCATTGAATTCAAAGCAACACTCATCCCGGTTCACTACATCTTTGTTTGTCACTAAGAATAGAAATTGTTTAGTTTGTAAATCCGATCATGCGATTTACAAATGTTCTGAATTCTTGAACAAATCAGTATCCGCGCGGTTTAAGTTTGTTAAAGATTTTAGACTTTGTTTTAATTGCTTGGGCGATTCTCATCGGTTGAATCGCTGTAAATCTTTATCCACTTGCCGCAACTGCGAACAACGCCATCACACATTGCTTCATTTTGTAAATCGTGCTGATTCAGGTATTGGGTCTGAATCTAAAGCTCCCCCCGCAAACCTGGCTTCCACATCTGGTGGATCGAGTACCATTAATACTGTTGAAAGTCCCGAAACTTCTCTACCGCAGACTTCTTGTCATAGTTCACTTTTGTCATACAATTCAAATGTGTTGTTATCTACCGCTTTAGTGGAGGTATTAGATAAGCACGGTTCTTATCAAACTTTGCGATGTCTGCTAGATTCTGGTAGCATGACATCATTCATTGCGAGCAAGGCTGTGAAACGCCTTGGCTTCCGACCTATGCCCGCTTCGATACAACTCAACGGGCTAGGTTCTATGCAGAGTCCCTTTCTCTTCGCTCTATAGTAAAGTGTAAGTGCAATTTTGTTGTTGATACTATTGTTTTACCCTGCATTTGCAATGATATGCCTGTTGCGCCCATTAACATGGCTAATATGGCATATCTAACCAATTTGAAACTTGCTGATCCTGGTTTCAATAGCCCAGGCGCTATTGACCTTTTGTTACGTGCCGATATATTCTCTCAAATTTTGTTGGATGGACGCCTTTTGGGAAAGGAAGGTGTTCCTGATGCTATTAACACTGTGTTTGGTTACATCCTTATGGGTAAAGTGTCTTCGAGTTCTGTTAACTCTCACTCTCAGTCAGTCATAAACCCAACTTCGTTTTTTTTTGTCAAATTGAAGATGTAGTATCATTAGATGATTCACTTCAAAGGTTCTGGACAATTGAAGATGTTCCTACCGCACTGGTTCAGTCCCCTGATGGTCTTATCTGCGAAAAAATATTTTCCGAGGGATGCAGGAGATTGGATTTAGGTAGATTCGTTGTGCCCCTTCCTTTTCGAAATACACTTCCTGCTTTTGATGGAATGTATAATCCCGCCGTACAACATTTCTACTCTTTAGAAAGACGTCTTCTACAGCAACCAGATCTCTACAAACAATATTGTAATTTTCTCAAAGAGTATTTGGAGCTAGATCATATGGAGTTGGTTCCTGATCCATCTACTGCTTCTGATTGTTACTACATACCGCATCATTGTGTTTTGAAACCTGATAGTAGCACAACCAAACTTGGTGCAGTGTTTAATGCATCCGCTAAGATACCTCATCGGTTATCTTTGAATGATTGTTTGTTTATCGGTCCCAAATTGCAGCAAGACATTATCGCTATTTTGTTGACCTTGCACCATTTAGTTTTGGCTCACCTGCTTGCTATAGAAAACTTTTCTAGTTGTGAACTTCACACATTTGGTGATGCTTCTGAGAAAGGTTATGCCGCTGTTGTTTATTTTGTGTTCGAAACCGCATCTAGATTTCGTCAAAGTTTTTTTGTGTTGTCTAAATCGAAAGTTGCCCCTTTGAAAACTTTGTCACTTCCCAGATTGGAACTGTGTGCTTCAATTCTTACCGCTAAGTTGGCTCATTATGTTTATGAGCAATTCAATAGTTGTTTGTTGTTCAAGGTGATTCGTTGCTGGTCAGATTCCACGGTAGTCCTTTCATGGCTTAGTTCTTCCCCGCACCGTTGGACATTTGTCAGTAATCGAGTTGCTTACATTCAGGAAAAATTTCCTTCTTCGCATTGGTTTTACATCCAATCTTGTGATAACCCCGCTGACTTGGGTTCCCGCGGCACTTTACTATCAGAGTTATTAGGTAATACACTTTGGTGGAAAGGCCCACAATTGTTGATTACCGCTTGTTTGCCACATGCTTGCTCAGACTCAAGCATGTCACCGCTAGTTATGACTGAAGCCCGTATAGTGGCGCTTCAAGTCACCGCTTCACCAAATTTATTTGGTACTTTGTTAGAAGAACATTCTTCTATTAATCGCATTACCCGCATTATAGCTCATATTTGTCGCTTTGTTGATAACGCCCGCAATCCAGACCTTAGGGGCTCTGGCTCATTTTTGGCTGCTGAGTTATATAAGGCTCAGCTTCGCATTGTTCGATATGTTCAAGATCAATATTTTTCCAAAGAGATTTCCCTTCTTCGAGAACGAAAACTTTTGCCCAAATCGCTTCATAAACTTTCGTCGTTTCTTGATGAACAGGGAACTCTTAGAGTTGGTAGTAGATTGGCTAATGCTCCATTGCCGCTTGACACTAAATTTCCCGCACTGCTACCAAGTAAAAGTCGTTTGACTAATCTAATTGTCGAAGATTGTCATGTCACCAATCTTCACGCAGGAATCCAAACCGTTCAATTTCTTTTGCAACAACGATTTTGGATTCTATCCGCAGAGAAAGTAATTCGTAGTGTTAAAGCTCACTTAAGACGTGTCGTTGGAGATCAAATTCTAACCTACGAAGAACTTTCTACTGTATTTGCACAGGTCGAAGCAGTTTTAAACTCGCGACCTATAACCCCTTGTAACAACGATTCATCGGATCTTACCGCCTTGAGTCCTGGAATGTTTCTTACCATGGAACCTTTAACAGCACCTCCTGAATCTGATTTCTTATCTGTCCCATCTAATCGTCTCAACAGATGGCAGTTACTGAGTCGTTTGCATCAGGCATTCCGGAAACGTTGGTCGCAAGAATATTTACATACTCTTCATCAACGGAGTAAATGGAGTGATCCCTCGGAGGTTGTTAAGCCAGGTACTCTTGTTATTTTGAAGCAAGACACTTCACCTCCTTTGAATTGGCCATTAGGGAGCATTATTGACGTACATCCTGGAGGTGATGGTGTTGTACGCGTTGCTACAGTTAGAACTGCAAGTGGTACTTTGAAGCGACCTCTTGTAAAGCTTTGTCCACTGCGAGTGGACCCTTAGTTTTGAAATAAGTAATTCAAGGCTGGCGGAATGGTGCGTTCTCGCAATTTGTTTAGTGTATTGTTTTCAATTTGATTGAATTACTTCATTGATTTTTAAACTTCTGCACCTTTTCTAAAACATTCCGTCGCGCTAATGCTAACTGTAAGTGTTTTTTTTTTGCATGTAAAAAATAGACAGTATTGACATTCGTGTTTCGGATCCCGAGCTATTTGGACGCTTGGGAGAATTGTGCTCCGAACTATTCGGTCACGCTTTGATCCCGTCTGAAGAGACGGCGCTTATTGTTGTTTTTTGCGTTACGATTTCGCGAGTTAGTAGCTTCGTTCGTAACGACCGCTAAATCGATTTCATTTTGTTTCTTTTGTGTTTACAAAAGCGCATCATTTGTTGTTAAACCCGCATTTTTGTTTGCTCAATCAATGAACATTACGTCGCTATTTTTTGTGTAACGTGTTGTCCAGACGAAGCTCTAAGAAACTGTTCCTGCTATTACGGGGCTAGCCTCTGAAGAAAGAAGACCCAAGAAAACACCCGAGCTTCCGGACATAAAAGGTTAGTGATAACTTTTATTTGGTGAATTAATTTACGTGACGGCACGTATTGATTGTTCCGCTAAAGGTCCTTCGTCAATTATATACTTGCATTGAACCAGCATTGAACTAAAACCGCAACATCTAATTCATACATCTTTTTGAATATTCTCTATGGAATGTGCCATCGAAGACATTCCACTGTATGACTATAATTTTACTTCGCCCCATATTTCAGATATTGCCTATATCCAACAGCTCATTTTCTATCTTAAAAAAAAATTTAGAACATTTTTTTATCCACACTATTTAACTATAATTCAACTCCACCCTTTATTTCAACCACCTTGTATGTGCAACTACTTATTGGCCACCCAGTTTGATATTTATTGGACCACCTGTATAAATATGAATCCATCAGTTCCCAATAAATTTCACCAGAACTGCAACTGCTTATGGAGCACCCTATGCAACAATTTTTAAAGATTAAACTACTTAACTCTACTCCTCCCTATATTTCAAATATCCTATCTGTGCAACAGATTATAAGCTACGCTTTTTCACATTGTTTCCTCATATTTTTTAAAGCACAGTATAAAATTTAATTTCTCTTCATTTAAACCATCCTTCATTTGCAACTTTTTCTAACCTTGTTTGAATCATACTGTGTAATGATAACTTGACTTCGCCCATCATTTCAGGTACTCCATATATGCAACAAACAGCTCATGCTCTACCCTACCCTATATAACAAAATTCTTCTAACTCGTTTTACCCACACTATATAATTATTATTCTACTCCACGCTATATTTCAAGAACCTTGTATAGGCAACTCCTTATGGGCCACCCAATATAAAAAATTTTCACCATTCTGCTTACTTAGAATTCTAGTTCACCCTATAGTTCATCTATCCGGTATATGAAGCAGCTTGTGGATCATAACATTCCTTTATAATATTTTTATACCTTCCTGTATTGCTCTAATCATACTCTGCTACATATTTCAACCATCCTATAATATACTACTTGAAAACCACCACCCAGTATAAACAACTGCTTCTAACATTTTATCAAACCATTTCATCACTTCCCCCTTATTTCAACCACATTGTATATATGCAACTACTTACGGGCCACCTAATATACATTTTTTTCAAGATTTCTTAAATATATGTAATTCTATTCCCCTCTAAGTTTTACCTATGCTATATATTACATATGGCCATATTCCGAAATTTTGAATAAAAGCTAAGCAGATGCAAGTATCTAATATTTGGTGCATGCGGTGGAACCAATTGACCAATTGTGTATTACCGAACATGGTAGTAGTTTTTTCCCTATATCTACCGTTTTCGGTGAATGTAGGGAGATAAAATGTATACTAGATTTTAAGTGAAACTATAAGCTTTGCAACAAAAAACGGTTCAGCAAAAAGATTTCAGTAGTTATTAAGTGATGAGGTAACAAACAAACTGACAACTACAATTTTATAATAGTGTAATACTTCGTGGGTTCAATTTAAAAATTATAAAACTAATATCCACTTTCACTATTCTAGAACTTTATTTACATTCAAACAGCTGATTCAAAAATACAGTAACAATCCTATATAAGCTAGTCGTCGCGGTATCACTCCCTGGCGATCGTGGCGTTCTTCTTTTATATCACCAGCGTAGAATTCTCCAGTAGAAATCATCATCGCTCCTTCCGCTGCCGAGTCTTTTCGAGAATCGTATTTTTTATCTTGAAGCGTTTGTTGTCGTGCTGAAATGACACAGGGTCGGCTTTGGGTAAATTTCGTAACACTGCCCCCCTTTAATTCTGATCGTCCCGATCAGAGACATCCCCTCCATGGTAGGGAGCGAGTCGATCTAAATGAACCACCTTCAATTTAGCCTTGGGGTTTCGACGGATCCGGTAGACGACGTCATTAAGCCTCTTGACCACCTCGTATGGACCATCCCAGGCGGGTGTAAGCTTTGGGGATTTACCCTTGCTCCGTTGGGGGTTGTACAACCAGACTTTGTCCCTCTCCTGGAACCCGACTGAATTGGCCTTGAGGTCGTATCGCGTCTTCATCCGGTCACTGGTGACCAACATCTGCGTTCGGGCTAATTCGTGTATTGCCAGCATGTACCTTTTTCTTCGGAACTACCAGTTGGGACTTGGTTTCTCGTCCATCAGCGCTTTCCCAAACTCGCTTGAGCATTCCATTGTCTACTCTTAGAGAGTCCCACTGAGCCCATAACGATTTCAGCACGCCGGAGTATCTAGCTACCTCGTCCCATCGTGGCCTGGGTGCCCCTCTCATTTTGAGTGACAAGATTGGTTCGATGTCTGGATCAGCCATTTGGTCCTGGATGCACTGTTCCGTTGTCCAGTTTTCATTGGCCTGCACTCGGATCTGCCTGATGGAGATCCGTCTTCAGACAATGCTTGCATTCCGCTCTACAGGGTCTTCTGGATAGGGCATCGGCATTATTATGCAAACCGGCCGGCACGGTTTTCCACCTTGAAGTCGTATTGCTGTAATTTCTCCATCCATCTGGCCAGTTGTCCTTCCGGTGTCTTCATGTCCAGCAGCCATTTGAGTGCGGCTGATCTGTTCGGATTAAGAAATGGCGACCATACAAGTATTTGTGGAAATGGTCCACAGCCCTTATTATTGCAAGAAGTTCTTTTCTGGTGACGCAATAATTTCTTTCTGGCTTCGAGAATCCACGGCTGTAGTACGATCACCCTCTCTTCACCATCTTGCACCTGGGTTAGGACGGCCCCCAAACCTGTGTTGCTGTCGTCGGTGTCTAAGATGAACTTGCCGGACTGTGTAGGAAAGGCTAGGATTGGGCTGGAACATAGTGCTGCCTTCAGTCGCCTGAATGATGTTTCGCAATCCTGATTCCAATGGAAGGTCTCTTTATCAGTGGTCTACCGATGTAGAGGGGCGGCGATGGTGGCAAATCCCTCAACAAAACGCCGGTAGTATGAACAGAGGCCCAAGAAGCTTCGGAGTTCATGTTTGTCTCTTGGAACTGGCCAATCACGGATGGCTTCTATCTTGTCTTCGTTGGTACGGATTCCTGACTCGGACACTACGTGGCCCAAAAACTCTACTTCTTTTTGAAACAAGGAACACTTCTTCGGATTGAGTCTCAGGTTGGCGTTATTAATTCTGGAGAATACTTCGCCCAGGTTCTTCAGATGGTCGTCGAATGTCTGGCCCATGACTAGAATGTCGTCGAGGTACACTAAGCACGTCCTCCATGTTAACCCGCTCAGTACATACTCCATTAGCCTCTCAAATGTAGCGGGTGCATTACATAACTCAAAGGGCATGACCGTGAACTGAAACAGCCCTTTACTGGTGGAGAACCCTGTCTTCTCTCTGTCGTTTGCGTGCAGACCAACCTGCCAATATCCACTTTTTAGGTTCTAACTATAGCCCGTCCAACCAAGTAGTCATGAGCTGAGTGTACGGGCTCCACCATTCCAACGCAGCTCCCAGGATTGCTGTCTAGCTGGTCATGAATAATCTGTTCCGTTCGACCGGGAATTCTAGCTGAAGACTTTGCCACAATTTTTATGGGCGTGACTGATGTGTTGACGGGCCGTGTCAATACAAATTCCTCATTCAGGAACCGAAGAACATCATATCTCGGGTCGAACATAAATCCATGCTGGCTAATTAGGTCCAATATTCGCTACCAGGACCCTATGCCGGATCATGTTGTCCCCTATCTGTAGCACAACATCTGCCTCACCCTGTATTGACATGGACTCGCCGGTGACTGTTCTGAGCTGGATGTTATTGGTAACTGGCCGAATTTCTGATGCTCTCAAAACCCTGGACTTGGCAATGGACACAGCGGCGCCGGTATCGATGGTGATGGTAACTACTCGCCCGTTGATGGTGCCTCTGATGGCTAGGCTGCCGCAATCTCGGCAAAATCCCCGGATGGATAACGTTTTGGGGGCTGGTGGAGGGTCAGTCAGCATTCACCCCCTTATGCTGACTGGCTGACGGTCCCTGGACATGTGGCTGTTCTGTTGGTTACCCCTGGTCGGTGATCGTTCAGCTGGCCTCACTCGACAATTACGTTGGAAATGCCCTGTCCGTCCGCAGCCGTAGCATGCCCCTCTGGTGCCAGTTCTTGGTGACCGGGCTAATATTTTGTTCAGACCAACCAGCAGCGCTTGAAATGGTAACTCTGACTCTTCCTGGTTGAAGGAAACTGCTCGGACCCTCGGCTTGGACATGTTCATGACGGCCTCTACTTCCAAAGCCCTAAGTAGAGCTTCATTACTTTTCTTGACGCCACTTAGTCTTAGATTTCTTTGTACTTCCACATCTCTGATGCCGTTTATGAAACTCTGCGTGGCCAACTGGTCTTTCGTTTCCTCTGGCAGGACAAGTGTACTAACCGTCTAATCTCTGCTTCGAATTCTTGAAGGCTTTCACCGGATTTTTGCGTTTTTCCACTGAGTTGGACTTGGTATACCTGGCTCAAGGATTGATTGTCGTAGCGTTTGTCTAGGATGGCGCGATGATCTTGTCGAAATTGCCTTGTTCATCGACTGGAATGCTTTGGAGGAGTTCTAGGGCCGGACCTCTTAGCGAAATTACCAGAGAAGTAGACTTTTCTTGATTATCCCATCCATTAGCTGTAGCCACGGCCCCAAATTGTCGTTTATACGTGGGCCAAGATGAACTGCCGTCGAATGTGGGTGGTTTACTAAAGGAACCTTTGGTACTCACGGTGTGCTGGTATTTTCCTCGCTGTAAGTCCTGTTGCATTTTTTTTGATTTCTGTTTCTACCTTGTTTTGGATGGCACTGATTTTATCTTGTACTTCACTTACTTCACTTTGTACCGTGTTTTTAATGGAACTAATTTCAAATTTCACCTGGCTCTGGATGGAATCGATGTCATCTACTTTGATCTCAAGAGTCTCCACATTACTTTTTAGGATCTTTATGTCGTCGTTTATCTCTTTTATATCTGATTCTACTATTTGCATTCTTTCATTAACTGTTTCGTTAACTTGTGATACTATTTGCATTAGTTGTTCAAATTGCATTTGTCTTTTTTCTTCAGTTTGATCTTGTTTTTGTTCAAATATTTTAAAATCATTTTGTCTCTGTTCATTCAATTTCGAGAATAATCCTTCAATTAAATTATTATTCATCATGGAGACTAGATTTTGTTGTTTTTCTTCCATCGTGGAAACAAGATTTTGTTGTTCGCTTTTCATCGTAGTGACAAGATTTTCTAATTCTATTTTACGTTTTTCATCAAAAGATTTTACTAACCTTTGTTGAATTTCTTCTTGATGTTGTTTTTCCTTCTTGTCACGTTTTTCTAGAATCTGTGCAATTTTTTCGTCCAGTCTCTCTGTAACCTGCTTGACTATTTTTTTGGTAGTTTCGTCCATACTACGGGTTTCCATAAATCAAATTAGGATTTTAACTGCACTAATCCTTTACTTCTGATCACCAAATGTAATATACTTCGTGGGTTCAATTTAAAAATTATAAAACTAATATCCACTTTCACTATTCTAGAACTTTATTTACATTCAAACAGCTGATTCAAAAATACAATAACAATCCCATATAAGCTAGTCGTCGCGGTATCACTCCCTGGCGATCGTGGCGTTCTTCTTTTATATCACCAGCGTAGAATTCTCCAGTAGAAATCATCATCGCTCCTTCCGCTGCCGAGTCTTTTCGAGAATCGTATTTTTTATCTTGAAGCGTTTGTTGCCGTGCTGAAATGACACAGGGTCGGCTTTGGGTAAATTTCGTAACAATAGTATAGATTATTAGCTAGGAGCCTGGTTGAAAAAAAAGCAATTTAAATTTATTTGATTTGATTTGACAAATGTCAGAATTGGGGAATGCATAATTTTTCTCAAATAAATTCGGAGTCGAAAGCTTTTTCTATGCTGTTTTGTTCTCAAACGTACTACATTGACTACATGTTCTATCGGTAAATTGTACATTAGTATTTGATATGGCAGCCCGATACTATTTCCCAAGATAAGCGTTACTTAAAAGACAGATGTTGTCTTCAGCATTTTCTGTCCTTTTTATTTTCTGATTTCAAGCACATCTATGAATTCCTTACACAATTTAGGTTGGTAGAACGAATGATCTTCGGAATGAATCATAATTTTTGTTATTATTAGGTTATTAATTTTATGTGCACCACAAAAATACAAGGTAATACTTATCACGTCTCCTGTTTAGCATATTATTAATTAAGTATGACTTTTTCGACATTTATGGTATTTTCAGATTTTTTTTTAAATACCTTGAAAGAAATATTTTTTCATCCCAATGCCTATAATTTCGTGGTCATTTCTCGTAAATTAAATTTTTCCAAATTGGTGTTCAAACGTATATATTCATTTTTAAAATGTTTCGGTATAAAAGGTCTTACGCCACTTTCATTTTGTATTTTTCTAGTAGCATTGGGCGGATCCAAGGAGGGGGCCACGGAGGCGATAGTCCCCTCCGAGAGCCTCAAAGTTAGTAAATTTTATATTAAAAGTGGTAATCTTAACTCCAAGAGCCTAGAAGGACGTCACTTCTATGGGTTTAAACCTCAGAACGACTATTTTTAATATAATATTCCAAGAAGAGTTTAAAATTATATTTAGGTAAATTTAGTACACGATCGCCCCCCACCTTGAAGCTAGGAATCCCCCCCCGGAAGCACGTGTCTGGATCCGCCACTGCTAGTAGCCATGCTTCTACAAATAATTTACCCTTCTCCGCCAAAAGAAATAAAAATTTCACATCCAGTACATTTTAATACAAAAAGCTAGACATATTTGTCATATTTGAGATTATTGACATTTCATCACGTGGTTTTGGTGTTTTTCATTTTTGGTACTGACAGGTGTTGTCATTACCATTGTTGACGTTTTTGATGTTTTTGGCATTATTAACTGTTTTCACTTTTTTACGGTTATATTAACATGTTTAGCTAATTCTGTTGGTTTTCCATTTTTGATTTTTTATACATTTTAATTTTATTTAGGTTTTTCTCATCTATATCTATACTATTATAAAATTGTAGTTTATTTGTTTGTTACCTCATCACGTAATAACTACTGAAATCTTTTTGCTGAACCTTTTTTTGTTGCAAAGCTTATAGCTTGACTTAAAATCTGGTATACATTTTATCTCCTTACATTGACCGAAACGGTAGATATAGGGAAAAAACTACTACCATGTTCGGTAATACACAACTAGTCAATTGGTTACACCGCATGCACCAAATATTAGATACTTGCACCTGCTTAGCTTTTATTAAAAATTTCGGAATATGGCAATATGTAATATATAGCATAGGTAAAACTTAGAGGGGAATAGAATTACATGTATTTAAGAAATCTTGAAAAAAAAAAAGAAAGGTAAATTAGGTGGTCCGGGAAGTTATACGTTGTGGTTCGAAAAATATATATTGAGTGGACCATAAACAGTTGTATATACCAGGTAGTTGAAAAACGGGTGGAGTTGAATTATATTTATGCAGGGTGGATAACAAAATGTTATATTGTTAGGGTCATAAGTAGTTGCATATGCAATGTGGGTGAAATAAGGGTAAAATATAATTACATTTATACAGGATGGATAAAAAATATGTTACGTTAGCAGTTAGGGTATTTGAATTTTCTTGAGCAATTATTAAGGTGATGAAATGGGTTGAAAAAAATGTTTGAAACAGTTGTTTATACTGGGTGGTTGAAATATAAGATGGAGTGGAATTTTAGTTTATGGGGTGGTTAAAAAATTGTTTTATAACCACAAGTAATTCACAAATTTTCAGCATATTATAGGATGGTTGAAATATGTAGCAGAATATGTTTACAGCTATACAGGAAGGTTTAAAAAATATTACAAAGGAATGTTATGATCCACATATACCGGATAGATGAACTATAGGGTGGACTAGGATTCTAAGTATACAGAGTGGTGAAAAAATCTTATATTGGATGGCCCATAAGTAGTGGCATTTACAAGGTTGTTGAAATAGAGTAGAATAATATTTTTACAGTGCAGGTAAAAAAAGTTAGAAGAATTTTGTTATATAGGGTAAGGTAGAGCATGAGCTGTTACATATATGGAGTACCTGAAATATGGGCGAAGTCAAGTTATAGTTACACAGTGTGATTCAAACAAAGTTAGAAAAAGTTGCAAATGAAGGGTGGTTTAAATGAAGAGAAATTATATTTTATACAGTGCTTCAAAAAATATGAGGAAAAAAATGTGAAATGGCGTAGTTCATAATCAGTTGCACAGATAAGATATTTGAAATATAGAGAGGAGTAGAGATAAGTAGTTTAATCTTTAAAAATTGTTACATAGGGTAGTAAAATTATAGTTATACAGTGTGATTAAAACATATTAGAAAAAGTTGCTTATTCGAGGTAGTTGACATATAAGGTGGAGACAAATTTTATTTTCCAGGATAGTTAAAAAGATATCTCAAAAATAGTTATTTAGCGTAGTTATGCAGGATGGTTCAAAAACTGATAGACCAGTAAGTTACACTGGGTGACTAATTGGCAGCAGTATATACAAGATAGTTTAAATATAGATGGAAGTTATAGCTATAGAAGGCAGTTCTTAAAAATATTTAATAAAATTGTTATGTAGGGTGGCCATCAATAGTTGCGGTTTGGGTGAAATGGCTTGGTGGGGATTGGTGAATTTACTTATATCGAATGGTACAAAATATGTTATATTGCGTGGCCCAAAAGTAGTTGTATATATATATGTATAGTATAGTATATATATATATATATATATATATATATATATATATATATATATATATATAAAATATATATTTATAAATATGCCCAGAGCAAGAAGTGAGCCACCTCTCAAAGAAAATATATATATATATATATATATATATATATATATAATGTTTTTTGAAGGCCATCTATCGACACGTACATTGTTTAATGCTTGTCTCTGTCAACCATCGCTGTGTGACGATAGTCTTCTACACACACAATGTTTTGACCTTTGTCCGCTCGCTCACAGAGGGAGCGTCTCACTTCCAGTCGTTGCTGTGTAGTCTTCTACACATACGATGTTTTGACCTTTGCCCGTTCGCCAACAGAAGGAGCAAACTGGTACGTTTAGCCGGCTATCGGACTTGTCGATCTGCGAATTTCGGCAAGGTCGTCGTGTTTCCACCCAACAGCTATGTGACTGATATTATTACTAAGCGTCTTAAACGGGTTTTTATTCAACATACTGTCAACTTTTAGAATATTCAAACGCAGTGGTCTTGTTGGCACATATGCTAAGTGCTTACATAGGAAACCGATGGACTGTGGTTCGTTCCCCCATCACTGCGTCGGTTTTTGTAATATAAATATATAAATTATTTTGTACATGATTGAAATTTGGCGCGATTGAACAGATCACGTGGTGATGACTATTGACCAATGAGAGCTTGGTATGGCTGAGCACGTGGTAATTAACCAATGAGAGCACTTTAAGGGTGTAACTGCTTATCTATTACGTCATAACCCGTCTGTAGTACAATACGTCCGCTATCAACCGTGTTCCGTACCTCTGACTCTTTGGCCTACCTGTCAGCTGTCAGTGTTCCGTACCACCGTTCTGTGCCATACGTCAACGCCCCATACTAACGTTCGGTGCCATACGTCAACGCCCCAACTCTATGCCCTACCTGTCAGCTGTCATTGTTCCGTCGTTCTATGAAATACGCCCCAGACCAACGTTCTATCGTATGAAATGAATGAAATGTTCTCGGGAATCTCGTGTGTCTCTCTTGTTTGTCTTAGTAAATACACTTTTTTGACGTTTCAATGAGATCTGACTCATCTTCTTCGGGATTACTGATGTTGTCACTCACTTTTTTTTCTAAGACAAACAGGAAAAATACACGAGATTCCCGAGAACAGTCAATTACATTTCATACTCGTGAGAACATCAGAAGTAACATATATATATATATATATATTATATATATATATATATATATACTTAGTATCTTTTGAGAAAGCCAAATATGATTTTGGCGAAACGTCAAGTGATCTTTCAAACGAATACAGACGAACGGATGCACACCGGAATAAATGATCAACCACATATTTCAGTATACACAAACATATATATATATATATATATATATATATATATATATTAATGATATAACTTATTATTATTTATTTGATTATATTTTTAATATGTTCTTTGGGCTTCACGTTGGGTACCAATTATACTGATATAATTTATTATTTTATTTTGTTTCTAATTATTATTAATTATTATTTTTAAATGAAATGGTTTAGTTTTTTAAATTATATATTTTTATTTTAAATCAATTAGAATTTCATTTTGCCAGGCACCCAAAACTGAACATATAACTGCTCTGAGACACATAATCGCCCTTAGCAAGCTCCGGGAAAACCATGACATTGTCATTCTTCAGGCGCATAAAGGCAATGCAACGGTTGTCCTAGCTTTTCCAGAATATGCCAATAAGGTAAATGATTTACTTCAAGATGGATCCTATTCTTCCATTCATCGGGATCCCACTACCAAAATAGAACGTGAAATAACTTCATTGTTAAGAGAGTCGAACATTCCCAAAGCAACACAAAAGCAAAACATCTAATTCCTGGGAGTTGCAACTCGCCACGCCTATATGGACTGCCTGACCGATTGTGAACCTAATCGCCTCTCCAACCTACAACATTGCCAAATATTTAGCGGACATTCTTAAGACATTCACTGAAAAATCGCGCTCACATTTTAAACTCATCCCATTTCGTAACTCTTCTGTCAGAGATACAAATTGAACCCCAAGACATTTTAGTTAGTTTTGATGTGACATCACTGTTCACCAAAGTTCCTATCTCAGACACCCTATCGATTATTAGAGAACTGCTGTCGGAAGACGGACAAACCTTGGATTTACTCATGTTGATCAAAAAACGTCTTATGTCGACGTATTTTCTTTTTCAAAATAAATATTACATGCAAACTTCTGGTACCCCCATGGGTTCGCCGCTGTCACCAGTAGTGGCAAATATCTTTATGGAAGCCTTTGAAGCAGTGGCTCTGGAGTCTTCAAGCCACAAACCCAAAATTTGGTTGAGATATGTTGATGACACTTTTGTCATCTGGCCACATGAACAAGAGGCTCTCCAATTGTTCTTTAACCACATCAATACCCAACATTCAAACATCAAATTCACTATGGAAATTGAGTCCAGTGGCTCCCTGCCCTTCCTAGACGTGTTGGTTTCACGGTTGCCAAATGGTCGCCTGGGCCACTCTGTATACAGACCCATCTCAGAAACGGTCAGTCGTGAACTTCCTGGTGCATCGAGCCATATCCATTTCCGAACCCAAAAATTTGAGAAGGGAATTAGCTTGGGTGGAGGGTAGCCTACTAAACAACAGCTACAGCAAACGAGAGATTCGCAATTGCATTTCTCGTCACCAAAATCCCCTTCCTAAGAAAGAATTGTCACCTAATAAATCAGTAGCATATTTGCCATATATCAGCAAGGTCACGGGATTGGGAAGCTTCTCCATAAGCACGAGGTGAAAACAGTGTACAAACCACTATCCAAAATCTCACAAATGTTACCTCTCTCACAAATGTTACCTCTCTCACAAATCTTACCTCTCTCTCCAAAGGATAAACAAAATCCTCTTTCATCTAAAGGTGTTTATTCCATTCCCTGCTCGTGTGGGGCAGTATACATCGGTGAAACAGGTCGATCTATAAACACTCGTCTGGGTGAGCACAAACGTTGTTTGAAAACGGGCCTGCTTTCAAACTCTGCTGTAGCTGAACATCATCACGAAGCGGGCCACCAAATCCTCTTCGACAGCTCCTCGTCGTGGCCAAATCTCCGTATTATCTCACCAGAAAATTTCGTGAGGCCGTTGAAATCGCCAAAAATCCCAAGAATTTCAACCGAGACAAAGGTTTTGAACTTTTGTCCATCTGGCAATCTTGCATCAACATTTCCACAAAATAAATCACTTACATTATCCACTAATAAAATTCCAGGAACGTATACAAAATTTCATCACAATCATAAAATAATCCCATTAAGTGCCTCCTACCGTTCTTTTACCTGAAAATTTCGGGGCACCAATTATGATTTCTTCGTACCTATTACTCGTTTAGAATTTGTGCATCATTGTGACAAGTTGAATAAAAAGTGAATTTTTGAAGTGTGTTCGTGAGAAAAAGATGAAATGAATGAAGTCGCCGCAAGGTGAGTACCATTTGTTTTGTTTTTTTGTCTCATCCTTGAAAAAGCCCCTTATAAGTGTGGGCAAAACGTCGGAAAACTTTGTTTATATGCCGGTTTAGGTATATAAATAAATTAATTCGAAAAAATGACGCGGTCCAATCCGGAAAAAGCAGAATCAGCTATGACTCTGCCCGCGAAAACCTCCGTTCTCATTATCAAATAATAAACATATATACAACTTTCAATTAAAACACATTGATCATTGTTTTTATTTTAAATCAGTTTTTTTAAATACATTGTATCACTTTGTTTAAGTGTCCGGCTGAAAACTCTCTTCTCCTTGGGCGTGTTCTGTTACTTCTCGGCTCTGCTACTGCATTATTGGTAAAGATCGTTTATAGTATGATCTTTTTATATCTGCTACTTTTAATTGTCTTGTAACTGTATTCGTTCTCTGCTCCAATTCACCTTTGATGAATTTTTATTTTTAATCTCGTAGATTTCCGACTGAGAAATTCGCTGAACGATCAGATAGGTTTCGTTTTCATTTGAGTTTTAAATGTCACTTTCACTTTAGTTTTTCAATATGGCGATTTATGCCAATAAAATTCGATGCACGTTTGTTTATATCACGGTTTACTTGATTTGTTAAACAAAAATGGGTCCATGTGCACTGCTGCAGCGAGGGATAAAGACTGGACAATTGTCAAAAGAATTTTGACAGGTAATTTATAATAAATACAAAAACATCTGACTTCTATGACAAGATTTTCAAATTGACATAATTTATGAAACAAATATTTAATTAAACCCTTTGTATTTTGTATCATTAAAATATAGGAAAAATACTGGTTTTATTGATATATAATGCAATTAAGTTTTAGTCTCGTATTTTGCAATTGAAATTCTATGTTATGGCATTTTCGTTGAACTTGAATATATCCTTTTAAAAATGATTTCCCTTTATAGTTTCTTTTGAAATGTATTCTTTGAGTCTTCCTGTACCTTTTGATATAATTGTACACTTTTGAAATCGTTTTTATTTGGTTCTTAACTTTAAATGAAATTTTGATATTTGATACCTTTCTTTATTTTCCCCAAAATATAAGTTTATTGAACTATTTTTGACCTATTCTTGTTTACATTATACTATTTGAATCTCTGCAAGTATTTATAACTAGTTTCCTACCTCTTTGCTGTTATATTGTTACAATTTTTTATATCTGATAACTGTTTTATTCTAGCATGTTCTTTTTGATGTTCTACCCACTTAATCTTTATTATTTATTTTCTGTTTTTAACATTGACTTTTTATACATGGTACTTTAATTTCAAATTTAGATATTTCAATTCAGTTCCCCAAATTAGCTTTAATTCCTGTTTAATTTATATTCTAATATGATTTTGTATTTATAGCTACTATGAATTTGATATGAAGATGTGTTTTGACTATGCCATGCAAGATGCTAATGAATGTCGAAAATAATGATCATCGTTTTAGACTTTAGCACTCAATTGTAAATATGCCTCATATTTTTCTCACTAGATCTATGATATTTGTAGTTAAATTTTAATTCTTTGAACCTATATTATTACACTCAAACTTTATTTCATTACAATATATATATGTATATAAAATATATATATATATATATATATATATATATATATATATTTGAATATCATTTTCACATATAACTATCAAATATGTGTTATTATATATATATATATATATATTATATATATATATATATTGTAATGAAATAAAGTTTGAGTGTAATAATATAGGTTCAAAGAATTAAATTTAACTACAAATATCATAGATCTAGTGAGAAAAATATGAGGCATATTTACAATTGAGTGCTAAAGTCTAAAACGATGATCATTATTTTCGACATTCATTAGCATCTTGCATGGCATAGTCAAAACACATCTTCATATCAAATTCATAGTAGCTATAAATACAAAATCATATTAGAATATAAATTAAACAGGAATTAAAGCTAATTTGGGGAACTGAATTGAAATATCTAAATTGAAATTAAAGTACCATGTATAAAAAGTCAATGTTAAAAACAGAAAATAAATAATAAAGATTAAGTGGGTAGAACATCAAAAAGAACATGCTAGAATAAAACAGTTATCAGATATAAAAAATTGTAACAATATAACAGCAAAGAGGTAGGAAACTAGTTATAAATACTTGCAGAGATTCAAATAGTATAATGTAAACAAGAATAGGTCAAAAATAGTTCAATAAACTTATATTTTGGGGAAAATAAAGAAAGGTATCAAATATCAAAATTTCATTTAAAGTTAAGAACCAAATAAAAACGATTTCAAAAGTGTACAATTATATCAAAAGGTACAGGAAGACTCAAAGAATACATTTCAAAAGAAACTATAAAGGGAAATCATTTTTAAAAGGATATATTCAAGTTCAACGAAAATGCCATAACATAGAATTTCAATTGCAAAATACGAGACTAAAACTTAATTGTAAGACAAGTTTTATATATCAATAAAACCAGTATTTTTCCTATATTTTAATGATACAAAATACAAAGGGTTTAATTAAAATATTTGTTTCATAAATTATGTCAATTTGAAAATCTTGTCATAGAAGTCAGATGTTTTTGTATTTATTATAAATTACCTGTCAACTTTTGACAATTGTCCAGTCTTTATCCCTCGCTGCAGCAGTGCACATGGACCCATTTTTGTTTAACAAATCAAGTAAACCGTGATATAAACAAACGTGCATCGAATTTTATTGGCATAAATCGCCATATTGAAAAACTAAAGTGAAAGTGACATTTAAAACTCAAATGAAAACGAAACCTATCTGATCGTTCAGCGAATTTCTCAGTCGGAAATCTACGAGATTAAAAATAAAAATTCATCAAAGGTGAATTGGAGCAGAGAACGAATACAGTTACAAGACAATTAAAAGTAGCAGATATAAAAAGATCATACTATAAAAGATCTTTACCAATAATGCAGTAGCAGAGCCGAGAAGTAACAGAACACGCCCAAGGAGAAGAGAGTTTTCAGCCGGACACTTAAACAAAGTGATACAATGTATTTAAAAAAACTGATTTAAAATAAAAACAATGATCAATGTGTTTTAATTGAAAGTTGTATATATGTTTATTATTTGATAATGAGAACGGAGGTTTTCGCGGGCAGAGTCATAGCTGATTCTGCTTTTTCCGGATTGGACCGCGTCATTTTTTCGAATTAATTTATTTATATACCTAAACCGGCATATAAACAAAGTTTTCCGACGTTTTGCCCACACTTATAAGGGGCTTTTTCAAGGATGAGACAAAAAAACAAAACAAATGATACTCACCTTGCGGCGACTTCATTCATTTCATCTTTTTCTCACGAACACACTTCAAAAATTCACTTTATTCAACTTGTCACAATGATGCACAAATTCTAAACGAGTAATAGGTACGAAGAAATCATAATTGGTGCCCCGAAATTTTCAGGTAAAAGAACGGTAGGAGGCACTTAATGGGATTATTTTATGATTGTGATGAAATTTTGTATACGTTCCTGGAATTTTATTAGTGGATAATGTAAGTGATTTATTTTGTGGAAATGTTGATGCAAGATTGCCAGATGGACAAAAGTTCAAAACCTTTGTCTCGGTTGAAATTCTTGGGATTTTTGGCGATTTCAACGGCCTCACGAAATTTTCTGGTGAGATAATACGGAGATTTGGCCACGACGAGGAGCTGTCGAAGAGGATTTGGTGGCCCGCTTCGTGATGATGTTCAGCTACAGCAGAGTTTGAAAGCAGGCCCATTTTCAAACAACGTTTGTGCTCACCCAGACGAGTGTTTATAGATCGACCTGTTTCACCGATGTATACTGCCCCACACGAGCAGGGAATGGAATAAACACCTTTAGATGAAAGAGGATTTTGTTTATCCTTTGGAGAGAGAGGTAACATTTGTGAGAGAGGTAACATTTGTGAGATTTTGGATAGTGGTTTCAATTCAGTTCCCCAAATTAGCTTTAATTCCTGTTTAATTTATATTCTAATATGATTTTGTATTTATAGCTACTATGAATTTGATATGAAGATGTGTTTTGACTATGCCATGCAAGATGCTAATGAATGTCGAAAATAATGATCATCGTTTTAGACTTTAGCACTCAATTGTAAATATGCCTCATATTTTTCTCACTAGATCTATGATATTTGTAGTTAAATTTTAATTCTTTGACCCTATATTATTACACTCAAACTTTATTTCATTACAATATATATATATGTATATATATATATATATATATATATATATATATATATATATATATATATACACATATTTGATAGTTATATGTGAAAATGATATTCAAAGCTGCTATGAAAAAAATTAATTTGAAGCTTTACGAATAAAAAAAATATTTAATAGTCTATATTTTAAAATGATTGTTACTTCAATATTATTTCATAATATTATAATAACATAATATTTTCAAAAAAGTTTATAAAGGTATTTAAAAATGTTTTTGGACAATGTTACCAAATACTACCACTACATGTTAAGTGAATATACCAGAATCTCTTTTAAAAAATATTTTTCTGGAACATTTTTACCCCACGACATTTTGCCATTTTACAAACATTTTGATAGTGGAGAAATGTAAAGAAAGATGTACTAAAAAATTTATATGAATATTGACAAATATTTTAGAAATATTTAATAAATCTTTCGTTAATATGTTTCAAAATGTTTCTACAAAATATTTTTCAGAAATATTTTTACCCTACGACATTTTGCTATTTTAAAAATATTTTGATAATATTGTAGAAATGATTGTTAAAATATTGACCATGAGAATAAATCGTTTCAAAAACATTTTTAAAATATTTGAAAGATTTATTTGCAAAATATTTTTCAATATGCACAAATATTTTAGAAATATTTAAAAAATCTTTGAATAATATGTTTCAATGTTTCTTTAAAATGTTTTTCAGGAATATTTTTACCCTACGACATTTTGAAAATATTTTGATGATATTTACAAATCATTGCTAAAATATTTTCAATGTAAATACATTGTTTTCAAAATATTTATGAAATATTTCTTTGCTGTTAGGGTTGATGTTTCGAATTTATTCCCGAGCGTTCCAGTTACAGAAACCAGTAGCAAATTTACTTTCCACAAACAATGTACATTTTATTAAAAAACAAGAAATTATAAATTTACTATTCAATAATATTTACATTAGAGACGAAGGCTTAATTATGGGTAATCCACTTAGCCTATTACTAACATCAATTTTTATAGATTCCTTAAAAGAAAAAATAAAAAACCTCCCTATATTTAGTCAATTTATTTACTGGCACAGATACGGGGATGATATTTTAACGTTTTGTGGGAACGGAAAGACAATTATCCAAATTTACTTATTTTATTAACAATCTTCGTCCCAACATTAAATTCACAATAGAAGAAGAACAGAATAATTATATAAATTTCCTAGATATAACTAAAAGTAAAAGTAAATAATAAACATGTTTTCTCGATTTATTACAAACCCTCTCACACAGACATCATAATTCCTAATTCATCTTGCCACCCTATCCAACACAAATTACCTTTTTTTCGTAGTACGATTCATAGATTAACAACATTACCACTTAATGAAAAGGACTTCGAAATAGAACTTACTATAATAAGACAAATTGCAACCAATAACGGGTATGACACTAAAATATTCGATACTATCCTACGGAAAAAAACAATATCTCCAAGCAATCCAAATGATATATCCGAAAACCACAGACCTAGATAAAACATATAAAATTATTACATACCTAGGTTTCCCTAGTGTTAATATTTCAAAAATTTTAAATCAACAAAACATCAAATTAGCTATAGAACCAATAACTATTTAGGTAAATTAATTAAGAACAATAAGAGTAAAACAAATAAACTCAAATCATCAGGAGTTTATAAATTATCATGCAAAGATTGCCCTAAAGCGTATATAGGTCATACTTTTCAGACAAGGTTAAATGCACATTGCAATTCTTTTATAAAAAAATAAACAAAATTCTAATTACGCAAAACATTTACTTGAATATAATAATAATAATAATTATTAGAGAGTCTTGAAATGAATCGTTTAAAAAAGTCAGGACATTTACTCAATGACCAAATAAGATCTTAATAATTCCACACTTCTAAATTTGTTTACATAATCAGACTTTTTAAGAGATATAATAATTTAAGAAATAAAATTCAACATTTGGCAAGTCTTTGGCTATTACTGCTTACCTGATCACACCCCGTAGAACCATAAAAATTCAACTTTCTTCAAATATTTACTGGCAAGTCTTTGTATAAATTACATCTGGAAAAAAACCCATAATCTGATATTTCCCGTATTTTGCATTATGGCTATTTCTTAGTAATATTAACACAACTAGAAGATTAAAGAAATATTTGTAAACTCCTATTGTTATTCTCTTTAGGTTATAATTGTTATTGTTGCATTTCTTAAGGTACGACCATTGTATGAATAAGCTCCATCGGACGCGAAACAATTGTCACAAGTCTTAAATAAAGTGTAAGTTTGTAATCAGTTGTATTACCCAATTCATCATGAATTTCAACTTGCACCAAGTAACAGCCAATTCAATCCAATGTTAATAAATTTAAATGATTAAGTTTAAACAATAATCATTACAAAAATATATATCACCTCCCTTTCAAATAAAAACTGAAGAAACATACGTCATTAGAACTGTATTCGATATTTAAAGATAAAAACTGCAATACATAAACAACTGTTTTATTGAGTCGTAAGTTAGGATGTTGTCTTCTTTTGGCCAAAGCCAATTTACACGACCAGTAATTGTGTCCAAGACACTCATATTCATGGTAACTTTTCGAAGGGCCTTCAGCTACTTTAGTGGTAAGACCTCGTATGTTGCTATTACCTATTTGCCAGTTTTGAAAGATGTCTGCTTAGTAGGTATTTTATTCTCTTTCATCTCTTTTGTAATATTTTCAGGCTCTAATGATCAAACTAGTAAAAAAAATGACGTTAATATCATAATGGGGAATTTTAATGCCAAAATTGTTAAGGGTAGAGTGTCAGGTATCAATGGATATCTCGATTTCTGAGAACGAAATGAAAAAGAATTTTGTCAACCATATGAAATGATCGTTACAAACACACACTTTAAGTAAGCTCCGAGAAGATTATATACCTGGACTTCACCGCAACATACAAATCAGAAGATAGTCCGTAACCAGATAGACTATATTTTTATCAACAGATCGTCGCCAAACTAGAAATAAAACTAAAAGTCTGCAAGACATAATAAAAAAAGAAGCGATAAACAAAGAGCTTATCAAAGTGTTCTAGACAATATATGAATAACATAAATAATGTAGAGGACTCATGGAATGAAATCAAAGAAATCATAAACGCGGGAACGACAGATAGAGTCCCAAAAACATCAAAACCAACAAAAAAAGAGTGGATGACAGAAGAGATTCTTAAGAAAATGAATCAAAGGCGACTGCTTAAAGCTAAGAATCAAGCACAAGACAAAATACTAAACAAAGAAATGAGGAGAGATATAAAAACGGCTAAGGAAAATGTGTGAATAGTAAAGGCGAAGAAATAAAAGAATTGAATAAAAAGCATGATTCATTTAAACTACACCGAAAAGTAAAAGAATTCACATTTAATCAAAATTCGATGAACTAGGAACCATATTAGTTTCTTCCAGAATAATGTATAGAGGGGCCTAAAATCTTAAGAAGCGAGGTGGATCACGCAATTAAACTTCTAAAATCCAATAAAAGTCCTGGGCCCAACAAAATATATCCAGAAATGTTGAAGCTGATTAGTTCATAAAATATTGATCTTTTTGTAATTCTTCATAACAAGATTTACGATGCAGGATGTATTCTACAAGACGAGCTGGAATCCATTTTCGTTCCTCTTCCAAAAAAACCGAACCCTCGGTAATGCCACGATTTTAGACTGATTAGTTTAATGAGATACTATTAAAAATTATACATAACAGAATCTTTACAAAATGTGAGGCCAGCGTAAGTAACAATCAATTTGGTTTTAGGCCTGGCATGGGCACAAAGGAAGCAATATTCACCTTACAAATGCTCCTACAGAAATGCTATGACCAAAGAAAGGACATCTACGTATCCTTTATTCATCTAGAAAAATGATTTCAGATAATCCAAACACTGGATTGCATGACAAAGACGTCAAATTACATCGACAAATTAAACAAAACAATCACTGGGTTTGGCATGAGAATAAACACCAATAAAACAAAAATAATGAAAATTTCAAGATCCCAAAACATTCCCTTGCCTATTTCATTCAGTGGAGTAATGCCAGAGTAAGTTGATCAAATCCAATACCTAGGTTGCTGGATTAACAATAAGCTGGACCCAGAACAAGCAATTGGATATAGGATAGAACAGGCAAGAACTTCATTTGTACGGCTGAAGGGACTTTTATGTGACCCACATCTTAACCTGTATCTCCGAATTGACCTGCTAAAGTGCTATATCTGGTCAGTCCTATTGTATGGAGTAGAATCATGTAAGCTTACGACCTCAGCTATGAATCGATTGGAAGCATTTGAAACGTTGGCCTATCGAAGAACACTCAAAATTCCCTAGAGCGATCATGTAACCTATATAGCAGTATTACAAACCTTAATTAAAGATAGAGAGTTACTGCATACAATACAAGTCCGTAAAACCTCGTACCTGGTTCATATCCTGAGAAATATTAAATACCATATACCTCAATTAGTCGTGAAAGGAAAAATCGAAGGAAAGAGAGGCATTGGTAGAAAGAAATTTCATGGCTAAAGAACATTCGTCACTGGACGGGTCTAAATTGCGAAGAATTAATAAGAACAGCAGAAAATAGAGGACAGTTTGCCGCAGGAATCGTTAACCTTCATTAAATGAAGAAAGCACCACCAGAAGAATGATCGTGCTACTACAGAGTGGCGCGTTTGTTTTACTTTTGGCTTTCTCTATTTTATTAGTTTCAGAATCACTATCTTTAAAATTATTTAATTTAGCTTTAGCTTTCTCCTTATGTTCATTCTTTCGAAGCTCAGCGTTCCCGATTTTTCTAGATATCGTAGGTAATTCATGTACCCTGTAAACTTAGCAACTGTTGGAATTTTGAAAGAAGTTGGAAACACTGATTCCCTTGAGTTAGTAGGAGAGCGATTACTGACTGCTTTGCTAGTGAGTCTATTTTTAAACACGCAAGTACTTGTAAGTACATTTTTGAATTTGTTCAGTAATCTACTTTGTTTAACTTTGAAGCCTTGTAAGCCATATAATCTCGCCATTTCTAACTGATACCAAAGTATGGTATCATATCGCTATCATACATCTTGCATACCACTTTGTATGTGGCACGTCTCTGAAAGATAAAAAGAACCGATCTTTAGGTGAACTTAACAAGCTAAAATACCTACTTTCCTAATAAACACAGAGAAATAAATGATTTCACGTCTATTGTGTAAGTGGTCTGTGCCTTACCTACCACGAAAGATTTGTCTGTCATGAACTTGGAGAAAAGTAAAAAAAAAGAGATTCCCTTATTTCGTATTATTGAGTTTCCCCAATTAAGTTTGTAGATTATTTTTAAATTATGTAAATTAACCAATAACTACCATATTAGGGTCGTTAAAAAATATTTTTTGCGACACCCCACCCCCTCAAAAGCTTCCGTTTGATCAAAAAACACTGGGAACATTTTCTTTTTATTAATATGCTTTTAATAGGTACATGTGTATGTATGTATCTATCTATGTAACGGAAACTTTCAATGTAATTTTCACCACTCACCGTTTGTTGTCTCTTTGTCACTGTTCTTGCCTAAATACAAATTCGTCTATTAACCATTGCCATATATTTGGCAGTAGTAGAACTTGCTGTAATGAAATGGAAACATGAAGTAAACTTTTTAATTATAAATCCTATAGACATCGTTATGAGACTAAAAAATAATTATAGTTAAAAAAACAAAAAAAATACACTTTAGAGCAAACCGAACTAGAAGGCAGAAAATAATTTTTAATTATGAACAGTTTATATTACAGCACTAGAAAGTCGAACAATCAATCATGATTAATTACCTCAAAATAAAAATATAATAAAATTAAGTTATTAACATAATAATTCGAATAAAAAGCGTGAGGTTCTTGAAATATTAAATTTTATTATTATTCTATTGGCAACTATTTAAAAAAGGAGAGTTATGCAAATATAGTGAAATGCACCCCACACTTTTTACTCTGAATCGAATTAATCTGTTAATAACTAAAATTTTATTATATTTTTATTTTGGGATAATTAATCACGATTGATTGTTCGATTTTATACTGCTGTAATATAAACTGTTCATAATTAAAAAATATTTTCTGCTGTTTAGTTCGGTTTGCTACTAAAGCGTATTTTTTAGTTTTTTAAAACTATAATTATTTTTTAATTCAAAACCACACGTGCCTCTAGACGATCTAAGTCAATTTTTGGGTATAATCCTCAACAATTCCTCCAACCATTACCTAATTTCCAACCAAATTTCAATCAGCCAATGAAACCAAACTTCAATAATTTATTTAATAGACCAATAAACTTTCAAAACTATATTCCAAACCCACAAACTTTTCCAACTCAACGGATACGTGTTCAACCACGGCCTATTAATAGAAAGCTGCCAACAAAAGAAAAATCTTTGAACCCTGAAAAAATGTCTTTAAACCTACTGGCCGAACTCCGAGAAATGTCTGGAATAAGTCATAACACCGTAAAATCCTATCGACAACAAAATCCACAGAAACTCCAGAATAATTACCGTAATAATTATTTTCAACCAAGCGGACCACCGAATTTTTCATTTAAAGAATTGCATCAAACAAATACTTCAGATGATACAGGCGAAAGTCTTCCTTTACAATCTTATGACATAAACGTCGTAGAAAATATCCCATATAACGAAGTTGAGGATTATCATTCAGCTGAAAACTTTTATGACCAACAAAATATCAACTTCAGTCTGAAGCTGGTAGACAAGGTAAGGCGTTCCTCGGAGTTTTGGACTTCCAACGTCTTGAAATGGTTGATCTCACAACGTTTCAATAGCTTTGGATCTGCTATAGTAATCAGGTGAATGATGGGTAATTTAGGTTATCCATGGTATTTATACCCTTAACAGGTCACGCTCATTGGGTCGCTTAATTCCCTGTCTCCGCGATTGGTTTTAGGTGATGCGTAGCGGCAGTGGCTCAAAAAGAGGTCTCCAAACGTGTTTAGTATGGACGCTGGGCTCCCTAATTATATTCTTATTCGAGATTATGTATTCCGTCTTTATATATAAAGAATATCAAGAGATCTTTCATAAAGAAGCTGACAAATTAACTTTTACTCATCAAGTCTAACATGAAATTAAAACCACTGATGAAATACTTATCCACACAAAATCCTACAGATATCATTTCGCTCATAAGAAAGAAGTTCAAAGACAAATTATGAAAATGCTGGAAAACGGGATTATCAGACCTAGTTACAGCTCTTGGAGTAGCCCAGTTTGGATAGTTTCAAAAAACAATTCAAGATATCCCACTTCCCAATATCACAGATATCATCGAGAAATATTTTTCAACGTTGGACTTAGCCGCTGGGTTTCACCAAATGCAAATGCACCCCAATTCGATTGCCAAAATAGCCATCAATGTTGAAAAAAAACGCGCCTGCAACATTTATGAGAGTTATGGATACAGTTTTAAAATATCTCTAAGGAAAACTTCGTTTATTTTACGTTGATGATGTAACAGTCTTTAGTAAAAACACACAAAACATCCCCAACAAGTGTTCCAACGCTTTCGGGAATCAAGACTAAAAATAGAACTCGATAAATCAGAGTTCCTATGAAAAATGGTTGAATTTTTAGGCCATATAATAACGCCACAAGCTATAAAACCAGATCAAAAATAGATGCCATTAAAAAATTGTCTATTCCTAAAACCCACAAAGAAATTACATTCTTTCTAGGACTCTTAGGATATCACAGACGTTTTCGCTGAAATTACAAAATCTTACAAATTTCGTCAAAAAGGGCATGAAAATATACTACAGAATTCGTCTCAACTTTCGACCACTGCAAAAATTTACTTATAAACGAACCAATATTTCAGTTCCCCGACCTTTTATACTTATCACTAATGCTTCTACCTACGCAGTTGAAGCACTCCTCAGTCAAGGAAAAATCGGAAAGGAATTTCAATTTTTTTCAGTTTATTTTAAAATCGCATTTATTAATTTGGTTTTTGTAGTAAAATACGGAAGAAGAAATAAAAAATTTCGAAAGCTTTCTAAAGAAAGAAGTGTTTACTATTTATTGAACTATCACAAAGGCTGCTTTCCCGTAATATTTTCTACATTATGTGTAAATAATCAGCCGTTATCTAAATAATTCGTCAAAATTGTAATCGGATTTTACCAACAAATTGCATCCACTTATGGACAGACCACTGCAAATAAAATCAAAACATGGGCCAACATTCACAAAAAAGCAGCACAAACTAACAGAAGAATTTTCCTACTAACATACCGAAGAAATAATATAACACAACTAATCGAAAATACAAAAAGAAGGTTAGATATCAAATTATTAAATATAGAAATTAAAGTAGTTAATACCACCATCTCCAATTTTGATAAACAAATGAATTAGAAATTTCTTTTGCTCCCAACTGATGTTGCTTCTGAATTTATATATTGACAATTTATCATATATAACAGAATCTTTCATGAAATTAAAACTTCAAATCTTAAAAAAATCACAATCTCATCAACCAACAAACTACACAAATTAATATAGATGATAATTTTTAAAAAAATTTAACTAACATTCAATTTCCTAAAGAAGTCATTAACATTGTATCTCTAGGTTCAAAATTTTGTTTACCATCCACAAGGGCAGATTTATCTATTAAAAGCTATTTAGCAGATGTTGAATATGCATTAAATCCAAAATAATAAGTTACGTAATATATATTCAGCCCAGATCACCAATGTTTTAACTAATCATATTAATAATAATAACAAATACTCCCCGTGTGGTGGCCGGGTTAGAATAGCACCACGGTATCCACCGCCTGTCGTATGAGGCGACTAAAGGGGCAGCTGTCCGCTGACCTACTACCTAGCTTTCCTTCCTTCTCCACAACCCGCACGGGATGGTCTGGTTTAAATAATTTCATCTGGGAAGTGACAACCCCACGGGTCCGAGTTACCTGGGTCACCAGGGTCAATTGGTGACAACACCCATGAAAATGGAGCTAAGGAGTAGATGCCTCGGAAAAGAGCCGCTGCCTGGGGATCGCCAGGGCATGTCTGGAGCCGGCGCTGGACATGACAGCATGCGGGACGTCGGTGGCAGGGTGCTGAGGAGGCGGGCCCCTGTCGTTCAAAGAGCTACAGCCCAAGAACCAGAAGAACCACAACAACACTCACCAATACAGTAACAACAACAACGTGACCATCACCAACGGAGTCAAACGAGAACGAGAACTCCACCCGCAGAAAGTGTTGCGCAGGATCAACAGCCAGCGTTCACTCAAGCGGGACTGAAAAGACAGCGCATGAAATGGACTGGCGCCATGAATGAATTTATAATGCGCACGTTTTACAGAATTACGAACCTTGGCCAGGACAAGACTGGATATCGCCAAATACTCTATCAAGAGTTCTGTCGTGAGTACCCAGAGCTTCAAGGTACTGAACAGAGAGTCGCAGATCATATCGTGTCATCTTGAGAAATGGCCTTATTTCGCCGGAACAACTGGACACAATAAAGAGCGAAGTGGAGCGCGAACTATTTGGTCGAAATACAATAGACCCAGAGCCTGAAACACCTTTAGCTCAAAGAGCGGACGAGACTCAAGAACTACAGCAAGAACAGCCAACCAACGCTGACCTGCTTGAGAAGATCCAAGCAGAAATGGAAGGAGCTCTTAGAGAGTATAGTGGAACAGATCCACTGACTAGATCAGCTCTTCCCAAACTAAGATCTTCTAAGAAATTGGGTTTCGTCTTGCAGGCTATGAACAAATTTATCTTGCCAACCTATGTTTTAGGTGCTAATACGTTAGAGTCGCTTCACACAATCATCTACTGTGCTGCAACTGCCATCTGCAAAATAATTGGGGTCGCAGTAAGACCAAAGCAAGACCCTCCCCAATTTAGACAAACCCCTCAAATACCACCTTGGCAAAGAAGACTTGATGGGAAAATCAATTCTCTTCGGAAAGACGTTGGAAGACTGACCGAGTACCAACGAGGAGTCAGGAACAACAGAATTGAAAGGCTTGTCAAGACTATCGTGGACAATAACCGAATACACTCCCAGTGGGATGGAGAAAACATCACATCTCAGCAGTGTCTGGACAGTCTACGACAAAAGCTCTCCGTCTACACAAGTCGATTGAGAGCTCATATCGAATCGCACACTCGAAGCAGTGAGTTGTCTTCATTATCGCATAGTCTAGTTTTTTTGTCAAATTCTTAACCAAGCAATATGTCTGGCCGTGGAAAAGGTGGTAAAGTCAAAGGAAAGGCAAAATCGCGATCCAGCCGTGCCGGTTTACAGTTTCCGGTAGGCCGTATTCATCGTTTATTAAGAAAAGGAAATTATGCCGAACGCGCCGGTGCACCAGTATATTTAGCCGCAGTTATGGAGTATTTGGCTGCTGAAGTTTTGGAGTTGGCCGGTAATGCTGCACGTGATAACAAGAAGACCCGTATCATTCCGAGACATTTACAACTCGCCATCAGAAACGACGAAGAATTGAATAAATTGTTGTCTGGCGTAACAATTGCACAGGGTGGTGTCTTACCCAACATTCAGGCTGTCCTGTTACCAAAGAAAACCGAAAAGAAACCTTAAATGGATTAATATTCCCCCATAATAAAGGTACAAAACCAGTAACCAACGGAAACTAGACAACACACTCTTCCGACAATCAGAAAAGGGGTTTTATAGAAAACTTAACAACAACAATAATAATGAAGCCCCTAGTTACCCCAGTAAAACAGACATCGAGGAATTCTGGAAAACACAGCTTTCCACAACAATCTCCTATAACTCCAGATCCAGCTGGATTAATGAGGAGGAGGCTGCATCTCAGAACTGTGAGGCCATGCAACACCAACCATTTACAACGGATGATACATCCAACATAATGAAGAACCTCCATAACTGGAAAGCACCAGGACCAGATGGTGTACAAAATTACTGGATAAAGAAACTGTACGCAACCCACGAAACACTAACAACCCTTATAAATGACGTAATTGCCCACCCACACAAGATGCCTAGTTTCCTTACGCATGGTGCTACATACCTCTTACCAAAGGACGACCTATGTGCACAGGACCCAGCAAAGTACCGACCAATCACTTGCCTTCCAACCTTATACAAACTCATAACATCATGCATTAATCATCGCATTTTCAAGCATTGTGAACTGAACAACATAATTACTCAACAATAAAAGGGGTGCGCGAAAAATTCGATGGGTTGCAAAGAACAACTGATAATTGATTCCGTTGTCTGCAATCAAGCCCACGCCAAACGACGTAATCTCTACATGGCATATGTGGACTACAAAAAGGCCTTTGATTCAGTTCCACATGATTGGCTCATTAAGGTGCTGAAACTCTATAAAGTGAATAATTGTATTATTAACTTTTTAGAACATGCCATGGCCACCTGGCAAACCAAAATCTCACTGAATGAAGCCAACTGTTCGATACAAACAGACCCTATTCCAATCAGAATGGGTATATTCCAGGGAGACTCTCTTAGCCCGCTGTGGTTCTGCCTTGCCATGAACCCTCTCTCAAACAAACTGAACTCAACTAATTTTGGGTTCAGTCTCAAACACAACAACGTACAAGCATTAAAGATAAACCATTTGTTATACATGGACGACTTAAAGTTGATGGCAGCTACAAAACAACAGCTGCATGATATGCTTAAAATAGTAGAAATGGGAGATGGCACCTCAATTGAATCTATGGGGGAAGGTTATACTTATAAATACCTTGGAATAAAGCAGGCTCAACGTATTGATCACATGACTATGAAAAAGGACCTAACAGCAGAGTTTTATAGAAGGGTAAGACGACTGTTGAAAACCAAACTAAACAGTAAAAATCTGTTTCAGGCTATTAACACCTATGCGTGTTCAGTGCTCAGTTACTCTTTCGGTATAGTTAATTGGTGCAAGACTGACATTGAACAATTACAACGAAAAGTTCGAGTTTTACTAACAAAAGCTCAAAATCACCATCTAAAGAGCTCTGTCGAACGTACAACTTTGCCACGGTATGAAGGAGGAAGAGGATTGACAGATCTAAGTAAACTATTAGATCAACAAATTTCTATTTTGCGTAGTCATTTCCAGAAACTCGCAGAATTTTCTGATCTACATAGAGTCATGTGCCAGGTTGATGACTCAACACCACTGCGACTGACACAACAACATGTCCAATTACACCACCAGACCACAGATCAGAAACTGCTTAAATGGAAAGAGAAGCCCCTTCATGGAAGACATATAAATGACATCAACCAAGATTATGTCGACAGTGCAGCGTCGAACTACTGGTTGATCTCTGGTCATATGTTCCCTGAAACGGAAGGCTTTATATTGGCAATCCAAGATCAAGTAATTCCAACTAAGAACTACCTAAAGTACATCGTTAAAGACCCTTCCATTAACAACGATAGATGCAGGTACGGTTGCCAAACATCTGAATCTATCCAGCATATCACAGGAGGTTGTCAAGCGTTCGCTGCAACTGAATACAAAGAACGACACGATGCTGTGGCAAAAATACTTCACCAGGAACTAGCACTGAAACATGAATTATCACAGTCGGTAAGATTACCATACTATAAATATAAACCAGAATCTGTTTTAGAAAATAACAACTATAAGCTGTACTGGGACCGCACGATACTGACCGATCGGTCTGTTGCTCACAATAGACCAGATATAGTTTTGGTAGATAAAGTCTCTCGGAAAACAACTTTAATTGACATAGCAATTCCTAACAACAATAATATAAATATCAAGCAGGCTGAGAAAATAACCAAATATAGAGATTTGGAATTCCAAATAAAGACTCAGTGGAACATGAACGACACACGAACTGTACCAATTGTTATGACAACGACAGGACTAGTCCCAAAACATCTCTTAAACAATTTAAAATACCTCGGTCTGGACGAACACCTTTACAAACAAATGCAAAAAGCCGTCCTGTTAGGAACAGCCCGGACGGTCAGAAAATTTATGGGGAACTGCAGCCACGACGCCAACCACGGGCCTGATAACCTGGCAAGGGCTCCCACAGAGCTAAACCCTTTTGATATGTAGTATATCTGGGGTTTAGTGAATTTTCCCCTAAAGGCATACGCAGTGTGCCTTAGAGGGAGTGTGATGCCATACATTGTATGGTCAAGTCGAAAAATAACAAATACAAACTGACCCCATTCAAATCAGAAGGGGTATATTCCAGGGAGATTCTCTTAGCCCGCTGTAGTTCTGCCTTGCCATGAACCCTCTCTCAAACAAACTGAACTCGACTAATTTTGGGTTCAGTCTCAAACACAACAACATACAAGCATTAAGGATAAACTATTTGTTATACATGGACGACTTAAAGTTGATGGCAGCTACGAAACAACAGCTGCATGATATACTTAAAATAGTAGAAGGGTTCTCTAGTGACATCCATATGGAATTTGGCCTAGACAAATGCCGAATTATTAATATAGTTTAAGGCAAAATACAGCAGGGGCCCTACGAAATGGGAGAATCCATGGGGGAAGGCCATACTTACAAATGCCTTGGAATAAAGCAGGCTCAACGAATTGATTACACCACCATGAAAAAGGACCTAACAACAGAGTTTTATAGAAGGGTAAGACGACTGCTGAAGACCAAACTTAACAGTAAAAATTTGTTTCAGGCAATTAACACCTACGCGTTCAGTGCTTAGTTACTCTTTCGGTATAGTTAACGGGTGCAAGACCGACATTGAACAATTACAACGGAAAGTTCGAGTACTACTAACAAAAGCTCAAAATCACCATCCAAAGAGCTGTGTCGAACGTACAACATTGTCCCGGTGTGAAGGAGGAAGAGGATTGGCAGATATAGGCAGTTACGTGATCAACAAATTTCTAATTTGCGTAATCATTTCCAGAAACTCGCCTAATTTTCTGATCTACACAGAGTCATATGTCAAGTTGATGACTCAACACCTCTGCGACTGACAGAACAAAAAGTTCAAGTATACCACCAGACAACTGATCAGAAGCTGTTTAAATGGAAAGAGAAGCCCTTTCATGGAAGACAAATAAATGACGTCAACCAAGATTATGTCGACAGTTCAGCGTCGGACTACTGGTTGATCTCTGGTCATATAACTAAGAACTATCTAAAGTACATCGTTAAAGACCCTTCTATTAACAACGACAGATGCAAGTACGGTTGCCAAACATCTGAATCTATCCAGCATATCACAGGAGGTTGTCAAGCGTTCGCTGCAACTGAATACAAAGAACGACACGATGCTGTGGCAAAAATACTGCACCAGGAACTAGCACTGAAACTTGAGGTCGGTGAGATTACCATACTATAAATACAAACCAGAATCTGTTTTAGAAAATAACAACTACAAGCTGAACTGGGACCGCACTATACTGACTCATCGGACTGTTGCTCACAATAGACCAGATATAGTTTTGGTAGATAAAGTCTCTCGGAAAAGAACTTTAATTGACATAGTAATTCCTAACAACAATAATATAAATATTAAAAAGGTTTTGAAATTTGTAACGGGTGAATTGCCGTTCTCCCTGTTACATTGATATTTACTAATATTTGTCGCATTAATAAATTACCTTTTATATTTTTCAAATCACTTTTCTAATTATATCGTTTTCTAAACTGAGTTCTTCTGTAATAAACCAGTGTCTTTACCTTTATAAATAAACACTTAAGTAAATACTCCTATTTTAGTCGGTTATGCAATCGCTTTTTCGCTTTTAATTGTTAAATAACTATTAATTCGTTTGGAAGGTATTCCAAGTCCAACTCTGTCATTTGATTTGGCGCGGTGATGTCTTGACAGAACGAACATCACGTGCTAGTTTGATGTAATTTCTGTCCAAACTGGAAATATTAAATTAATATAATTTTGTTGGGAAGAAGGAAACTGTCATTATTAAAATTTTATCTACGATTTAATTAGTAAAATTTTGCTTTATTATTTTATCGAAATTATCTTGTATTAGTTCCTGTATTGACCAACTATTGATTAATATTCCTGCTTTCGCGCTCAATAAAATTTGAAATTTTAACATGTCATTTCCTTTCCCTACTTTTATCATTGGACAAGTGGGATAAACGCTTGTCGAAGCAGATTTTGCTTTCTCTTCTGTTTTGCCCGCCGGGAAAATATTTTTATTGGGAAAATTCATTATCTTTATCGAGAAAATATCTGCTAGAATTTGCTTAATTTAACGTTTCCTTATTACCGTATCTTTGATTATAATTAAGCATATTCAGCTTATCGTTATAGTTTGATTTATCGATTGAATTTTTTTTTATAGTTTTTTTATCTGCTATATTTCATACTTTATCGTATCTATTAATAATTTTGGAAAGAAATTTTGGGTGAATCTGGTTTCATATTCATCTTATTATCGATACACCGCGTTTTATTGCAACGATAAATCACTTGTGGCTTAACTGCGTGGTTCATTATTTTTTTTGTATTTTTTTTTTGCTTTGCATCTGCAACGTAGCTGGCGTGAATAAACAATGGTTAGCTGCTAGAGATTTCACACGTATCGTGATAAAAAAAAGGATAAAGAGAACAATTATTACCGGCCTCTTTTGCATTTTTAGGTATTGGTGAATATGAGACTTTGATTGACGATATCTACCAAAAATTAAGGAAAGGACAAATTGATCCACTAGACGAAATCTCCTGTGAGGCTAAATTTAGTAGCTGACGAAGCTCCCAACTGGGTTGGACTGCAACTAAGGATGATCATGTGAGTGGCTTAAAATTTCTATTATTGTTATTTTTTGCATTTCGTTCAGTACTTCATATATATTTCTATTTTGTTGAATTTGATTTATATATAGATATACCAGTAAATATATTAATTTTTTAAGTCACTTGCTGGTCTTTCAGTATTCATTGGCCCATATTTGGTTGCTTGTCTGCTTTGTTAAATATGTTGTTAGATAAATCACATTTAAATTTTTAATTTCCTTTCTCTGAGTTTGCAGTAGAAAGCCAAGCAGGTTCTGGGCTAAAGCATTTTGCTACGCCTAGTTTTCTTTATTTTAATTGTTTAACTTGGGTAAATGTTTATGACCAGATTTCACATCTGATTTTTTTTATATTTATGAATATAGATGCAATAACCATTTTTATCGTTTATTACCTTATCATTTTTAAATTATCTTACATTGATATTAATTTAGAGTACTGAGTTTTCCCATTATCTCGGCAGAAATTCGCTTTCATTCAGTCGTCGAACGGTTTGTCGGATTAGAAGGCACATTATTAGATCTTGAATATAATTTTTTTCATATCGTTATCTTTAAACACATTATTAGCTCTCAAACATAATTGTTTATATATCTGATTTACCGTTAAATTTTATCTGTAATTAATAATTGATTTGTTATTTAAATCTACTTTAGTTTGAAACTATAACTAACAGTTGCAATTTACCTAAAGTCTTATCGTTATCTATTTTTACTTAGAATTTGAAGCGTTTCAAATTTACTTTTATTAGTTAAAGTATTTTTCATTCATTTTTGGTAGTATTCAAATAGTAAATTTAGGGTGAAGAAGTTAGGAAAAACTAAGGTAGGTTGCCTCACCTCATACACGTACCGAACCGATCCTATAGAGCATATATACGCCTATACTAGTCAGGGGGAAAATTCAGTATCGATACTCTAAGGGCTATAACTAATTGGCCAATAAATTTTTCATGTATGCCATCAACTGGGGCTAAGAGTGCCCAGATACGTAACCACTAACCTCATATCAAGGGAGCAGAACTCTGGCAGTACTACCTGATTCGACTTGTCCTCTGGTAGGACAGTGGCAACTCCTGGCCGCCCTGAGTTATTGGAACCCCATCTGCTGGTTGGCATATAGCTTCAGGATCAGGACCTTGGACAGCAGACCCACCAACGGAAAGGCATTCATACCGAGGGTATTGTAAGGCAAGAATTTATAGATTGTTTTGTTTGTAACTTCACTCTAACAGTTTTTTTTTATATACCTTGATTATTTTAAATTTTGTTCTCTATTACCAACTTAACTATATAGGAAATTTGGTTAATTTGTATTTAAATAAAATAAATTGTAAATTTTCGTTATCTTGTCGTTTTTCTTTTGAACTGTGTGTATCCATTGGCCTGGCGCCCTTGCATAGTCCTTCTGCCAATTGAACAACGAACTTACGCCACCGGATACTAACTGAGCAGCCTATCGGCACCATATCGCGAAGACAGGTGAGAGAGAGGTGTATTGTCTAACCATCAAGATATTTCTCTCGAGAGGTTTTGCGTTACAAAATTGGCGCCCAACGTGGGGCCCTCGAATATATTGCTTCAAAATTGACGCCTAACAACGCAAGGCTCAAAAATTGGCACATTGGCTGAAGGATTTATCTTATAAATTTGGCCTGTCGAGGTGCACAGCGAAACAAGAAAAAAATGATTGCAACTGGAGTTCCAGTTTTGAGTATCGAATATCTAGTAATCTATCAGATTGAATTATCGTGGAAATTTAAATCATCTGTTGATGAACATTATCGTTTAATAACCTCATAATTTTGATCATATTGTTTTATCGAATTAATTATCTTGAACCATTTATCTAACATAATTGAGAGATTTAATAATTGTTTATGTGTCGTACCTTATATATATATATATATATATATATATATATATAATATATATATATAATATATATCTTATTTACCTTTTATCTTATCTTGATCTAATCTACCGTTATCTTATTTACCGTGTGGAAGAATTATTTCAATTATCGTTGCACCCTCTATATCTTTTATCGCTGTTGAGTGAATTGGAATTATCTTACCGTATCTTAATTTATCGTTTCCATTTCATTCAATATTTAATTACCGTGGGGGTAAGCATACCTCTGAAATACTTCCCTATCTCGTAACTCTATTATCTTATTGGTTTCTCTTCTTTATCTTTTATCTCATGTCCACTTTCTTGCAATGGAACCTAATCATTTGAGAGTTAAGGAATTGGATTATGAACTGCAGATCGGGAGGATAAAGGCCATTGGGGATGTCGACTCTAAACGTAAGTTACTTAGAGGAGCCTTAAGTCAAGAAACTGCAAACCGAAGTTTTGTGCAAAGTAGTGTTGGTAGCCCTCTTTCCTCTGATGTAGATATCGCCGAAATTAGGGAAACTATCAATGACTTGAATACCCAAATTGCTAACTTTACTGGTTCTATCTCCTGTCCATTGTATAAAAGAATTTCGTCCCGTTTAACTCATCTCTCAGGTAGAATCCATTGGCTGTCAGAAAATTCAAAAGAAGAAGAAAGGACAAAGGCCGACTTGCAAACTGAACTTTTAATGTTAGAGGGGGATTTAGCCTTCATATTAGTACCTTCTGCTTCTACTCCCCAAAGGACCTCTTCTGGTCATGAATTTACTCCCAGTCCTTCTGTTTCTCGATCTATCGGACCTTATAAGTGGAATCTCCATTTTTCCGGGCACAATCCAAGGGAATCCGTTTATATTTTCCTTGAAAAGGTTGAGACTCTCCGTATTGCTCGAGGTGTCACCAAAGATGAGTTATTTACTTCCGCTTGTGACTTATTTAAAGGGACAGCCCTAACTTGGTATAACAGCATTAAGGATAAATTCAGCACTTGGGACCAGCTAGTTCAGAAACTCACCCTATATATAGCTTGTATGGTTGGTTTGTTCAATCGTCTTACCGTCAAATTAGATGAGAAAACTATCGTTAACAAAATTCGTGGAAATTTAGCTCCTCATTTTCTTTCCCATCTCGCTTTACTTCAAATTGATACCGTTGACCAGCTGTCTGACATATGTAGACAGTTATAAGAGTCTATGTCGTGGAGCAAACGCTATAAACCACCTCCAAGCACTTCTAGTAATTTATTGGAGCCTGTCTTAAGTTTTTCTGTCTCATTACCTGGTGTACCCAAGAATAACTCTTATCGTAATCAAAGTTTTTCCTCCTTTTTATCGTCATCTCGCAATATAAGTACCGTTACCGTATCTGGCCTTCGTTGTTGGAACTGCCATACCGTGGGACATACTTATTCCGATTGCCGCCGCCCTAAGAAGCTATTTTGCTTTGGATGTGGTGCTAAAGAAGTCACGAAGAGAAACTGTCATCGTTGCCTATCTAGGGTTCCAAAAAACATACCGATTGGAGATGGTCATCTGGACGCCGTCGCCAGTACCTCCAATCAAAGTCCAGGAATCAGTTCCGTTCCTCCTACCGATGCCCAAGGAAAAGGCAAGGGCAAAGGAAAGAAGTCCACGTAAAACCCCCTATCTCTTCCACCCGCAAGGAGTGGAATCTTTGGCTTGAAAATGTCAGAGAATTTTGTCGTCCTTCCTGTAATCTAAGCCCTCTTTTCGTGAATAAACCTCATGACAACAGGCCTTATCTATCTGTTAACGTTTTTGACCGTGAAATCACCGCTTTAGTTGATAGTGGTAGTACCTCATCCGTTTTAGGTTTCTCAGGGTTCTCTATCTTAAAAGATTTCAAGTTACCGATTCAATATCATGATACCGTGTTAATAACTACCGCTGATGGGAAACCACAAGACCTATTGGGATATGTTGTCTTACCTATTTCCGTAAATAATGTCGTTAAATCCCTTAGGGTCTATGTCATTCCGTCTGTTAAGCACACTCTTATCTTGGGAATGGATTTTCTTCAACTATTTCAGATGAAAGCTAACTTTTCATCATTATCGTATAAGATTTCGCAAATTTCTGCCCTTAATACCGTTCCAACAGATTCAGACTTAACCAGAAGTCTACAGCCTGATTTTAAAGCATAAGATGTATCTCTAAAGGGCTTTTCTAATGTTGTTGTCGATTCCTTGTCTCAGCCCATTCTGAAAACATCCATTCAGGGATCTTATCGAAATATCGACCTTGCTTTTCAGAAATTTTCGGCTGATTTATTAGGTCCAGACCCTTGTTTCCGATTGAAAAATCAGTATATAGTAGTAATAGTAAATTGGGTTATTAACTGTGTAAAAGACTTGAAACCATACCTTTCCGACTCTGAATATGATTCTGCTCTGGACTAAGTTGTACCATATCTATCTATTCCATATTCTCTTTATCGACTGATCTTCACTACCGACTTATCTTCTCGTTATCTGACTTTGATTTTGTATTATCGTATCTTTTATCTTTCTTTACCTTGTCGTACCTATATCTTTCCTATCTTCCTATCGTTTCAGTGATCTCTTGGGTGGGCCTACGAATACCCCAAGGCGGTGAAACCATGCGCGGACGTAAAAGCCGTGCAACTGGATTCTATCTATGCCATAACATCCAGGTCTCCTGTAGACTAATTCCTATCTCTTATTCCTATCGTTTCAGTGGTCTCTTGGGTGGGCCTACGAATACCCCAAGGCGGTGAAACCATGCGCGGACGTAAAAGCCGTCCAACTGGATTCTAATTCTTGCCATAACATCCAGGTCTTCTGTAGACTAATTCATATCGTTCCTATCTTTCGTTGTCGTTTCATCCTGATTTGCTGTTATCTGGAAATTATCGTCCCTTCAGGATTGCCAAAGCTGATGACATTTTTTATCTATGATAGTATCGTTAAATATTATGCATATATCTAATTTTGGTTCCCTTATCTTTAATCCTCATTATTTTCACTAGGTATTATCTTTCTAGAAGATCCATACCGTGGCTTATTGCTTTTACCTTAGTTAAATTAGTTGAATCAATCGTGTCTAGGATTTAGGGCTGATAGTTAATTTATCTTAATAATAAAGCCTTTAATAATAATAAAGCCTTTATAATAATAATAATAATAAAGCCTTTATTACCCAACAGTAAAAACCATTTACAGAGTAATTAAAAAATAAATAAAGATGACAGAAAAAAGTATATAAAAAATTATACTAACACTAAAATTAATTGGAATACAGACATGTATAAAAGAAATTAAAAAATTCACCAAAGAAAAAGAAACAATTAGTTATAAAGTAAATACATACATATGCACTTAAAATTGAACAATGGGTTACAACAGATATAGAGATAATTTATAAATTGAAGAATTCGTGCACCTGGATGAAATATTCAATGAAATGTCCTCTAAAAGTACAAGCGTGCTTTATTTTTCAGTTCATACGTTGAGCAGTTGAATAAATCACACACCTCTGAAAGTCTATTAGCATTATTACTCATCAGATATATTGGAGCTTTAAATAAGATATTAGTTCGAGCTCGTTTGCACTCAAACGGTCTCGTATGCCTAGATACAACCCTAGGAATGACAATTCCAACCTGAGACAATAGCTCTGGACAGTCAATCATGTTATTCAGTAACTTGTACAAAAACATAACTGACGCCTGATCTTGCCACCTTTTAGTGATACCGTCTCTGAGGATGGAAAGTCTATATTGTCATCACTTTCTAATTTTGATATCTCTACCTTTGTACCGTTACTGATAATTTTTCATAAAAAATACCGTGTTTAATGCAACCTTTCTTGGGCGTAGGCTCTTACCGATATGAACTGCATTTTTAATTGGAGATTTGGTTTTCTTGCTTTATCTGCTGTTCCTTGAGAACAATTATCTTGAATTCCAATATCCCAATTTCTTGTGTAAAGTTGTTGAAATATTATCTTTTTCTCTTTGTCTTAGGTTGTTAACGTTACATATTGGCATTCCGTTACCTTGCTTATTTTATGGTAAATATCTCTTATAATCTATCTATGTTTAACTTTCAGAGGAATTATATTTTTGAAGTATGATGAAGTGAATCTTATCGTTTTTCTTGTAACCTCGTCTATCCTCTCACGTTTGACTGCGAGGAAGCAGCGTACCGTATCGCATACCTTACCGTGGCCATGGAAGCCAGTTATTGTTTTTGGAGGGACTCCAGGCTCTGGACAGTGTGTTAGGGCTGTTATTCTGGTTGTAGGCTGGAGTTGCTCTATTTTGGAACTTGGACATGTAGTGCAGTGTTGCCGTCCTAGGTTCTGTGTTTATGTAGAGGATGGAGGTTTTGCGCAGTGTGTTAGAGCTGCATTTTCTCACTTTTCCCGCTTCAAAAATATTTACCGTTCTACCTTACCGTTCGTTTATCTTTTGCTATCTTCCTCTGAAAAGTAACAGGTTTTCTTGATATCTGATTTAGGTGTACCTGAGCGAAAGCTGTTATCGATTTGCAATACCTTATCCCTTTATTGGATGTGAAGTTCTTAGTTAGATTTGATGTTCCTTGAAGAACAATTTTTGGAACTCACTATTCTTCTGGATATCTGACCTGTGACAGAATATCGTTTTCTATATCTTAATTTCTCTGATAATTTACCATATTTTTGTGATTTCCATTTTCAGCAATATGACATCTGACAAAGGTATATTTTCTGAATATTTTCTTTTCCTTTTTTCTATTTTTGGGTTTACCTTGTATTATCGTTCCCTTTCTTTCTGGGATTTATCGTAATTTACCGTTCTCTCATTCTTTTATTAACTTTCCATGTCCAGAATATTGGGGTAAAATTATAATTAGTATCTTCCTTGGTGAAACAAGGTGTTATCTTCGATAGGAATTCTAGAGAATTCTATCGTTTAATCGTTATTTTGGTATACAGGACCCTTTTTAGAGGTGTGTGGGTCATGCCCCGGCAGGCTGAGGTTCGTGGGAGGATTGAGCACAGGGGGCGTACCACTCGGACCGTTGTGTTACCTACGGGGCCGCAATATCTATGCTGGGGGGTTACTACTGTGCTCATTCTCAGCCCCATGAATCGCCATGCCGGAGGATTGGCCGACAGCTCTAAATTGGGAGTATCCTTTAGAGTTTTTTGTTTCTTTCTTTTTATTTTTCTCTTCCGCTGGTGGACCGCCACATGGCAAATCTGCTTCTCCGTGTTCTGAAGCACTGGGGATGTGGTGGATACAGGCAGCTCGATGGCGAGCGTTTTCCATCTTGACTCGAGAAGAGTGTCTGTACCCTGGTGCGATGGAGATCCTCATTCCTGGAACTAGGAGAAGTGAGAGACGCCTTTCGGCATATGTCGGCATATGCCACCAGGGCTTATCCTATTAAGAATTCAATGTCGAGTCTCGTTTAGGTGTAATAAAAAGAATTGTGTTGTCTCGTGTATCTTTTGATGAGTTTTCCACATTGTATATGTAGAGTAAAACCTATTATCTTGTTGCCATACAAATTCCGTTATATCGTTATCGTTATTATGAATTTAGCTTTCTCGTAATAATTAGGCTTTTATCTGTTTTCTATCTGTATAGGCATTATGAAAGTATGCCTTACCTCACTTATCGTCCCTCTTAAATAGGGAGCCCTTATCAAGGTGTACTTTTGATGCCTAAGTGTTCGCTAGATTGTGGATTATGCATTTACATTATACCGTTTGTACCTTATGAATTTTCTCGTTTGCTTTCCACAGTCGTTAAGTAACACAATTATCTGAATGGCAACAATTCATTATTATTATCTTTACCTTTATCAATTTATCTGCATTTAACTTGCATTGTAAATATTACCGTGCCTTGTTTTTTTGGGTTATCCTGGCTTAAGGCTTATATCCATTTTTTTCTCTCGCTAACTGACTTGGGATCATTCCCTTGTATTATTATTATTGCTACAGACTTTGTAATTTTATACCGTTAAAATATATTTTTTTCCTTTATCTACCGTCTACTTTTCCGAATTTTAGTACCGATATCAACTTTCTGTTGTTGACTTGAATTTAGTAGTCATTATCTTATTTATTTAGTTGGTCAAACGTTTCATAACTCACATAGAGGGACCACCTAAAGTAGGTACCCTTTACCTTATAAATTTTATCTTTCCGAATTGAATATTTTCATATCTTATCTAAGAGTAATTATAACTAATATTTAGCTTCCCATGTCTCTCGATTCATTTTCAGAACTGTATTATCTTGGTAACATTTAGGAAAGTGATTTCGGAAATCTAATATCGTTGCTTATTTTGTAGGTTTTCTTATAGCTTACGAAAGGTTTTTTTTTCAGGTTGACCTTCTCAAAAATCCTTTCTTTACTCCGGGTTAGAGGGGTGTGTAACGGGTGAATTGCCGTTCTCCCTGTTACATTGATATTTACTAATATTTGTCGCATTAATAAATTACCTTTTATATTTTTCAAATCACTTTTCTAATTATATCGTTTTCTAAACTGAGTTCTACCGTAATAAACCAGTGTCTTTACCTTAATAAATAAACACGTAAGTAAATACTTCTATTTTAGTCGGTTATGCAATCGCTTTTTCGTCCAACTCTGTCCTTTGATTTGGCGCGGTGAACGAACATCACGTGCTAGTTTGATGTAATTTCCGTCCAAACTGGAAATATTAAATTAATATAATTTTGTTGGGAAGAAGGAAACAGTTTTTAAAATTTTATCTACGATTTAATTAGTAAAATTTTGCTTTATTATTTTATCGAAATTATCTTGTATTAGTTCCTGTATTGACCAACTATTGATTAATATTCCTGCTTTCGCGCTCAATAAAATTTGAAATTTTAACATGTCATTTCCTTTCCCTACTTTTATCATTGGACAAGTGGGATAAACGCTTGTCGAAGCAGATTTTGCTTTCTCTTCTGTTTTGACCGCCGGGAAAGACGGTATGTAGGCGAATTTCGTTCTGAGTTTAATTTTTTTATTGGGAAAATTCATTATCTTTATCGATAAAATATCTGCTAGAATTTGCTTAATTTATCGTTTCCTTATTAGCGTATCTTTGATTGTAATTAAGCAGATTCAGCTTATCGTTATAGTTTGATTTATTGATTGAATTTTTTTATAGTTTTTTTATCGGCTACATTTCATACTTTATCGTATCTATTAATAATTTTGGAAAGAAATTTTGGGTGAATCTGGTTTCATATTCATCTTATTATCGATATACCGCGTTTTATTGCAACGATAAATCATTTGTGGCTTAACTGCGTGGTTCATTATTTTTTTGTAATTTTTTTTTGCTTTGCATCTGCAACGTAGCTGGCGTGAATAAACAATCGTTAGTTGCTAGAGATTTCACACGTATCGTGATAAAAAAAAATAAAGGATAAAGAGAACAATTATTGTCGGCCTCTTTTGTATTTTTAGGTATTGGTGAATCTGAGAGTTTGATTGACGATATCTACCAAAATTCAGGAAAGGACAAATTGATCCACTAGACGAAATCTCCTGTGAGGCTAAATTTAGTAGCTGACGAAGCTTCCCAACTGGGTTGGACTGCAACTAAGGATGATCATGTGAGTGGCTTAAAATTTCTATTATTGTTATTTCTTGCATTTCGTTCAGTACTTCATATATATTACTATTTTATTGAATTTGATTTATATATAGATATACCAGTAAATATATTATTTTCTAAGTCACTCGCTGGTTTTTCAGTATTCATTGGCCCAGATTTGGTTACTTGTCTGCTTTGTTAAATATGTTGTTAGATAAATCACATTTAAATTTTTAATTTCCTTTCTCTGAGTTTGCAGTAGAGAGCCAATCAGGTTCTGGGCTAAAGCATTTTGCTACACCTAGTTTTCTTTATTTTAATTGTTTAACTTGGGGAAATGTTTATGACCAGACTTCACATCTGTTTTTTTTATATTTATGAATATAGATGCAATAACCATTTTTTATCGTTTATTACTTTATCATTTTTAAAGTATCGTACATTGATATTAATTTAGAGTACTGAGTTTTCCCATTATCTCGGCAGAAATTGGCTTTCATCCAGTCGTCGAACGGTTTGTCGGATTAGAAGGCACATTATTAGATCTTGAATATAATTTTTTTCATATCGTTATCTTTAAACACATTATTAGCTCTCAAACATAATTGTTTATATATCTGATTTACCGTTAAATTTTGTCTGTAATTAATAATTGATTTGTTATTTAAATCTACTTTAGTTTGAAACTATAACTAATAGTTGCAATTTACCTAAAGACATCGTTATCTATTTTTCCTTAGAATTTGAAGCGTTTCAAATTTACTTTTATTAGTTAAAGTATTTTTCATTCATTTTTGGTAGTATTCAAATAGTAAATTTAGGGTGAAGAAGTTAGGGAAAACTAAGGTAGGGTGCCTCACCTCATACACGTACCGAACTGATCCTATAGAGCATATATACGCCTATACTAGGCAGGGGGAAAATTCAGTATCGATACTATAAGGGCTATAACTAATTGGCCAATAAATTTTTCATGTATGCCATCAACTGGGGCTAAGAGTGCCCAGATACGTAACCACTAACCTCATATCAAGGGAGCAGAACTCTGGCAGTACTACCTGATTCGACTTGTCCTCTGGTAGGACAGTGGCAACTCCTGGCCGCCCTGAGTTATTGGAACCCCATCTGCTGGTTGGCATATAGCTTCAGGATCAGGACCTTGGACAGCAGACCCCACCAACGGAAAGGCATTCATACCGAGGGTATTGTAAGGCAAGAATTTATAGATTGTTTTGTTTGTAAGTTCACTCTAACAGTTTTTTATATACCTTGATTATTTTAAATTTTGTTCTCTATTACCAACTTAACTATATAGGAAACTTGGTTAATTTGTATTTAAATAAAATAAATTGTAAATTTTCGTTATCTTGTCGTTTTTCTTGTGAACTGTGTGTATCCATTGGCCTGGCGCCCCTTGAATAGTTTTTCTGCCAATTGAACAACGAACTCACGCCACCGGATATTAACTGAGCAGCCTATCGGCACCATATCGCCAAGACAGGTGGGAGAGAGGTGTATTGTCTAACCAACAAATTTCAAATAAAGACTCAGTGGGACATGAACAACAAGCGAACTTTACCAATTGTTATGTCAACGACAGGAGTAGTCCCAGAATATTGTTACGAAATTTACCCAAAGCCGACCCTGTTTCATTTCAGTACGACAACAAACGCTTTAAGAAAAAAAAACTATTCTCGAAAAGACTCGGCAGCGGAAGGAGTGATGATGATTTTTACTGGAGAATTCGACTCTGGTGTTATAAAGGAAGCACGCCACGATCGCCAGTTGAGTTATACCGCGACGACTAGCGTATATTGGATTGTTATTGTATTATATTGTTTTAATGTAAATGAAGTTCTAGAAAAGTGAAAGTGAATATTAGTTTTATAATTTTAAATTGAACCCACGGACTATATTACATTTGGTGATCAGAAGTAAAGGATTCAGTGCAGTTAAAATCCTAATTTGATTTATGGAAACCCGTAGTATGGACGAAACTACCAAAAAAATAGTCAAGCAGGTTACAGAGGGACTGGACGAAAAAATTGCACAGATTCTAGAAAAACGTGACAAGAAGGAAAAACATCAAGAAGAAATTCAAAAAGGTTAGTAAAATCTTTTGATGAAAAGCGTAAAATAGAATTAGAAAATCTTGTCACCACGATGAAAAGCGAACAACAAAATCTTGTTTCCACGATGGAAGAAAAACAACATAATTTAATTGAAGGATTATTCTCGAAATTTGTAGAAAAAAAAGATCAACTTGAATTAAAACGACAAAATGATTTTAAAGTATTTGAAGAGAAACAAGATCAAATTGAATTAAATCGACACGAAACTGAAGAGAAAAGACAACTTCAATTTGAACAATTAATGCAAATAGTAGCACAAGTTAATGAAACAGTTAATGACAGAATGCAAATAGTTGAGTAGACATAAAAGAAATAAATGATGACATTAAGACCATAAAAAATACGGTGGACACTCTTGAAACCAAAGTAGATGACCTCGATTCCATCCAAAGCCAGGTAAAGATTGAAATCAGTTCTATTCAAAACACAGTTCAAGATAAAATCAGTGCCATCAAGAATAAGGTAGAAACAGAAATCAAAAAAATGCAACAGGACTTACAGCGAGGAAAATACCAGCACACCGTGAGTACCAAAGGTTCCGTTAGCAAACACCCACATTTGATGGCAGCTCATCTTGGCCCATGTATAAACGGCAATTTGAAGCCGTGGCTACAGCTAATGGATGGGACAACTAAGAAAAATCCACGTCTCTGGTAATTTCGTTAAGAGGTCCGGCTCTAGAACTCCTCCAAAGCATTCCAGTCGATGAACAAGGCAATTTCGACAAGATCATCGCCATCCTAGACAAACGCTACAACAATCAATCCTTGAGCCAGGTATACCAAGTCCAACTGAGTGGAAAAAAGCAAAAATCCGGTGAAAGCCTTCAAGAATTCGAAGCAGAGATTAGACGGTTAGTTCACTTGTCCTACCCAGACCTGCCAGAGGAAACGAAAGACCAGTTGGCCACACAGAGTTTCATAAACGGCATCAGAGATGTGGAAGTACAACGAAACCTAAGACTAACTGGCGTCAAGAAAAGTAATGAAGCTCTACTTCGGGCTTTGGAAGTAGAGGCCGTCATGAACATGTCCAAGCCGAGGGTCCGAACAGTTTCCTTCAACCAGGACGAGTCAGAGTCACCATTTCAAGCGCTGCTGGCTGGTCTGAACAAAATATTAGAACGGTCACAAAGAACTGGCACCAGAGGGGCATGTTACCGCTGCGGACGGACAGGACACTTCGAACGTGATTGTCGAGTGAGGCCACCTGAACGATCACCGACCAGGGGTAACCAACAAAACAGCCACATGTCCAGGGACCGTCAGTCAGTCAGCATAGGGGGGCGAATGCTGACTGTCCCTCCACCAGCCCCCAAAACGTTATCCATCCGGGGATTTTGCCGAGATAGCGGCAGCCTAGTCATCAGAGGCACCATCAATGGGCGAGCAGTTACCATAACCATCGACACCGGCGCCGCTGTGTCCATTTACAAGTCCAGGGTTTTGAGAGCATCAGAAATTCGGCCAGTTACCAATAAGATCCAGCTCAGAACAGTCACCGGCGAGTCCATGTCAATACAGGGTGAGGCAGATGTCGTGCTACACATAGGGGACAACATGATCCGGCATAGGGTCCTGGTAGCGAATACTGAGGACGATTTTATACTGGGAATGGACCTAATTAGCCAGCATGGATTTATGTTCGACCCGAGGTATGATGTTCCTAAATGAGGAATTTGTATTGACACGGCCCGTCAACACATCAGTCACCCCCATAAAAATTGTGGCAAAGTCTTCAGCTAGAATTCCCGGTCGAACGGAACAGATTATTCATGGGCATGACAGCAATCCTGGAAGTTGCGTTGGACTGGTGGAGCCCGTACACTCAGCTCATGACTACTTAGTTGGACGGGCTATAGTTAAAACCGGACGAGATATACCAATCAGAGTCCTGAATTTGTCCAACAACGACATCAGAATTGCCAATGGTCAAGAGATAGCTTGTTTCGAGCCAGTAGAGACCATCATCAATTGCGAAGAAGAGTACCAGACGTCGGTGAAGGAGACAGGGCCCAGTAAAGAGTTCCTACAATAATTTGCTGACCATTTGACACACCTGGCACCAGAGAACCAGAAGAAAGCCAAGCAATTTATCACAAAGCACTGGCAAATTTTTAACAGTCAAGATGGAACCACCGGCCGCACCAACATCATACAGCATCGAATAGATTCCGGAGAGGCTCAACCCATCAGAATACCACCTAGACGATTATCACTGGGGCAACAACAGGCAGTCGAGGAAAACATCGAGTCCATGTTACAGAGTGGAGTTATTGAGCCATCCATCAGCCCATGGTCTGCTCCCGCCGTGCTAGTTAAAAAGAAGGATGGAACCACCCGATTTTGTGTGGATTACAGAAAGCTGAATGATGACACGAAGAAAGGCAGCTATCCGCTACCCCGAATCGATGACACTTTGACCACACTAGCAGGCTCTCATTGGTTCTCCACACTAGACCTAAAATTGGATATTGGCAGGTTGGTCTATACGCAAACGACACAGAGAAGACAGCGTTCGCCACCAGTAAAGGGCTGTTTCAGTTCACGGTCATGCCCTTTGGGTTATGTAATGCACCCGCTACATTTAAGAGGCTAATGGAGTATGTACTGAGCGGGTTAACATGGAGAACGTGCTTAGTATACCTCGACGACATTCTAGTCATGGGCCAGACATTCGACGAGACGACCATCTGAAGAACCTGGGCGAAGTATTTTCCAGAATTAATAATGCCAAGCTAACACTTTTTCGGATTGAGTCTCATCCGAAAAAGTGTTCCTTGTTCCAAAAAGAAGTAGAGTTTTTGGGTCACGTAGTGTCCGAGTCAGGAATTCGCACCAAGGAAGACAAGATAGAAGCCATCCGTGATTGGCCAATTCCAAGAGACAAACATGAACTCCGAAGCTTCTTGGGCCTCTGTTCATACTACCGGCGTTTTGTTGAGGGATTTGCCACCATCGCCGCCCCTCTACATCGGCAGACCACTGAGAAAGAGACCTTCCATTGGAATCAGGGTTGCGAAACATTTTTCAGATGACTGTTCCAGCCCAATCCTAGCCTTTCCTACACAGTCCGGCAAGTTCATCTTAGACACCGACGCCAGCAACACCGGTTTGGGGGCCGTCCTATCCCAGGTGCAAGATGGTGAAGAGAGAGTGATCGAGTATTACAGCCGTGGATTCTCGAAACCGGAAAGAAATTATTGCGTCACCAGAAAAGAACTTCTTGCAATAATAAGGGCTGTAGATCATTTCCACAAATACCTCTATGGTCACCATTTCTTAATCCGAACAGATCATGCCGCACTTAAATGGCTGCTGGACATGAAGACACCGGAAGGACAACTGGCCAGATGGATGGAGAAATTACAGCAATACGACTTCAAGGTGGAACACCGTGCCGGCCGGTTGCACAATAATGCCGATGCCCTATCCAGAAGACCCTGTAGAGCGGAATGCAAACATTGTCTGAAAACGGAACAGCGAGAGGGTATCTCCATCAGGCAGATCCGAGTGCAGGCCAATGAAGACTGGACAACGGAACAGTGCATCCAGGATCAAATGGCTGATCCAGACATCGAACCAATCTTGTCACTCAAAACGAGAGGGGCACCCAGGCCACGATGGGACGAGGTAGCTAGATACTCCGGAGTGCTGAAATCGTTATTGGCTCAATGGGACTCTCTAAGAGTAGACAATGGAAAGCTCAAGCGAGTTTGGGAAAGCGCTGATGGACGAGAAACCAAGTCCCAACTGGTAGTTCCGAAGAAAAAGGTACCAGCTATCCTGACCGAAGTACATGATGGAATTACCGGAGGCCACCTGGGCATGAAGAAAACCCTAGACAAAGTTCGCCAGCGGTACTACTGGGTGAATTACTTCGAAGACGTCAGAGCTTGGTGCCGCAAATGTGCCATCTGTGCATCCAGTAAGGGCCCGAAGACCCGGACCAAGAGCAGAATGCAGCAGTACAATGTGGGCGTCCCATTTGAGAGAATTGCCATCGATGTCGCCGGTCCGTTTCCCGAGTCTGAGAGGGGGAACAAATACATTCTGGTCGCAATGGATTACTTCAGCAAATGGCCTGAGGCATATGCGATACCCAACCAAGAAGCAACCACGGTAGCGACGGTGCTAGTAGAACAACTATTTAGCAGGTTTGGCGTCCCGATGGAACTACATTCAGACCAGGGGCGTAACTTCGAATCGAATGTATTCCAGAAGGTCTGCACGATGTTGGGGATCAGGAAAACGAGAACAACACCATTACACCCACAGTCAGACGGAATGGTGGAAAGATTCAACAGGACCTTGGAACAACACCTATCCAAGGTCGTCAGCAATAACCAGCGTAATTGGGATGAGCATATTCCCCTATTCCTGTTGGCATATCGCTCTGCTGTACATAATAGTACAGACCTGACCCCAGCCAGGGTCCTATTCGGAAAAGGAGCTGCGATTACCATGCGACCCCGAAGAACCTCCCCAAGACATAGACGATTATGCCGACCAGCTCCGACATAACATGCTGGCAATACACGAATTAGCCCGAACGCAGATGTTGGCCACCAGTGACCGGATGAAGACGCGATACGACCTCAAGGCCAATTCAGTCGGGTTCCAGGAGAGGGACAAAGTCTGGTTGTACAACCCCCAACGGAGCAAGGGTAAATCCCCAAAGCTTACACCCGCCTGGGATGGTCCATACGAGGTTGTCAAGAGGCTGAATGAAGTCGTCTACCGGATCCGTCGAAACCCCAAGGCTAAATTGAAGGTGGTTCATTTAGATCGACTCGCTTCCTACCATGGAGAGGATGTTTCTGATCGGGACGATCAGAATTAAAGGGGGGGGGGCAGTGTTACGAAATTTACCCAAAGCCGACCCTGTTATAGATACCGGAAAGGCTCAACCCATCAGAATACCACCTAGACGACTACCATTGGGGCAACAACAGGCAGTCGAGGAAAACATCGAGTCCATGTTACAAAATGGAGTTATTGAGCCATCCATCAGTCCATGGTCTGCTCCCGTCGTGCTAGTTAAAAAGAAAGATGGAACCACCCGATTTTGCGTGGATTACAGAAAGCTGAATGATGTCACGAAGAAAGACAGCTATCCACTACCCCGAATCGATGACACTTTGACCACACTAGCAGGCTCCCGTTGGTTCTGCACGCAAACGACAGAGAGAAGGCAGCGTTCTCCACCAGTAAAGGGCTGTTTCAGTTCACGGTCATGCCCTTTGGGTTATGTAATGCACCCACTACATTTGAGAGGCTAATGGAGTATGTACTGAGCGGGTTAACATGGAGGACGTGCTTAGTGTACCTCGACGACATTCTAGTCATGGGCCAGACATTCGACGACCATCAGAAGAACCTGGGCGAAGTATTCTATTCTATTAATAACGCCAACCTGAGACTCAATCCGAAGAAGTGTTCCTTGTTTCAAAAAGAAGTAGAGTTTTTGGGCCACGTAGTGTCCGAGTCAGGAATCCGCACCAACGAAGACAAGATAGAAGCCATCCGTGATTGGCCAGTTCCAAGAGACAAACATGAACTCCGAAGCTTCTTGGGTCTCTGTTCATACTACTACGTTTTGTTGAGGGATTTGCCACCATCGCCGCCCCTCTACATCGACAGACCACTGATAAAGAGACCTTCCATTGGAATCAGGATTGCGAAACATCATTCAGGCGACTGAAGGCAGCATTATGTTCCAGCCCAATCCTAGCCTTTCCTACCCAGTCCGGCAAGTTCATCTTAGACACCGACGCCAGCAACACAGGTTTGGGGGCCGTTCTATCCCAGGTGCAAGATGGTGAAAAGAGGGTGATCGAGTACTACAGCCGTGGATTCTCGAAGCCAGAAAGAAATTATTGCGTCACCAGAAAAGAACTTCTTGCAATAATAAGGGCTGTGGACCATTTCCACAAATACTTGTATGGTCGCCATTTCTTAATCCGAACAGATCAGCCGCACTCAAATGGCTGCTGGACATGAAGACACCGGAAGGACAACTGGCCAGATGGATGGAGAAATTACAGCAATACGACTTCAAGGTGGAACACCGTGCCGGCCGGTTGCATAATAATGCCGATGCCCTATCCAGAAGACCCTGTAGAGCGGAATGCAAGCATTGTCTGAAGACGGAACAGCGAGAGGGTATCTCCATCAGGCAGATCCGAGTGCAGGCCAATGAAAACTGAACAACGGAACAGTGCATCCAGGACCAAATGGCTGATCCAGACATCGAACCAATCTTGTCACTCAAAATGAGAGGGGCACCCAGGCCACGATGGGACGAGGTAGCTAGATACTCCGGCGTGCTGAAATCGTTATGGGCTCAGTGGGACTCTCTAAGAGTAGACAATGGAATGCTCAAGCGAGTTTGGGAAAGCGCTGATGGACGAGAAACCAAGTCCCAACTGGTAGTTCTGAAGAAAAAGGTACATGCTGGCAATACACGAATTAGCCCGAACGCAGATGTTGGTCACCAGTGACCGGATGAAGACGCGATACGACCTCAAGGCCAATTCAGTCGGGTTCCAGGAGAGGGACAAAGTCTGGCTGTACAACCCCTAAGGGAACAAGGGTAAATCCCCAAAGCTTACACCCGCCTGGGATGGTCCATACGAGGTGGTCAAGAGGCTTAATGACGTCGTCTACCGGATCCGCCGAAACCCCAAGGCTAAATTGAAGGTGGTTCATTTAGATCGACTCGAAATTACGAAATTTACCCAAATCCCTGTTTCATTTCAGTACGACAACAAACGCTTTAAGAAAAAAAATATTCTCGAAAAGTCTCGGCAGCGGAAGGAGTGATGATGATTTTTACTGGAGAATTCGACGCTGGTGTTATAAAGGAAGCACGCCACGATCGCCAGTTGAGTTATAACGCGACGACTAGCGTATATGGGATTGTTATTGTATTTGAATCAGCTGTTTTAATGTAAATACAGTTCTAGAAAAGTGAAAGTGAATATTAGTTTTATAATTTTAAATTGAACCCATGGACTATATTGTAATATCTATTAAACAATTTAAAATACCTCGGTCTGGACGCTAAACCCTTTTGATATCTAGGATATCTGGGGTTTAGTGAATTTTCCTCTAAAGGGAATTCAATTTCTCAACATACTAATATAACCAAAACAAAATTTCTAGAACTCATAAGATTCAAATTATTTTGTATTTAGTAAAATTTTCTACCAACAAATTTTTCTTCTCCCATGGGATCAAATTTATCTCCAATAATTCCCCAAATATACTATGGATGATCTTATTAATAAATGTCTCTCAAAACTACAATTTAATGTACCTTTTCTTAAAAAATATGTAAATGATCTGATTTGCTCTATCCCCATTGGAACAACAAATGAACTTCTAAAAAATATTTAACAACTATAATACACATATTCAATTTACACCTGAAACAGAAGACGAAAATTCTAGTATTCCATTCCTGGATACTAGAATTATTGGAGACATTAATAACATAATAAAATTAGACTGGTATATTAAACCTACAAGCTCAGGTAGATACAGTACTATCCGTATCAACCATTAAAAATTAAATAGAATCCAATTAATACTATGAAACAAAGAATATGCAAAATTAGTCATCCTACTTTGATATAAAAAAACCTAAAATTACTACGACATCTTTTTAAATAATTCCTATCCTTTTCAGGTAATTAATAAAATTCTTTATGATACTATAAGTTACCGAGAGAGAGAATATCCCATTATAAGTAATACTTCCATAAACAATTCTGATAATAACATTAATTTTCATCATATTTCTATACCATATATTATTATGTCATCAAAAATTAGTAAAACTGTTAATTTTGTATTCCATTCCCAATGAATTGAAGTCCAATGTTATATACAAATTAGATTGTAATGATTGTAACCCAACTTATATCGGGCAAACTTCGAGAAATTTAAAAAGTAGAATAATTTTCCACAAAAGTGACATAAGATTGGGAAAAGAAAGAACTATTTAACGTTCTTTTTGGAGATGGTGTATATTAACTATTACCCTAATAATACCAATAAATAACAGATATCAAAAATTTGAATAATATCTATTCTAATCTTCTTGAAATTCACAAAACAAATGTCCCGTATATGAAATGAGATTTATTTATGCTATAAAATCAACATTGCCATTTCGATCTGTTGATTTTAAATGTCTTATATTTTATCCATGTCTTATCATTAATCACCTATACATTTTCATATATTTAATCTTTTCATATGTATATCTATTCTTACTAATTTCTGCTCTTTTATGAATCAGTACGTTCACAATTACTGTGTCTTTAAATTTTGATCATTTTAAAATTGCATTTATGAATTTGGTTTTTGTAGTAAAAGACTAAAGAAGAAATCAAGAATTTCGAAAGCTTTCTAAAGTAATAAGTGTTTACTACTTATTGAACTACCACAAAGGCTGCTTTCCCGTAATATTTTAATATTTTCTACATTATATATTCAGCCTCGAACTGACCGTTTAACATATATATATATATATATATATATATATATATATATATATATATATATATAGGGTATTTCAAGGAGTGGTTATATGATAAAGGGTCAGTTCAAGAAACATCCTCGAAATGCCCAAAAAAATATGATAGTAGGTCATTTTGAAGAATGGTGAAATTTGTACAAATAGTTTACTTTGAGTATATTGGATATTCGTTGTATAACATTATCAACAAAACACGATTTAGTATTTCAATGTATAGTACTGAGTTAACGAAAATGGTAATTGATTTTTTAACAAACGTTCCAAAATTACTTTTAATCATAAGTTTAAGTAAATGTATGTGCGTATTTTGAAATAATGTTTTATTTGTAGTTGTTTGCACCGTACTTCTATACTTGTATAAAGTAGTAAATTGATTTGAAAAATTCTTTCAGTAGTAGAAAGCTATAGTAGCCGCGAATGACATAGCCTATATTTTATTTTGATCAAATGTTTGATTACGCGATGGAGTGGGGGCAGTGAAATGTCTATTATTTTTCCTTAAATTTAATATCTTAGAAATAGAAAGTAAAGGTGGCATGAAAATTGATGTATACACTCTTTGCCCTAATTAAATAAAAACGAGGTTTATCAGATTGCAAAAATTCTACTATCTTATGGGGGATAGACGGGGATTTTTTTAAATTTAACTATTTTTCGGGAAACTAAAGTTATAAGGCAGCTGTTTTTTTAAGTGAAGTAATACGTGATTCGTCATTTTGTGAGAATTAAAATACAGAATGGGGGAAATGGGGTTTTATCAGTTTCCAAAAATTCAATTATCCGATAGGGGTAAGTGGAGTATTTTTTTAATAAATATTTCTCGGGAACCGAAAATAATAATGGTGTGAGTATTATGATATCCATTATTTATATTAATAGCGATTTAATGTGACATTTTACTAAAATTCTTATTGAATGGGGAGGGGATATGTATCTCGTACCCGGATCATTTATTCATTGCATTAGAATTGATAAATTTACTCTTTTCATTAAATGAATTAAGACGTTATTCGTCATTTTGTGAATATTGAAGTTATGGCGGAACTGGGGACTGTAAAGTGTTCAATGATTAAAAAATTAGAAAACGTCGGAATGATAAAAAATGTTAAATATTTAAACCTCGCAAAGTTAAGAATATTAAATACAGCAAACTACACAAATATATAATAAAATAGCTTATCAAACATATGGGCTATCCAATATAACAATTTCTTCTAACTTTATTGAGGCACTTAACATAACTATATATCTGCCAATCTCGAATACATTTCACCCAAACTGCCAGTGCTTATGGGCCACATTATATAACAATTTTATTCATCATATTTTTGGAACCACCTTGTATAATTGTAACTCTGCTTCACCCTATAGTGCAACCATCCTGTATATGCTACTGTTTATTTGTCACCCAATATAACATTTTTTGGTTACCTAACTATTATTTCTGATAATTTTTGAGCCACTTCGTAAACTATAATTTTAACCGGCCTTTATATGTAACTTTTTTTAGCATTGTGTTAAACACAATATATAAATATAATTTTTTCAAAATGTCGGTAAATCTAAATATTTAAATACTCAATAGCTTATACATCTTTAATAGCTACATTAAAAATGAAAATTGATTATTTAAACTCGAAATATGCTTTTATAATTTAGTGGAAGTTTCTCCGAATAGATATGGCAACCTGGCATACAGACCAACTTATTTACTACATTTTTTACTTTAACGACGACTGAGAGTTACGATTGTTTTTTGCGATTTCGATTCTTGTAAATAAGAATAGATAAACGGTAAAGTGATTTGAATGATATTTATTTGATGTAGACTTCGTGGTTTGCTTTCCATTTAATAAATTTTTTAAATAAATGGTTGTGATTAGTGTGTAAGTTCGAAAATTAAGAATAGTGCGACAGTATTTATTTGTGATAAATAATGGCCGATTATACAATTAGGGAAAGACATGACATGCTCTTAATTTATGGGGAAAGCAGATGTAATTTCAGAATAGCAAGAATGTTATACAGGGAAAGGTTTCCAAACAGACGCCTGCCCAATGCTAGGACATTCGTAGCTGTTTCGCAGAGGCTTCTGGAAACAGGCAGTGTTATACCACAAATAAACAATCGCGGACCACAGCGACATAATCGTATCTTGGCTGCTGAGGATCAAATACTAGACCTTATCGACATCAACCCATATCGTAGCACACGGAGTATTGGAAGTGAGCTGCAAATTTCTCACACTGTTGTTCATAGAACATTACGGGAACAATTGCTCTATCCATATCACATGCAGCGGGTTCAAGGGCTTTCAATTGATGATTTTCAACCAAGACTCAATTTCTGTCGTTGGTTCCTCAGAAAACATCGACAATTTCCTAATTTTGTGAACAATATTTTAACAACAGATGAAGCAAGTTTTAATAGGAATGGTATATTAAATTTTCATAATACGCATTCGTGGTCTGAGGTAAATCCGCACGAAATACGCCAGTCAGTATTTCAACACCAATTCTCAGTTAACGTGTGGGCTGGAATAGTTGGTGAATACTTGGTTGGGCCATTTATACTGCCTGCACGTTTGACAGGTGAGAATTACCTTTATTTTTTGAACAACACGTTACCAGATTTGTTAGATGAAGTGAACCTACAAACACGTTCCAATATGTGGTACTTACATGACGGAGCACCTGCCCACGCAAGTCATCTAGTTGTCGACTTCTTAAATAGAACATTTCCCCGTCGTTGGATTGGTCGAAACGGACATATACGTTGGCCAGCAAGATCTCCTGATCTCAATCCTTTAGATTTCTACTTATGGGGACACATCAAAAGTAAGGTTTACACGACTCCAATTATAGACGAGAATGACCTTAGACAACGCATTTTTGACGCTGCTGACGAAATCCGAAATATTCCAGGAATTTTTTCTCGCATACGTGAAAATTGGATTAAACGGTGTCGTGCTTGTGTCGATAGTAATGGTGGGCATTTTGAACATTTGCTGTGAATAATCCGTTGTTTCAACTCAGTTCTATCATTATAATAAATTCGGTAAGTAGGATTACATATTTACTTGCCTAATATAAATAATATTAATGAAATCAGTAGGTAATAATGACTCTTCGAATAATTTAACTGGTAAAAAACTACATATACAGATCTCTTGAGTTGAATATCATATTTACCCAACTTTGTATAACTGCATAAAAGAAACCGCCAAATACAAATTCTAATTGCAATACCTTGCATTAAAAACGTAAATATTTCAACAAAATATTTCATACATTTTTATTTAATTCTAAGGTCAATATCATCAGTCAATACAAAAACACAGGTGTTTACTTTTTTTGTCGGCGTAGTCATTCCTTTATTATTCGCGCTAAGAGTGAATCTGCTTCGAACGCGAGTGACGTTGCCGGATTGACAATAATTTACTTAATATGTTTTAGGGATTTTCTTGGTTATTAAGGCCTACTGACCATAGTGGTATAATAGTTTTTTGTTTAATTTGGTGTATACTACCTCCACCTAAATATATGCACTCAACCATTTACACCCTGTATATATATATATATATATATATATATATATATATATATATATGTTAGGTGGTTTCCGGGAATTCATCCGCGTCGTTGATAACTGATCCCTGCCGGGATCGATGGTAAAATGACGACGTTTCGGCAGAGTCACATCTGCCCTCTTCAGGTCGGTTCGCATAATTCTAGTTACTCGAATAACTAGAAGCGAAAGCAGAAGGCTGCGAGAATTATGCGAACCGACCTGAAGAGGGCAGATGTGATTCTGCCGAAAAGTCGTCATTTTACCATCGATCACGGCAGGGATCAGTTATTAACTACGCGGATGAATTCCCGGAAACCACCTTACATATTTAGTGCCCGTGAAAACTTAAAATCATATATATATATATATATATATATATATATATATATATATATATATATGTTTTAGGTGAACGACTGCGTGTGATTGGCCCTGGGCGCTCAGTGGGCACGCCTCCCGCCTGCTGATTTTTTATCTCCGGTTGAGTTGTTATTGGACGGGTCGGGGCCGGTACGGTGTTTAATAGAATTTTCCAACAATTCGATAAGTTCTGAATTTCACTGCGTGCGTTTATACTGTGAGGCCTCTTTGCTATTTGAATTGCCTCTTTTACGAGTCTTGATTTCGGGTGTTCTATATTTGCCAGTACTCTGGTGTTCTCAAAGTCTATTCGGTGTGACATCGTGGTGGCGTGTTCCGCAATGGATGTTGTTTTTTCCTGCTTTCTTACAGCGTTCTGGTGTTCGTCACGTCTAGCTTGAATTCTTCTATTAGTTTGCCCCACATAGGTTTTATGACAGTCTGCACATGGAATCTCGTACACTCCCTGTTGTTCTAAAGGGATCCTCGTCTTCGGAGTCCTCAACACCGTGCTTATTTTTCTGTCTGTATTGACAATAGTATCGATATTGTGTCTCCGTAGGATTCTTAAAATACTGTCCGTGGTCCACTTGACATACGTTAAATAAGCCTTGGTTATTGGTGTCTCATGCTCCTCTTCTGTTTGTCTCGGTTATGACTTTAGGGCTCTTTATATATTTCGGTCTCTAAATCCGTTTGGTCTCAGAGCTGTTTTTAAACTGTCCATTTCCTGTTTGATGTTATCCTGGTCAGCTAGTCTTTGTGATCTGGTTACTAAAGTCTTGACCACATGTTCTAAGAAAGTCTAAACCACCCAAAAGGAACCTATCTATAGAAGAAAATGAGGCCTTGAAACAACTTCGCCTCAACAAAGACATTGTCATTCTACCTGCTGATAAAGGAAATGCGACTGTAATTTTAGATACAGCGGATTATTCAAACAAAATTCAAACATTGCTACAAGATCCAGTATATAAACAAATTACTACTGACCCTACAACTTATCTGGAGAAAACAACCAAGGCCAAAATCCAAGCAGGTAGGATCGAAAAGAATCTCCAACTGCAACTCATTCAGCGTGAAAAGTCATCGAGATGTCCGAAATTCTATGGGTTGCCAAAACTACATAAAGAAGGTGCACCTTTGAGGCCAATAGTAAGCGCAATTGGATCCCCAACACAACACCTAGCCAAATACCTACCCCAACAACTTCAACCGTTTGCAGAGGGGGCAGACTCATATGTGAAAAATTCGACACATTTCATCGAAATACTTAGAAAAACGGTCTTACAATCAGAGTGTCTTCTTGTAAGTTTTGACATAGTGTCCCTTTTCACCAACATCCCTATCGACGAAGCCTTGGATATCATAATAGAAAAATACGAACCACCTCAACACCTTGTAGACTTAACAAGGCACTGTCTGATGAACACCTATTTTGTTTACGAGAACCAACGATACAAACAAGTGGAAGGAGCTCCAATGGAATCGCCACTCTCACCAGTTATAGCGAACCTTTTTATGGAGAGCTTTGAGGAGTTGGCACTAAGAACAATAACTCTTAAACCCAGTTTATGGTTGCGATATGTGGATGATACATTTGTGATTTGGCCTCATGGGAGGGAACACCTCAATACTTTTTAGACCACCTTAATGGCATCCATCACAAAATAAAATTTACCATGGTGGTTGAAGCCAACAATCAACTGCCATTACTTGACGTTCTCATAAATAGGAAGGAAGATGGAACCCTTGGCCATACAGTATATAGGAAAGCAACTCACACCAACAGATACCTTCATGCTGATTCTCATCACCACCCAGCCCAACTACAAGCCGTCCTCAAGACTTTAGTAACCAGATCACAAAGACTAGCTGACCAGGATAACATCAAACAGGAAATGGACAGTTTAAAAACAGCTCTGAGGCAAAACGGATTTACAGACCGAAATAAAGAGCCCTAAAGTCAAAACCGAGACAAACAGACGAGGAGCATGAGACACCAATAACCAAGGCTTATTTACCGTATGTCAAGGGGACCACGGACAGTATTGCAAGAATTCTACGGAGACACAATATCGATACTATTTTCAATACAGACAGAAAAATAAGCACGGTGTTGAGGACTCCGAAGACGAGGATCCCTTTAGAACAACAGGGAGTGTACGAGATTCTATATGCAGACTGTCATAAAACCTATGTGGGACAAACTAATAGAAGAATTCAAGCTAGACGTGATGAACACCAGAACGCTATAAGAAAGCAGGAAAAAACAACATCCATTGCGGAACACGCCACCACGATGTCACACCGAATAGACTTTGAGAACACCAGAGTACTGGCAAATATAGAAAACCCGAAATCAAGACTCGTAAGAGAGGCAATTTAAATAGCGAAGAGGCCTCACAGTCTAAACGCACGCAATGAAATTCAGAACTTATCGAATTGTTGGACAATTCTACCGTACCGGCCCGGACCCGTCCAATAACAACTCAACCGGAGATAAAAAATCAGCAGGCGGGAGGCGTGCCCACTGAGCGCCCAGGGCCAATCACACGCAGCCGTTCACGGTGCCAACCAATAGGCGCCGAGCCGCGACTATATAACAGCCCGAGCGCTTCTGAAAATCTTAGTATTCGAGTAACTAGAAACGAAAGCAGAAGGCTACGAGAATTATGCGAACCGACCTGAAGAAACGTCGTCGTTTTACCACCGATCCCGGCGGGGATCAGTTTCAACTAGCAAAGTTGTTTATGAAATGTTTGAAAATAGATACCGAAAATTGATTCGGGAATTAGATTTGGAAATTCGGGATAACAGAAACGGGAATGCGGGAATTATGTTGAATAGGGGAATAAAGTATTTGGTGTATATATCAAACACCAATCAATGTGTTGGGATACATAAGACCGGAGTCTACCGATAGAGAGAGAGATAAAGACGAGGACAGGTGTCTGTTTCCTGGGGTGCCAGTGTATAAGATAGGAGGTGTACTTTTAATGGGAGGATATCGTTGGGTTTGCCCACCCTCATACAAGCCAGACGAGGACAGCTTTGGCTAAACAAGGAAAGACAAACAGCCAACAAAAGAATAAGTTATTAAAACTACTGACAAAGGGTAAGCTGGAAATGGGAGTCCTGAAACGGAATAATAGGAACGGGAATGATGAATGTGGCATAACGTGAAAAGGAATGCTGTATTTTGTTGTTAGGACATACGCAATCATATTGTGCGGGTGTTAGACATCCCCCTGTGAAGGTGTATGGATGTTAGACATGTCCAGTGAAGATGTGTAAGTGGTAGACATGTGCAGTAATGTTGTATGGATGCTAGACATACGCAATGATGCTGTGTGAGCGTTAGACATGCGCAATGATGTTGTATGTATGTTAGTCATGCGCAGTGAAGTAGTATGGATATTGGGCATGCGCAGTGATGTTGTATGAGTGTTAGACATGCGCAGTGATGTTGTGTGAGAGTTAGACATGCGCAATGATGTTGCATGTATGTTACATGCGCAGTGAAGTTGTATGGATGGTAGACATGCGTAGTGATGTTGCGTGAGTGTTAGACATGCGCAGTGAAGTTGTATGGATGATAGACATGCGCAGTGACGTTATGTAAGTGTGAGACATGCGCAATGATGTTGTACAAGCGTTAGACATGTGCAATGAAGTTCATTGGTTGTTAGTTATTGGACTGACAGGTTGAATGGTAAGAATGAAAAACCAAGAACTCAAGGAATGGTTCTAAAGACTGGAATGAAAATTGGAAAGTTAAATCTCAAGTACGGGATACCAGTTACTCAAGCAACTGTCCTATTTGCTGGATTATGTTGCTTGTTTGTAATCAAGTGGGGTATTGGAAGGTTGAGTGACAAAAACGGGATAATAAAAATGGAAGGAATGGTCCTAACGAATGGGGTATGTTGGCCGATGCTGATTACGAAGAATAGTAGAAAGGTCGATGGTAATGACAGGAGCGGGAAATTCAAACAAAATATCCTAATGGTTGGATTTCGTTGGTCGGTAGTTATCATGTGGGAGATTCGAATAATAAGAACGATCTTAATGGCTAGATTTCGTTGGTTATCACGGATGAGTCCAGAAGGTGGAATGTAAAGAATGCGATAGCAAGAAAGGAATGAACGGATCTAATGGTTTGATTCAGTTGACTATTGGTTATCATGCAGGAGTTTGGAATGTTGACTCATAAGAACGGTATACAGGGAATTCAAGGATCGACTCTAACGGTTTGATTCCGTAGTCTGTTGGTAATTACGTGGGAGTCTGAAAGGTTAAACGACAAGACTGAAATAGCAGGAATTCAAGTAACGGTCCTAATACTTGTATTTTGTTGGCTGGTGTCGATTACGAGGGACAGGAGAATAGTGGATGGTAATGGTAGGAGCTTGGATGTGAAAGCAGGTATAGGACATCAGGATGGTCCTAATGGTTGGATTTCGTTGGTCGGTAGTTCCCATATGGGAGATTGGAAGGTTGAATGATAAGAACGAAACTAATGGTTAGATTTCGTTGGTTATCAGGTAGGAGTCTAGAAGGTTGAATGATAAGAAATGGATACCGAGAATTCAATAGAATGGTTCTAACTGCTCGATTCCAGTGTCTGTTGATAATCACATGAGAATCTAGAAGGTTAAACGACAAGAACGGAATACCAAGAATTCAACGAGCGGTCCTAATGTTTGCATTTCGTTGACAAGTGTTAATTACAAGGCATAGTAGAACCGTTTGTGGCAATGGTAAGAGCTGGGTATGTGAAAGCATGTTTAGGAATTCAAAGAATGGGCAGATATCGTAGAACCGTAACGAAATAGAACGAATAGGAGTTTTGAAACTTGAATGATTGGAACGGGATAGAGGGAATCGTACCAACAACCTACGTGACCTTGTTTGATTGATCAAGGTGGCATAGCTCCGTTATGTTGTCGTTGGACGGTAGAAATTATGTTGAGAAAACTGAAAGAATTCAAGCGATCGGTTTTAAATATATAACTGATGGGGTCGTTAATTTGTGTAACAATTTTTTTTCTTAGAAAGTACTTGTGCACGCTAGGTACTCAATGTGCCACTGTGATTACTTTAAATCTACAAAAACTCTCAGTTACTTTACCTCAACGTCATTAATCACTGAAAAACAATATCATTTGAACCAAACCTCTCTAGTGTGTTTTTCCAGATCTAGATATTTTTCTTATCAATACCATATATAAGAAGATCACCATGTGTTATTGCGAGATGTAGAGAAATATACGACAATCAGACGTCAAAGTCGTGGTATACCAAACATTGTTATGTAACATGCAGACGGACTAGTTTCTAATTTATCTGATCCATACTGTATAGCGTTTGAAATAAATGCATTGCTCATACCACATACATACATACATAGTGAATACTTCAATGTGTTTGCTTTGACAACATCGTGTGATTTCCCTAGATCTAAGGATTTTTCTCACCAATATCATAAGAAGACATACATATGTTTTCCGTTATTGTTTGTGACGTCACTGGTCATCATTCTCATTGATTAGTTCAAACCAACCATTATGTTACACTGTAATTCGGTAACGCATTGTTTGAGGAAAACATCTTCAGTGGGCTGGATCACACCAAGCCCCGTTACGTAATAAGCCAACGAACTAACCTGCAGATTATCTACTTCATACCGTATACTATATGAAATAAATGTATTCCTTTTACCACATATATGATGAATACTTCAGTAAGTTTGCTTTAAATTTGACAACAACGCGCAATTACTTTACATCTTAACCATTGGACCACAATTTCATTCGTAGCAACCCGCTCGAGTATGGTTTCCCTAGACCCAGGGATTTGTTTCATCAATACAATAAGAAGACATACATGTGTTTTCCGAGATCCAGGGAAATATATGACATCTGACATCAACCGCTGTACATATACAGCCCCACTCCAGTGTTTGTGACCTCTTCAGTCATCACTCTCATTGGCCAGTTCAAATCAATCATTATGTTACTCTACAAATCTGTAAGGCATTGGTTGAATCTGAAGAGAAAATGATATTTCTAAAAATACTTGTAATATAAAATGTATGTAACTGTGGTAACTCCATGAATCTACGATATACTGTCACATTATCCAGATATGGAAAGTGTATGTGAAAGTTGTCAGAGCGATGCTATATTATGCGTGGTGAAAACGCAGGGCAGTGGATACCTTACAACGTGAACTCTTGGGATAGATATGAAGATTTCAAAAAATGTCAATTTGCATATGATCGACGAAAATTACTATGCGAGAAGTGTGGAAAAGTTATGAATAGAACAGATATATATCGTCATATAGCAAATGCACATAAAATTAAAAATATTCTGTGAAGTTTTCATATCTTGGACACAACAACAACAACAATAGCAACGAAACAGGACCGCAGATGTGAGACAAAAAATTTTCACCTGAGAGCGTATAGGCATCGCAAGGGAGAGATGGCTCCTGCTATGGTGAAGAAAGGTCTCCAATACATGCAAGAGACGGCGAACGAGCATTGCAGTTTAACGTCATACACTACATGGAATTCATTCGAAATGACACTCCCTCATTGGGCAGCTGAAACCGCTGTCTATAGATAAAATGCTAACTAAAGAACAGGTGTTGAAACGCCTACAATATATCCCTTTCATTACCCTTCAGTCTCACGCACACACATCAAATACAAAATCTTAATTTCTAAATTTATAAAGAATGTATGGTTGGTAATTAAAATAAGAAAATATATGTTAGTCCGTGTTTTTTATTCTTTCTCACTGCTAAACAATAATGGTATACTTCACTGTGACGCTTTAAATTTGGGAACAACGCACCAGTTACTCTACATTAACTAAATTAACCATTGAACTCTAATATTATTCGAAAACAAGTCGCTCGACGGTGCTTTTCTCCAGATCTAGGGATTTTTCTTATCAGTGCTATAAGAAGTTATACATACGTTTTTCCGAGATCTAGGAAAATACATGATATCTGACTTCAACGGCTGCTCGTATGCAGCCCCCTCCACTTTTCTATGACGTCACCAGTCATCACTTTCATTTGACATTTCAAACCATTGTCAAGTAAGAACTTTGATTCAACTATTTCTTTCAAACAAGTTTCTCTGGATCCCAATTAGAGTCAGGAAATTAAAATTGTCAATGACCATTGTCAACGTATGTTCCAGAACGAGGGGCAAAGCTGACGTCCTGTATTTGCAAACCGGTTGTGACAACTTTCACATCCATATCTGGATAATGTGACAGTATATCGTAGATTGATGGAGTTTCCACAGTTACGTACATTTTATAGTATTTTCAGAAATATCATTTTCTCTTCGAATTCAACCAATGCATTACAGATTTAGAGAGTAACACAATTATTGATTTGAACTGGCCAATGAGAGTGATCACTGAAGAGGTCACAAAAACTGGAGTGGGGCTGTATATGTACAGCGGTTGATGTCAGATGTCATATATTTCCCTGGATCTCGGAAAACACATGTATGTCTTCTTATTGTATTGACCCCTGGGTCTAGGGAAACTATACTCGAGCGGGTTGTTGCGAATGAAATTGTGGTCCAATGGTTAAGATGTAAAGTGATGGGGCGTTGTTGTCAAATTTAAAGCAAACTCACTGAAGTATTCAACATATATGTGGTAAAAGGAATGCATTTATTTCAGATAGTATACGGTATGGAGTAAATAATCTGCAGTTAAGTTCGTTGGCTTATTATGTAACGGGGCTTAGTATGATCCAGCCCACTGAAGATGTTTTCCTCAATCAATGCGTTACAGAATTACAGTGTAACATAATGGTGGAATTGAACTCATCAATGACAATGATGACCAGTGACGCCACAAACAATGACGGAAAACATATGTATGTCTTCTTATGATATTGGTTAGAACAATCCCTAGATCTAGGGAAATCACACTCGAGCTGACTGTTTCAAATGAAATTAGGGACCAATGGTGAAGATGGGGCGATGCTGTCAAAGCAAACACATTGAAGTATTCACTATGTATGTATGTGATATGAGCAATGCATTTATTTCAAACACTATACTGTATGAATCAGATAAACTAGAAATTAGTCCGTCTGCATGTTACGTAACAATGTTTGGTATACCACGACTTTGACGTCTGATTGTCGTTATATTTCCCTATATCTCGGAATAACACATGGTGATCTTCTTATATATGGTATTGATGAGAAAAATACCTAGATCTTGGAAAAACACACTAGAGAGTTTGGTTCAAATGATATTGTTGTTCAATGATTAATGACGCTGAGGTAAAGTAACTGAGAGTTTTTGTAGATTTAAAGTAATCACAGTGGCACATTGAGTACCTAGCGTGCTCAAGTCCTGTCTAAGAAAAAAATTTGTTACACAAATTAACGACCCCATCAGTTATATATTTAAAACCCATCGCTTGAATTCTTTCAGTTTTGTCAACATAGTTTCTATCGTCCAACGGCAACATAACGTAGCTATGTCACCTCGATCAATCAAACATGGTCCCCATTAATAATTAGTGTATACCGTAATATATAAAAATTATTAACAGGCCCACTATTCGTTCAAAGAAGCAATACACAAATCAAATGTTCTGCTGATACCATTATCACACGCACAATCCATAAATTAATATAGGGCGTCTTATTCAATGGTTCTGATAGGGTTCAGAATTGTGTAGGTAACAGACATTCAAGCTAAGCATATTGATTCAAAAGGAATATCGTAATTTGTGGCATTCATTGAAATCTTCTGTTCTTCACCTAGTGACCATTTCAGAACGTCGAGAAGTAAGTCTCTCTTCTTGGGACTAGAATGCCTTCGTTTCTTCACCACTTGAGACTCTCTCTTTGATAATAGTCCTAGGACATTTTCGTAGGATGTGAGACATGTGTACATTTATTGACATAATTTTTTAAAGCCAAAAGGCACAGATGAGAAATCTTACAAAAATTTTCTTTTAAGAGATTTTGGCTGGTATCGTTTTTCTGTTGTAACTGTCACTACATTGTGTTCAGCTGTTCTACGTATTTGTTTACTAATGATTGAAATGGGTTCTTCTTCACTCAAAACCATCCGCTTAATGGCATCAAAGTTTATTAATTCCGAAGCAGCACAATTCAGAGTAATCCCTTTAACCTTACAAACGGTTATATACTCTTGTGCTTTCGTTGACCAAACCATTATGCATAGTTTTTGGGACCGCCTGAGACAAATTCCACGATATAACTCTCTGATCCGTATGTTTCTAGTTCATCAGTCATATCCCCTATAAATGTACCGATAGGGACATCGAACTCTCCAGAACGTGAAACATATATACAACTGTCAGAATCGTAATACAGTACTCTATCACCGAGTTTCTCAAAATAGCTATAAAGTTTGAGGCGGGCCAGGGCTGTTACATAGGATGCGATGACAACATTAACGGTAGACAGAGAATCGGAAGCCTCTTCTTTGTACTCCCAGTTTACAATAAGGGTATTCTCGTTAACAGGTAGAACAGTATTGACATAAATGGCAGGATTTGACATTATATTGAAAAACTCATCTGGTTGATTCACAATAGAGGTTTTAGGTTGCTTTTCACGCTGTCCAAACTTCCCCCAAAATGAATTCAAAATCAGTTTCGCTAAGGATCTTAGACCAGGGTTATCGAGGATTTTAGAATAGTCTAGACGAACTTCTCTGCAGAAACTCTTCAATATAGCGGTTCTTTTCCTCTTCAGATTTGCAATGAGATGGCCAATTGGACGATTCCTGTTTAATTTTGATAAACTTGTTCATCATTTCGGTGAAAAGACCAGCAACATTTGTAGCCCAATTCCAGAGCCTTCGAGACCTCCTCAATCACCCAAGTGCCAGATAGGGCACGTTCCTCATCTGAATGATGACATTCATCAGTGTTGAATCGCTCCCCACAAGTGCGACAAAGAAGAAACATTAGTTTGTTATTCATTTTTTGTGGCAGAACAGGATGGAAAAGGTCGTGTGGCGGTAAAATTTTACACTTTACGAGGCCGGACAATGAATAGAGATCATTGGGACACTCTTGTCCAACATAAACCTTTGGATTACCTATAGGAAACTTTCCATATTTACACACCCAGGGATACAAAGAACACACATCGACGTACTTGATCTTCTCACCTTCTTTGTAGTACTGTACAATATTGCCAGTCCTACCGCCCGCGAAGGCATCTCTCGGTTCTAAAGGTGTGAGATATATGAGGGGATGCTTTTCCGTAAATGTTTTCATCTCGTTGTTGACAGCTAGCATTTTCTGGAACTCACATTCCCAGATCTCTACCACTTCATAACCGAGAGAGCGAAGTCTAGCAAGTTTACACTGAGTGGCTTCATGTTTTAGGTTAAGAGTTTGTGAGGGATCTTCATACAATGGTTCATCTCTTTGGTATTTATAACAGGTTGTACACCCATGGTAATAACATCCTTGGAATTCAAATACCAAATTCAATTCTGGAGAATCTCCATCAACTTTAACCCCAGCTACTACTGCCTCAGAACCTTTCGCAGCGTGTTGGATATCAACACCCTGCTGCCTTTCCTCCCACACTAACCACTGAATTGCAATTTTTGACTGATTTTCTCTCCATTTATAACCATGCTTAGGAATAATACCAATGGTGTCTGGCTTGAGAAAGTTCCTGCGGAAGACCTTATTGTAGGTTGAAGCTATGGTCGTTGCCTCGGAAAATGGGCAAACATTGGTTTCGTCCAGCATGATTGGCGGAATTTCACGCATGATTGCGACAAAATATCGACATCCGAAATGCAATAGTCAGTTATCTCTTTTTGAAAGTCAAACACGTACCCCTCTTTAACACGTTCACCATACCATGACAAAAACTTTTCCCTTTCATCAGGTTTCATACCATCAGGATCGTAATATATAAGGGCCGGCATAGAACCGACATAATTTTGATTTTCTGTACGGTTAAAAAGATGAGGAAAGTAACCCTTCTTGAGTTCTTTTAAGCTAAAGGCTTTGGGAAGTTTGGAGAGTGCCATGGGAAAGTAATTGAGGCTATCGAGGAATGTTACCTTTCCGTATACTATTGAAATAAGTCTGGTCCCTCTCATTATAAGTTCTGGTTTCAAGTCGGTGTTCGTTAGAATGTAATTGAGTATAAACTGATGATCAAAACCACCTCCATTATGAGCCAAAACAATAACTTTTTTGAATTTCTTTCGGATGCCTAGAATATGTCTCATTAAATCGGAAATAACGTCATTCCATTTGAAAACCATTTGACGATATCCACACACCTGACAGAAATATAACCCTTTCTCATCAATACAATTATGACAACATTGTTTCATTACACACAGATTAGGTTCATGGAGAAGAGAACCGTTTGCTTGTACTGTTTCTTGGCGAGTTTCAAGATCACAGAAAATGAACAAAAAGTCTTTAGTGGGTGGTGTCTTTATATCGGGTTGTATATAACATAGATGATTGGAAGGTTGGTGACACTTGCAAATCTTGCAAAAAATTTCTCCACAAACGTGAGTCCTTTTACACTGAATGGTTTTAAAACATTTTTCACAACGACAAATCTGATGACAAATACCGAACTGAAGATGTTTATGGAAACATGATGGTCCTCTGAAAGATCTCTTACACTTGTCACAATTTACCTTTACCTCATCGACAGAACAGGGAGGTGATTGTTTGCAACCAGAACAAGTACCACCGCAACGATGTTTTTCCTTATGATCATATGGTATATGACACTCCTCGCAATAATGTTCACAACAGCAAGATGATGTTAGAGAAGTTATAACATTGTAATGCCTCTCGTGATATAGTAAATTGATACTTGCACCATCAGAATTTCCCTTAAAGATTACATCACGACCTTTTGAACCATACGCATACACAGTGATCCTATAAGAAGAAAGATGCCTCTGAAATGACTGAAGCTCTGAAATTCCAGCCCCCACTTCAGGAATCACCACTCCAGCACCTTCCATCATCTCTAGAGCTCTCTGCGTCTGTATATTCCCCGTATTCACCCGAATTTTGGGGTAAAGTGGATCCTTATCTACAAAAGCCTTTGCCACCACTAGAGCGCGAGATAGACAAAGATTGTCTTTGTAATTAACGACCACAATCCCTCGACGTTTAGAACACTCCTCATTGAAACTGTTGTACGAGCGCCCGCGGCCAGCCCCTAACGGCATTCGTACGGTCGTTATACCTAGATAGAAGGTTTCAGTGTTAAGTCCAGTTGAATTTGACTGATATATAGATGAGATCTTGTTCCATATATCATCGACCGTAATATCCGAGGCGTCTTTGAATCGCATCCAACCCTGGCCACGACAGAAATCTTTAGGACAAAAGGTAAACCCCACTTTATCTGTAGGTTCTAATCCCTCGGTTCCTTTCTGGACAATCTGAGTTATGGCGGATTTCACCCATCCCACAGGTTCGATCCCATATGGAATTCTTTTGATTTTAAATTCTAAAACACGCCCCATGACCCCATAACGTCTAATATTCTTTGTAATATCTTTAACTATCGAATATTTCTTCATTTCGCGAGTAATGGTCTTGACAAACCCACAAACGTTAGTAATATAATAAGTCAAACGCTCACAAAGAATACTTACAAATGAAAAACGATTCAAACAACGTAAAATTCAGATAAAAGAAAGAATTTTTTCAAAATTAAAATGCGTATGTACTGCTCACAGCAACTGAACTGACCGGCAGCGGAAAAGTGAACTGTTTTATCAATATACAGCAGATAAGTGTGGGTGAACTGTAGAGAATAGATGGTGTTGGGAAACAACCCAAAATAATGGTCTATTCAAATGACCTTACAACCATCGTGCACTTTTTAGAATAAAATGTGGAGCTTAGTTTGCAGTTTGACAGACCTCGACAAGGGTGCAGCTGATCATTACTGAAATAAAAACCATCTATTTAAAGCTTATACCCCCAGTAAACTAAAAATGTATAGATTTGAGAAGTATGCATTCACTGCAAATGATGGCGACCAAGAGGCATAAATGTTTGAAAATAACTCTTTTTAAAATATCACTAAATAATTCCTCCAATTAAAGTTTATTCTGCAAATTGTAAAATCACAATACGCATACATATGTGAAGTATACTTTCAGTTTAAATGGAACTATAGAAATTTTAGTAATGTTTGAAATGAGTCCCGTTGAATTACCAAAATTAGCAATTATTATAAACTAGAGTACATGACTGTGATCTAATACGACTAGTCCAGTCATAATTTTCTTTGAAATAAAAATTCAATAGATTCAATGTTAATTACATGTAAGATTTAAATATCAGCATGATGTTATGAAATTCATAAATGTTTGAAAATAGATTATCAGATATGAATAATTATTCCTAACAACTTTATAAAATGTGAGTCAAGATGCCTTGTCAAAATACTAGGCAGTCATAATTTAAGCCTAACAGTAGAAAATTAAAAAAAAAATAAATACTTACATGTATTAAAAATTCACACATTTAATTGTCCACTTTACACCTCACTTGTTCAGTTTGAGCAACTAAAATAAATTTCGCAAAGTTACGTATTTATCGATAGCATTGTGTACGTCATCTCCGTTCCCAACAAAATTTTAATTAATAATGCTGATAAATCGCAGATTTGCGAAAACCACAACATCCTGTTCCATACCCTTATCAACTATCGCAACTCGAATGTTTTATTTTATAAATTAAACATAATTCCACAAAATCCGTTGCAAGAACGTCAAGTGGTTAGCTCCTATCTTATTCTTACCTAACCACAACGTCCTGCACTTTTGGTCGTTGTGAAATTTGTAATCGTTAGTAAACCACAGAAAACTGTTATCTGCATGTGTTTAAATGAAACAAAACTTTATTTCATTATTTTTATTAAGCGGATATTTTTAATTACATTATAGGATTATCTTAAACTTTTATACTTTTTATTGAAAGTGATCCATCAATAACAATCAAATGTAACGGATAGACTCGTCTGGGTAGGCCAGCATCTAGCTTTCTCTTAGGCAAAATATGTTTATAATGGTATGTATTCCCTAGTTTGCAATTTTCCCTGTCATTTCTGAAATACCTACAGGATCTAGGTTCAATGTGGTATGCACAGTACTGTATTTAAACCAAATTTTTTTTCATCGTATTTAGTGACGTTATGTAACTCATCTATGTCATCTTCAGCAATGTATTTCAATGGTTTCAGCTCTATTTTGTCAGCATATTTAGCATTGTTTTGTTATCTTGTTTTACTATTTTCGTTGTTTTATTTGAATTAAATTTTCGGTTGTATTTTCTGAGCAATTCAGTTAGTTTGTGTGCTCAATGAAAAATTTTCAATGCAGGGCGACAAGAACGTCTTAGCACACTCCTAACCTAATAAATAACGTGACATTATGGTTATGGCTAATATGTGAAGAAGGTACAACATATTTGAACTGAATAAATTTAAACCAACGACTATTAGGCTGATGAACGGTTGCAGGATGATAGTTAATGATGAATGGGCAAACTTTCATCTCATACCAGATATCATTTTAGTAATGATTCATTTGTGTCCAAAACTTTTATGCAAATTTCACAGAATAAATATTAATTTTATGATTATTTTCCATGTGACGATAAATATCTGTTCTATTCATAAATTTTCCACACCTTTCGCATAGTAATTTTTGTCGATCATATTTAAACTGCCATTTTTTGAAATCTTCATATCCCAGGAGCTCTTGTTGAAAGGTATCCAGTGTCTGTTGTTTTGACCACACAGAATGTAACATTTATCGCAAAGTGGGCGTCCTGTGGTTGGAAACCATTTGCTGCAAAATTCACATTCATTTTCCATGTCTGCACACTATGAAAGTTTAGCGTAGAATGACGGGATTTCTGTTAATACCAGTCCCCATTCCCAGCATTTCTAACAACTTTTCCAACATTTCGTCTCTAGTCATATTGTTCTAACAATCCAGTAACATTTGCTGATGACTGCAATACGCCCTTTCATTCTTTAGCATGCTCGTTTCAGCTATGACAGATTCTCGGTGACAAAACATCATCATAGCATCATTTTTGATGGTAAAGAATTTCCACACTTTCACACGGTACATCCCGGCAAGATAATTCTAATGGTAAATTTAATTACAATAGCTGTTTTCAAAGTACCACCAGATTGGTGGAATTTACCTATTTTAGATAAAATTATTTTTATCATTTGGTACGTTTTCAATGGTTTAATTTTGAGGTTTTCAGCTGAAAGCCTGTAAAATATTTAAACTAGAACCGAAATTATGAACCCAATTTGTTTTACTATTTTACTACTCTCCTTTGAAGTTTTACATTGCCATTGGCTGACAAACACATTGATAACTAAACAGTGTTTTTTATTGAAGTGAACTGGAAGAAACGTACTGTATGCCTTAATAAGATTATTTTTATCATTTGGTATGTTTTCAATGATTAAATTTTGACGTTTTCAGCTGGATGCCTGTAAAATATTTAAACTAGAACCAAAATGATGCGACTCATTTTTTCTTTTACTATTTTACTACCATCCTTAGAAGTTTTGCATTGGCATTGGTTGACACACACTCCTCTACATTGATAACTAGAGTGTTTTTGTTGAAGTGAACCGGAAGCAAGGTACTGTATGTCTTTTTATCAATCTACCGACCATTATATATATTTGGGAATATAATGGTAATGTTTGAGGGTCAGCGTTGCCAGATTGCTGAATAGATCTTGGGAATTATGACTTTACCCTTCGGTGGCATATACTTCGTATGTTATAAAGATATTGTTGCCGGGTATGTACCGGAATCCTGTTGAGGAAACTTTAAATCTTTATTCAGGACCATTCTTTGTAAACGTATGAGTTAAACATACTGATGGTTAGCAGGTGGGCTGGAGATCACACCAACCAATAAGAGTGGATCATTTTGATATATATATATCCACATATTTACTCACTAGACGGTAGATGTCACCGACAACTATTAGGTTCAATACACTGACTGCGGAATTTTGATATACGCTTAACTTCCCCTTGTTTTCTTGAATATATGATGTAAACAGGAAGCTAATGACGTAACAGAAAAATCACACTTTCTTTAAACAGTGATGAGAAAAATCCCTAGACCTAGGGGAAACACACGATTGAATTGATTCTCTTGCCAATGTAGCATCATAATGATAGCTAATGGAATATGGATGTATGCATTGTATGCTGTGTTGATAAATTTAAAAGCAAAATACTAGTTCAAGTTTAAATCGATCAATGAGAGCACGGCTTATGACGTCACAGAAAAAGGGAGGGAGGCCCGCTAAGAGGGGCCATGATTGCCAGTTTGCCATATTTACCTAGATCCCGGAAAAACACACTTAGTGCGTATTGTTTCTTTAAACAGCGATGAGAAAATCCCTAGACCTAGGGAAAACACACGATTGAATTGATTCTCTAGGCAATGTAGCATCATTTGAATCATGATGATAGCTAATTCAATATGGATATATATGCATTGTATGCTGTGTTGACAAATTTAAAAGCAAAATACTAGTTAAAGTTTAAATCGACCAATGAGAGCGCGGCTTATGATGTCACAGAAAAAGGGAGGGGGGCACTCTACGGAGTGCCTCCCACCCTTTTTCATAAGCCATATGTTTTCCTCAAATAACAATACATGACCTGGATAAGGAATATTATATGTACCGTTTAAAAGGTCTTGACTATATGAACTGGGAGCTACAGAGATAACAAAGTTCGCTGTAACATTCGTTCTAATCGGAAGTTAATTTCGGGTACGTATCTACTGCCTGTTATGGTAGTGAAACATAGTCTTGTTTTTAAATTTTATTTCAAACAAAGCTACATGATCAATAATTTCGATTTTAGTGTTAAAATATTTGTGATTCATAATTTCTTCAATTTAAGTATTTTTAGCGTTTTATTACAATGCTTTATTAGTCGTTTTCAGCAGAAATAAATTAAAAAATAGGGCCCCAATAGTAGAATTGATAACAAAGTACTGCGTACCACTACACATTATATTCTTTTAAGATCAAACAGGATTGAGAAATGTGATAAACTCCTTGCTGTTTTAGCAGAATGCTTCATTCAGTGTTTTTGACAGAAATACCTCTAGAAAATTCAAAAACTAGGACCAGAATGGTGGAATTTACCCATTTTAGTTAAAATTTTGCTTTTATTTATCACAGAAATAACACCATTTTGACGTCTACAGCTGAAACATCTGTATAACTAGAACGGAATGGCTGAATTAAATGATTTTATAAAGACAGGTGAATCTTTTTTTATTTACTAAAGGTGTACTCCGATATAGTTAAAGAATTTGAACACTTTGTAAGAATTCAACATATCCTGTTGTTTTTGTTTCGGCGTTTTCAGTAGAAATACCTCTAAATATTCACCAGATTAGTGGAATTTACTTATTTTAATAGCAGAACTCTCAAATATCCAAAACTAGATTCAGAATGGTAAATAAGATTATTTTCATCATAAGTGGGTCATTCATCATTTTCATGGTAAAATGTACACTTTAATTGTTTTTGGCGTCTTATTACAAAGCTTTATTCGTCGTTTTCAGCAGAAATATATTCAAAACTAGGACTGCAATGGTAGAGTTTACTCATTCTGTTAAATAAGTGAGTCTTTTTGTTTTTGAACGATTAAGTTTGACGTTCTTAGCACAATGCCTGTAGTCAGCAGAAGTGCCTCTAAAAATATTCAAAACTAGGACCTCACTGGTGGAATTTACTCATTTTGTTAAATAAGTGAGTCATTTTGTTTTTCAACGATAAAGTTTCGGTGTTTTTACCAGAATCCCTGTAAAACATTCAAACGAGAACTGATATGATAGACCCATTTTGTTAAAAAATTACCATCATCGATTCATTTTGTTAAACACGTGAGTTATTTTGTTTTCAACTATAAATTTTTGGCGTTTTTAGCAGACTTGCTGTAAAATATTCCAACGAGAACTGATATTTTATTAACAAAATTGTCTTACCACCATCGAATCATTTTGTTAAACACGTCATTCATTTTGTTTTCAACTATAAATTTTTGGTGCTTTTAGCAGACAAACGAGAACCGATATTTTGTTAACAAAAGTGTTTTATCACCATCGAATCCTTAGAAATTTTACTATTATGTATCACGGAAACAGCTATAAAACTAGAACCAGAATGATAGAATTAAATGATTTTTATAAAAGACCAATATACAGGTCAGACTTTAAAAGTTTTGTTATTATTCCTACCAAACATTTATTAAAGTTGTACACCGATATTCATAAACAACATAACTATACATTTCCCCAAAAAAACATATGTTAACTATCACCATCTCACGCACAAGGACTGTCGAACACAGAACCGTCAACACAATACCATCCACAGAATGGCAAACTGACAAAACACACGTCATCCATGGAACATGAAACTCAAAATTAGACAACGGAATTACAACCACACAAAACACTACGTCAACCACGAACATGAAACTGACAAAACACACAATATGAAAATCACAACACACAACAGCACGCATGAAACATGAAAGTGACAAAACACACGACAAAAGACATTACAACCTGTCACCTCCACAAAACCCAATGTCATCCGTGGAGCAAAAAACTCACAAAACACACGACAAACGACATTACAACTTGTCACCTCCACAAAATACAACATCACCCATGGAACATGAGACTGACAAAACACACGACAAATGACAATACACCCTGTCACCCACAAAATACAATGTCATCCATGGAACATGAAACTCGCAAAACACACGACAAACGACATTACAACTTGGAAACTGACAAAACGTATAACGTCATCCATGGGACATGAAACTCACAAAACACACGCAAATGACAATACACCCTGTCACCCACAAAATACAATGTCATCCATGGAACATGAAACTCAGAAAACACCCGACAAACGACATTACAACTTGTCACATCCACAAAATACAACATCATCCATGGAACATGAGACTGACAAAACACACGACAAATGACAATACACCCTGTCACCCACAAAATACAATGTCATCCATGAAACTCGCAAAACACACGACAAACGACAGTACAACTTGTCACCTCCACAAAATGCACGGTAGGTAGCACGGTAGGTAGCAAGTAGGTTGAACAAAAAATTGAAGTTAGCCTTAATGTACGAAGAGTATGTGACTTCTTAAAATGTTTGTTCAACCTATATCATAGTAACATTGATTTAAATGAACATTGATATTTAATAATATGCTATATTCAATTCCCTGTAGTGGATAGTGATTATACGTTTTGAAGTAAAAATATTTCAAACACCTTCTTTGAATTCGCTCAAAATATATTTTGTGACAATCGTAAAAATGATGCCATATTATAGCTCCGTATTTAAACCCACAGATGTCCGCATATTTAATAAAATCAATTTAAAAGAAGTGTTAAAAAAATAATTTAAAAAATGATTAGACGCACTTGGGCCCATATCTAGATAGGCAACCCATTAGAAATGTATTCCTCTATTAACATTCAACTATTAAAATTTGCATTTTATGTAAATAATATATCACCGTAGAAATTTGATGGTGGGATCATAGACTAATAGCCTTTATCGATTTTTTGTTTCGAGTTAGTTTTTGTTTTATATATGTATAAATACATTTATTGTTTTAAGATGTATTAGTTATTAACATATTGTGCAATGTGCAAAAATCAAGTAATTTTGTCTTCCTATGTTCGCATTACTTTCCACTGTAGGAAATGTTACAATCTGTATATCTACACTGAATATCTTCCCGTTTTCTTTTCTTCCGCAGTTGCTTATAATAATAAATCCCTAAAATTGTTAACCTTAACAGCTTCATTGTGTACCACGAATTTTGGTGGATGAAGCCAGCAACGCCTGGTGCGGCTTTTTTTTTCTGAATGATCATTGTGGCATCTTTGTTTTTATGGATTTCTTGGGAAAACTAGTGCCCGACCGAAAATCAGATTTTGGAAGAAACCGAGTGTATGGCCATAACCTTAACCTTCTACCGAAGCTGAAGGGTTCACTTTAGTAATAAATTCAATAATACCGGCTAAAAAACAAAACATTATCGTTCCAAATTGTATATGACGTATTTAATTTTATGCACATGAATACAGGGTATTCCATCTCAAACGAGCCACCTTGAATATCTTGGTTATTTTCAAAACTATTGCAAAAAGAAAAAACAGGTCGATTTTTGTTTCGATGGGGAAATTTTTTGAGGTGAGTTAGCGCTTATGCGCATTCAACATAAACAGCCCGATTCAATGACTTTGAGATAGGGAAAATAGGTGTTGTCGTATATAATTTTTTTTACGGACTATACCGTCATAATAAAAAAAATTATTGCAATTTCTGTACATGTTATAATAAAAGAGTATTAAAAAACGAATTTGCAGTACAATACAATGCCTCTCAAGCAAAATGTTCAAAGTGTCTTCCATTGACTTCCATACAATAGAACCTTGACTGAAAGCCACCTCTGACATGGTTCAGCAGAGTCGGTGTTATCTGACGACACTCCGCTATAATTGGTTAGCGTAGTTCGCCCAAATTCTCAGGCAGAATCATAAAAATTTTGGATTTAACATGTTCCCACAAAAAAATCCAAAGAGTTCAGATCAGGTGATCGGGCACGCCATTCTATACCTCTTCTTCCAATCCAGCGACCAGGGTATTCCAAATCGAGATATTAACAAACTGGTGAGGCGTAGTGAGGAGGAGCTCCATCTTGTTGGAAATGAAATTGCTCTTTATGTAGTAGAGGATCATTTTCTAATTTTTCTATTATCAATGCATTAATTTCATTATCCAATATATTGTGATAAATTTCACCATTAAATTACCAGGAATAAACTGGGGTCTAATTAGATGATTTCCCAAAATCCCTGCCCAAACGTTTAGTTTTACCGGATGTTGACTATGAGCTTCTCTACAGTTATGTTGGTTAATCCCCCCATGAAGTGAAATAGTGCACTTATCCGAAAAGCAAACATTGTACAAGAAATTCTGGTTTTCGATCATACGCTGGGTCATAATTTCGCAAAACTCTTGCCTTCGATCCCAATCATTCTCATTCAATTAATGAAGTAATTTAATTTTGTACAGAGGGAATTTGTACTTATGCAAAATTCTAAAAAACATTAGTTTTGCTAATACCGGAAGCTGCAGAGATTTGCTGGACAGACTGAGTGTTTGGTATAAATTGGACATGGCCCAATGTAATCACAGCTACCCCTTCATCATTTACAATTCCAATGGGACCTCTTTTTTCATTCATTACTGAGCCCGTCTCAACAAATTTTAAAATCAACTCGTAATTATAACGCACGTTACGTTCGGGATGGTTTTGGTTAAAGGCCCTTGCAGCAGATCGAGCACAATTTTGATTTTAGTAATAAAGACTTACCAGCTCAAGCGTTCTTGCAATGTGTTTACCATAATTATCTTTTAAATTTTCAACAAATCAGTAAAGTAGTAACTTGAGAGATAAATGTACAATGCTTCAAATGATCGAATAAAGGTCAGAACAGATAAACAAACTTGCTGTAAATATCAGCAAAAAATAACGTAAAATAAATGAATGTTTACATTTAATGTTTTTCTTGTATTGTGTATTATTACAGGGTGCTGGAGTGAAACCGAATGGTTTCAGAGCGAACTATACAAGAACTCCTTTTTAATACTTTTCCATGCAGTAAAAACTTTTAATTTAATAATCCGGTTTTACTACTAGGTCCGTTAGATTTTCTGTTACATGTACAGAAATTGCAATACAAATTTTTATTATGACGGTACAGTCCGTAAAAAGGGCTTTCAAATGATATACGACAACATCTATTTTCTCTATCTCAAATCTGAAGGTAATTGGCCTGTTTATGTTGAATTCGTGCAAGCGCTAATTCACCTCAAAAAATTTCCCCTTCGAAACAAAAATTGACCTGTCTTTTCTTATTGCAATATTTTTGAAAATAACCAAGATTTTCAAGGTGGCTCATTTGAGATGGAATACCCTTTATATCACAAATACGAAACTGTCATCAGTAGAGGACAATTTGGGTTTCGAAATGTGTTGGGTACAAGAGAAGCTTTATTTACCCTACAAATTCTATCACAAAAATGTTATGATCAGCAGAAAGATTTACATATTTGTTTCATCTAGTTTGAAATGGCGTTTGCGTCATGAACAACTTTTTTAATTCTTAGAGGATATTGGGCTGGATAGTATGGATTTGAGAATCCTAAGAAATCTGCAAAAATACAATTTGATAATACATTGTCATCAAGAAACATTAATATTTATAAGGGAGTAACGCAGGAGTGCCTACTGATACACCCACTTTTAATATATATTCGGAACATTTAAAGACTGTACCGACTGGATAAAAATAAACGGTGTTCAAATATCAAATATTCGCTATGCAGATGACATTGTTTTATTGGGCTGCAAAACATAATAAATAGAATACATATGACATGCAAAAACTATAATATGGCTATAAACATAAAGAAAACGAAGATAATGTTAATATCCCGTAATTTTTACGTCTCCATGCCCCTACGGGTTGAAGTTTTATGTATCACAGTACAAACAACAGAAGTACCAGTAATGTTATATGTATTTCTTTCTTGAAAACAAATAAGGTACTTAACCCGACAATTAACGGTGTAACTAATGAAATTTAGTTATAACCTAGGGAAATTCTTTTTTGTTTGAAAAAAACTTCACAGGTATTTGACTGGTTTTTCTTGTAGATACGTCGCATAACACATGTGAGGTGCTGTTAACTTACTATAATAATTTCTTAATAAATTATAGGATGTGTTTAAATTTTGAAAGTTTTGGTAACAGAATAAAAAAAATTAGTAAGTTTGGTTTACATGCATGTTTAAAACTTACAAAATGAGAGGTGGTTAATTAGTGACTTATTTTTGCGAAAAAATCTTTTTTTTCCATCGAGCATAACTGTTATGTATTCGGTTAGAGCTCTGAAATCTGGCAGAAAATTTCATTTTTATGACAAAATTTGCCGCCAAAGGGGATCAATGCAACAGATATGAATGTTTGCAATATTATAAAACAAACTTTCTTTAGATAGTTTTTTTTTGCAGCTAAAAAATCACAAAACTGTAAAATTTAAAAATTTGGAACTTAAAAATTATAAATTTGCTAACGAGACTTTTTATGCGTTATACGATTTTCTGCTTAAAAAGCAGTAATGTATTATATACTATTAATAAATCGTTATCACCGTGCTCGGACGCAACTTGCGATGATTTGTACAAATTCACCGGTTTTCGGGGGCTGATAGAAAACTTTGGCCTCGGTCAATGATTCTTCATCGAAAAATACAACAGGCCGAAGAATCAACTACGCGTTGATGACGACGACCAAGGGCAACACCAAGACGTTTAGGGTCAGCCATTTTCTTTCAGGAATCATAGACTCACTGCAAACCCGGGTCCTTACCCAAGAGGACCACACACATACAAAAAAAAACAACAGACGATAATCCCGCTAAGGGAAGTGGTTTAACACAAGCAAATAGAAAGATTATCGTACACCCAGATGACAATGGTTTTAAAGCCCTAGAAGGCCAAAGCCAACAACAACCAAGCCATAGAAACCACAAGAGAGGACGGCGCTGTACAGGATGGTAACTGAGTAGCGTGACGACCTGGGGTGGTGGAGAGAGGGCTGGGGGTGCTCCTCGAATATATCGAAGGGTAGCCTCAGTACCTGGGCTCGCGCAAGGAGTGTGTGTGTCATTGACCACACAGTGATTCGGCAGATTTTTGGCTGAAGCCTAAGTTGAGGGGATGGTACCTACATTGGCCCAATGTGGTCGAAGCCGAATGTTCGATCAGACCTTAGGAATAACAGAACACTTAAGGAAAAGTCACAATATGAACTGACGTCATCTTGCTCCTTCACTTGCGTTCGCTAATAAATTCCTAGCTATTTTTATTTTCCATCTTGACACTTTCATTTTGCACTACCATTTTTGGCGAATAATTTATAGTTTAATTAAACCCCGTTCTCAACGGCAATTATAAGACAATGAATTAACATGTTAGAAAAGAAAATATGCAATTTGGAATTAAAGTACATGTTAATCTGTCTGACTTGGATAATTTATAATGAAAATGTAAGTAAGAATTCAAATTAAATTTAATATTCGACAGATTTATATAATGCTTCAAATTTTAAAAGTCTTCAATAAATATCATAAAATAATAGTAATTTAAAAATTCAGTCTTAATACTTAAATGCACACTTCAATGAATTTTAGTTCTAAAATATTACATCAACTCTGGAATTCAAAGACACTATTATTAATTGCAATTATACAAGCACCAGCACGGCCAGTTATTAACGATTTGAGTCTGTTCCATTCATTGGTTATTGGATCATACTGCTCCACTGTATTTAAATAATGGCATCCGTCAAAACCTCCAACAGCTACAATCTTATCTCCAAATAAACACGCAGCAACTGCGTCTCGTTTACTAGAAAGTGCTGCTACACTGGACCAAGTATTTGTATCTGAAAAGTTATATACTAATTAAAATTTCATCTAAAATATTAAGGGTTAGTATTTGCAGTCTTTAACTTAAGATGTATGAACTGTTATTTTCACATATGAACTCTCACACATATAGAAATCGAAACGATGGACAATGAATAACAAACCTTTTAAATGTCAGGATGAATCAATTTTCCATATTCATGACTACCGCCGATTGAGAATCCTTTTAGAAATTATTAAAAATCTATCATGATTCGATTGTAATAATGTTACCAACCTACTCAAAACAAAACTGCACCATCCACGATATAACGGTCATTTCGAGGTGGAACCTTAAGTCAGGTATGTTGGATGGCACATTTCTGACAAGATTTCGTGTGAAGTAAAATTGTATTTGCCTTATTTTTGTAAAGTATAATAATGTTGTACATATACTTCCTCGAGTCATTCAAAAAACATTACGTATCTTTGATTTACTAGGGTCTTGTAATTGCATTTTATCATATGAAGAGTTTCTCTGATAGACGTTGGGGTACAAAACTTTGAGTTGATAAATCATTTAAGTGACGCAGTATGATTTCACTGCGTTACTAGAATCTTCGAAATAATTTAACTGGTAGCACCAATCCCTTAAACAAAGAAAATCACTTCTCAAAACGTCCCAAAATGAACTACAATTGTAGACGACAATATCGATGTTTCAACTAACGTGAGTACAAATAATTAAACACCTTTATTTTGATTTCTGCTGTCCATTTCTACTCGAAGTTATTTATCTCTATTATATTATTAAATACTTTCGACCAGTTCTTTGAAGATTTGTTTTAGTAGATTTAATTTCGTTATACCTTTTTTGTTCAATCATTTACTTTCAGATATTGGATGGTTAATTTTTAAATTACTATCTGTGCTTCGGCTTACCTTATCGCGAAATCGATGTACCTGTTTACTAGATTTGCTGCGTTATCGACATCCTCATAGAGAATTGAAATTAACGCTCTCGAAAACGAGCAACCCAGGTAACGTTAACGAGGAACGAATTTATAAGCCCTTACCCGCGGTTTCACCCGCGTATGGAACGTACAATTCTTTGCAAAAAGAAATAGCTTATGAAACATATGGGGTATCCAATATAACAATTTTTTCTAACTTTGTTGAACCACCTAACATAACTATAAATCTACCAATCCCGAATACATTTGACCTAAACTGCAAGTGCTTATGGACCACATTATATAACAATTTTATTCAACATTGTTTGGAACCACCTTGTATCACTGTAACTCTGCTTCACCCTATATTACAATCATCCTGAATCTGCTGCTGTTTATTTGTCACCCAATATAACATTTTTAGTTACCTAACTATAGTTCTACTCCACTCTATACGCTATATAACAATTGTTTATGATAATTTTTGAGCCACTTCGTAAACTATAATTTTAACCTGCCTTTATATTTGTTGTGTTAAACACAATATATAAATATAATTTTGCTTCGCCTCATTTTTAAGGTGTTCCATATAGCAGAATGCAGCTGTTCATAGTCTACCTTATACAACAAAATCTTTTTACCCTGGAAAACTATAATTCTACTAAGCCTCCGATCTCAACCACCTTATATATTCAATTACTTATGGGCCACCCAATATAACATTTTTTGTACCACTCTTTATAACCAAATTCACTAATCCCCAACATATTTCACCTAAACCGCAACTGTTGATGGCCAGTTTATATAACAATTTTATTCAATATTTTTAAGAACTGCTTTCTATAGTTATAACTTTACTTCCATCTATATTTAAATCTTGTATATACTGCTGTCAATTAGTCACCCATTATAACTTATTTGTCTATCAGTTTTTGAACCATCTTGTATAATCATAATTTTATTCTACAAAATATTCCTACTATGCTGTATATGCATCTGCTTAGGGGCCCCCAAATATAACATTTTTTAAACACTTAACTATAACTCTGATCTACTCTATATTTCAACTATCTTATCTATGTAACTGCTTTTTATTTTTTCTGAGTTCTTTGGGAATGACACCACATAAACTTGAAAGTCTGTATATTTCAAAAGTCCAAACGTTTCATTAATGTAAAATTGTGATTACGAATTTGTCATTGCCAATCCTTTTAATTTGATTTAGACCTTGAAACGTTTGCACTTTTGAAATATACATACTTTCAAGTTTATGTGGTGTTATTCCCAAAGAACTCAGAAAAAATAAAAACCAGAGATGCCAATTTATCATTCAGAAAACAACTAAGTAACTGCTTACGGACTACGCTAAATAACCATTTTTGAGATATTTTTTAACCATCCTGGAAAATATAATTTGTCTCCACCTTATATGTCAACTACCCCTTATATGCTACTTTTTCTAACATGTTTTAATAACACTGTGTAACTATAATTTGACTTCGTTCCATGTTTAGATATTGCATATATGCAACAGTTGTGTTAAAAAAAATTCGAAAAGTTTTGTTATCCACATTGTTTAACTACTCGTATAATTCTACTCCACCCTCTATTTCAATCATCTTGCATGTGTAAATACTTATCGGCCACCCAGTTTGACATTTTTTGTTCCACCCTGTATAAACATAAATCCATTAATTCCCAATAAATTTCACCAAAATTGCAACTGTTTATAGGACCACCCTATGTAACAATTTTTAAATAATAAACTACTTAACTGTACTCCCCACTATATTTCAAATATCCTATCTGAGCAACAGCAACAGCACAATTTGTCCTCATATTTTTTGAAGTACAGTATAAAATATAATTTCTCTCCACACTTCATTTAAACCATCCTTCATTTGTAACTTGTTCTAACCTTGTTTGAATCACACTGTGTAGATAACTTGACTTCGCCCCATATTTCAGGTACTCTATATATGCTACTGCTCGTGTTCTACCTTATATAACAATTTTTTAAACTTTTTTTAACCACATTGTATAATTATTATTCTGCTCAACACTATATTTCAAGAACCTTGTATATGCAACTACTTAAGGGGCACCCAATATAACATTTTTTCACTACCCTGTATACTTAGAATTCTAGTCCATCCTATATTTTATCTATCTGGTATATGAAACAGCTTGTAGATCATAATATTTCTTTATAATATTCTTTAAACCCACTACTTGTGGATATAAAACAATTTTTTAACCACCTTATAAACTATAATTACACTCCATCTTATATTTCAACTACCCTGTATAAACAACTGCTTCAAAATTTTTTTCAAGCCATTTCATGACTATAATAATGGCTCAAGAAAAGTCAAATATTTCTCTATCCACCCTGTATAAATATAATTCAACTCCACCCTTTTTTCAACCACGTGGTATGTACAACTGTTTATGGTCCACTCAATATATATTTTTCGAACAACCCCGTATAACTTCCCCCTTATTTTAACCACATTGTATAATTAAACTACTTATATGGCCATGTAATTCTAATCAGCTCTAATTTTTACCTATCTTATATATGGAACACTCTGTAAATTCGCACTTGATATCTCCGCTGATTTTATTTTTAAATCAAAACATGTTACACTGGCATATTCCGAATTTTGAATAATAAAAGCCAAGCTGATCCAAGTATCTAATATTTGGTGCATGTGGTGGAACCAATTGACTAATTGTGTGTTACCGAACATGATAGTAGTTTTTTCCTTATATCTACGGTTTCTGTCAATGTAGGGAGATAGAATGTATACCAGATTTTAAGTCAAACTATTAGATTAAGATTAAGCAAAAACAGTTGAGTAGTTTTTACGTGATGAGGTAGCAAACAAACAGACAGACAACTACACTTTTATAATAGTATATAGATGTTAGAAGAAGATCATCAAGAAATAGAAGAAGTGATCTACCAGCAACATTATAACGACACTATATACACCAGCGCTGAAGATCCAATACTATCTATTCGAATTACAGAAAATTTGGTTAATTACTACAACCAAACAATTTTTATGCAAGGCAAAACAAAAATTTACCATACAATAACGTCAAACCTTTTTTGAATAAAACATGCATACATGTAAAATTAACTGATAACCATGAAATAGAAATATATTTAATTTTTCAAAAAATTTGTAGGTCCGAAAAAAACTGTACTGCTTATACATTAATGTAACAACGGTTCACCTTTTCCCAGTTTTACTAACTACACTACTTACTTTTAAAAGTAACCCTTATCATTTAACCTACTCAAATAAATTTGTTCCTGATGTTGAAGAAATAAATGGACAAAACGAAATAGTTAAACACAATCATAATAAATACAATTTAACCCTTACTCCTGAGAAACCCTTCGAATCTGTACACATGTTTTTCAAATTCCTCCAACGAAATTTCTAACCATATTTGATGCAATTTCAAAATATGTACAGGCTTACATATTAAAACCTAATTTACTCGCAATAACAGCCATAGTATGCTGGCATTTCACACTTTAGTGTTCCTACTGTCATATAAATCTTCAGTACACCACACCACGTAATTCTAAAAGTATTAGCTCCGTAGAAAGGTTTCATTCTAGTCTCCTTGAATATATCAGAGTTCCTATACTAGAAAATCAAAATAGGTCTATGTTATAGGTAAAGCTAGCAAACAGCTATTTGGAACTCTTCACTCAGACGACCAAGAAAGATATGATAACGAAATCGAACTATTAAAACAAAATCAAAATTCATTTGATACTGAACTAAATGTAAGAGTCTACCTTAATAATAAATTAATTGATCATTACGAGTATAATGATTCAATTTACAAACACCAAATTAATTTATAATTTGGAGACTGTATATCATAAAAGCAAGATTCATAAATTTTGTTTAAAAGTTAATTTTGTTGAAAATAAAAAAATATTTGATAATCATATACCGATATTGTCAAAGGATATTTTCAAAATCCTGTCAAACCAAGCCCATCAAGAAGCCCAACCTTATATCGATTCTCGAAAACCGCAATACCAAATTAACAATACTAGGGGTCGCTCAGTGGTAGAAATTCGACCCTATTTCATTAAATTGTAAACATTATTGGGGTTCTTTTGTCATAAGTATATTTTTATAGGAAATAAAGTTGAGGAGAAATCCGAGAAGTGGAATCTTTCATATTGACAAATCTATTGAAATAAAAATAAAATAAAAATGTAATCAAATATAGGTATTTGACACAATTTTGACAAATGTTGGACTGGAACCACTCCTGGTAAAATGTTCGACATAATAATTGGAAGATTGTTCTTCGCAATCTAATAGTTTCCGTCATTTGAATCGAGTATTAAAAAAGGATGAACAACAAATCTTTGAGAATCTTTAATACACTCTCTATTGTCCGCTGACTGGCAATATTTTACACAACACCTTCGGAAGATTGTGATAACATAGAGCTTGAACTTTTGGAGGTAGCCTGCAATGCACAAATATCGTACCAAAGCTAGAAAGAGAGGGCAAGGGCTATTTCACTCACAATGACCTATGTGCAGCATGCCGTTCATTGGCTGCATATCGCAAATGAGTGAAATAGACTCTTGCTCTACTCTCTATTGCCCTCTGTTTTTACTCTTGGCACGAAATTTGTGCATTGCAAGCTACCTCCAGCAGTGTATTCTCAAAGCAGTCAACCAATCTAACAGTATTAGCCCAGTTCATTTACGAAAATACGTGACAAAATTAATAGTAAAACAAAACCGACATCAACTTGTTCTATTGATAAAACGTGACTAATTGACATACAATTCAACATTTTTTATTGGTGCGTTTTTGTTTTTTAACAAAAAAGGCGAAAAATAGGTAACAATTTAGTTTTTTACGTTTTACAGAAAATCCACCGATAAAACCGTGTTTGCTACTATGGGCAATGTTGAAGAGAAATGAAAAACCTACAAAATTTATCCGAAATTCAAAAAATGTATGTAATGTAAATGCATTACATAAAGAAACGACAATTTGAAAAATCGAAAATTTGTGAACATGCTTGGGACATAGGCCATAAAATACAATTTGACAATTCAACTATACTTCACAAAGAACAATATAACACGAAACGAAAAATAAAAGAGTCTGCCTTAATTCTTTTGAATGAAGACGATTGTATCGCTTCTACTTCTGTAGAATTTAATTGTATCTGGTTACCGACAATTAAGGAAGAAATTATTAATGGTAACCTCCTTTTGAACAACCCAGTATCGGGATAGTTCATAAGGTTTTTCCTAGGTTTTCCCTTATGACGTTAAGGGATCACTGAAACAATAGAATTCTTTGATCGCATTTTTGGCGAATGCGCTATCTTATAACAAAGTCGTACCTAGGAACGCCACTTATAAATTCTAAAGACAACTCTTTCAAATTCCTCTAAGTATAATACATGAGCTTTAGAGAATTTTCTATTGTCAATTTAAATGTCATAAATCAAATTTTCATTTTGAAATTTAAATCAATAAGTATAAAGCCATTGACAACGAAGTCAGAATAGGCTTTGAGACGTTTGGTTTTCCATCAATATACGTCGTTTTATTTCCATTGTGGTGTTATTGCCCAAAAAACATAAAAATAATCAAGAATATGCCACAAACAACGTTTAGAAGACAATTAGTTATACGGGGTGGTCCAAAAAAGTTATATTGAGTGGGCTATAAACAGTTTCATATACCAAGTGGTCGAAAAAGGGTAGAATATTTATATAGTGAATAAAAAATCTTTAAAAAAATGTGTTAGGTAAGCAGTTACGATCTTTGAATTATTTTCATAAGATACTGTAGTTATGAAATGGGTTGAAGAAATGTTAGAAACTGTTGTTTATACAGGGTGTTTGAAATATAAGATGGAGTGGAATTATAGTTTATGTTGTGGTTAAAAATTTGTTTTATATCCACAAGTAGTTGCATATATAGGATGGTTGAAATATGTAGCTGAATATAATTACAGCTATACAGTTGGGTTTAAAAATATAAAGAAATGTTATGATCTGCAAGCTGTTCCATTTACCGAATGGTTGAGATATAAGGTGGAGTAGAATTTTAAGGATACAGAGTGGTACAAAATTGTTATATTGCAGTTGCAAATATGGGACGCAGTAAAGTTATAGTTTCACAGTGTGATTCAAATAAGGTTAGAAAAGTTGCAAATGAAGGGTGCTTTAAATGAAGTGTGGAGAGGAATTATACTTTATAATGTGGTTAAACAAATATGAGGAAAAATTGTGAAAGTGTGACTCATAATCAGTTGCATATATAGGACAGTTGAAATATAGGGTGGAGAGAAATTTACTTTACGAGGTGTCTCAAAAAATATCAGGAATAATTGTTATATAGCGTAGACCATAAGCAGTTACTTAGATGAAATATATAGGGTAGAGTAGAGTTATAAGCAGGTGTTAAAAATAGTTATAATGGGTGACAAATAAACAGCAGCATATACAGGATGGTTGCGCTATAGGGTGAAGTAGAGTTACAGTTATACAAGGTGATTCAAAAAATGTCGATTAAAATTGTTATATAGGGTGGCCCATAAGCACTTGTAGTTTGGGTGAAATATATTCGGGATTGGTGGATTTATAGTTAAGTAGGGTATTCAAAAAATTTGGAAAAAATGTTATATAGGATAATCCATATGTTTCATAAGTTATTTCTTTTTGTAAAGACTTGTACATTCCGTACGCGGGTGAAACCGCGGGCAACAGCTAGTAATAAATAATCTCAATGCAAATATTAATTTTAAACAGACACATATTTATATTTCTTGGATAATATGGATTTCTGTAATAAATTTAGCAAAATAGAATACCTAAACTCCATTCAGCCACGAATGATAATGACGGAGCAATCATAATAAGCAAAATGCGAAGGCTGTTGCAAGCAATTTTTTCATTTGTATCTGTATCAATAAAAGATCAAGACATATATATCTAAGCAAATTTAGCTTGACATTAATTAGTATTTAGTAATAAACATTTCTTACAGGAATCTGAATTGAACAACATAAAAATTGCGTTGTTAACTAATTCAAGAATACCATTTTTTTCTATTATTAACGATTATCAATTTGTATCAGCGTTTCATTTCTATATAATAATAAAATATAAGATGTACTGAAAGTGTAAACAAAGGAACCTACAATTGTTTTAAAAAATCAGTGAATAGAGAAGGCAAATTTCCGTTTTTTATTTAAATTTAAAATAAGTACGTCTTTTGCATTTTAAAAATTATTGCTCCATCATTATCGTCAGTGACTATCTAAGTGGACTTAAGTTGGTCCACTTTAGGTAGTCCATTTTGCTAAATTTATTACATAAATCCATATTATGCTAGAAATATAAATATGTGTCTGCTTAAAATAAAAATTTGCATCAAAATTATTTATTATAAGGATGTAGATACACAGGTACCACCCTTAGCAATTTTTCGAATGGACTCGTCCAGAAAAATTATAGAGAAAGGCCAATTATTGTCAGTATTTATATGTATTTATACTTTAAATTTTGAAAAAGTGAGATGAGAGGTCTCGAGATCAACTCTTCTACTTTCCATCGGTGGTTTCTTCAACATCATCCGGTGAGGTAATATGGCCTTTCAAAAAAATATGTCTTCCATAGGATTGACTGAAATTTTTTTGAAAACCACGGGGGTTACAGTATTTATTTAATTAATTTACACTAAATTACCCATTTTTGAGGGTTTTTTTGAAATAAAAAACAAAAACGCATCGATAAAAAGTTTAGAATTTTATGTCAATTAGTTATGTTTTATCATTAGAACACATTGATGTTGGATTTGTTCTACTATTAATTTTGTCACCAAAAGGGCTTTTTCTCCGTAAATGACCTGAGCTATATCTAACGCTCACTCCATATATAATTACTCAATGTCTTGACCGTCAAGGCCAGCTATGCAAGATTTGGAAGGAAAAATATGTTGAATAAAAATACATTTTATTCTAGAATAGATGTGTAGGTACATACCTAACTTACCATAATAAATCTGTAGATGCATATAATTTCTTTATATTCTAAATAATACACAAATTAAAATCTCAATGAGATGTTTATTTTACTTAAAAGTCAGTCATCTTGTAATTAAAGCCAGGATTTTGCAGGAATTGACCCATGTAACGTAAAACAAATTACCTATGAAAAATAATCTTAAATTGATATCAGCTTTATCTAAACATATTGTTAATATAATTTAAGGACTGCTCTTCATATCTTGCATGAACACATATTTATTCTCCAAAAACTGTTTAGATCAATACATTTTTTTATGACACACACTTATCATGCTATTAAATAATTTTAAATTGAGTAATAAAACGAATTATAATTTTTATTCCAACATTTCATAGTTAACGATTTCAACTCGTAAGCAGAAAATGCAAGCAACCAACTCAAAAGTTAGTATTAGTATTACAAAATAACTACAAAAGATAAGAACATATTAATAAACCACATATCATAAGATTCAATATAATTTTCACGCATAGTAAGCAATGACTATTTCTGTTTTGAATCATTGAATTAAAAACTTACCTTTACCACCCTGCTTTAATAACGGCTAAGAATATTATGAAATGTCAATATTTAAATCAAACTTAAAACAAAGATTACTGTAACTATGAAAGATGACAACATCAAACCAATACAGCTTCACACAATTAATTTAGAAGAATAAATAAATAATTTGCATAATTTAATCTATTGCATGGCTGACAAATGGAAGAAAAAGCTTCAACATCCTAAAATTAACCAAACAGAAAACTACCCCAACCGGTCTAACACCTTATCGTTGTTGTTCCAACCTAATGAGGCAGGAGTTAAATACAAGTAATGGAGAAAGAGGTGACCCCGTCGAGGCTCCACGGATTATTTAAACAGAGTGTGTTTTGAAATAAAAAATACGTGTTATAAGAACAGTGTTGTACAAGTTTGATGATGTCAGAAGAGATATTTTGTTTTTTTTTAGAATATTTAACGTTTCTGAAACTGGAACATTGGTGAAAAGGGATACAACATTGAAGCTAACTAGAATATCACCTACTGAAATTCTATAACATATCTAAGAAGGAAGAAGAGTGTTTTTCGTCAGAGGATGCTTGCTCGGCTGGAGGTTGAAGGGTTTTAGCTAAGTACCTGACTAATTCTTAGATCGGAGATTGCACCGAACTGTCAATGGGCCTAAGAGGAATGTACAGTTCATGAATCTGAAGATGGGTTCTGTCGATGATTTCCTTGGTCTTTTTCGCTAAGTAGTAGGATAATTTATTCGTTCTCTGTAGAGTGGAGTAGAGAATTCATCTTGAGAACATTGTCCTTAGTGTTACGAAGAACGGTCGTGTTACCTTTGTCAACAGGAAGAATAATTAGATAATCGTTGTCACGTAGTTGTTTTACTACATGTCTTTCGTTAGAAGTTAGGTTCCGTTTTGGAGGCTTTGATATGCGGAGTACTCTCGCAAAGTCCTGACGAGTATCTTCAGCATTAATATCTCAACTCGCGAAATGATTATTTCAGTCGGGATAGTCTTTGGCGTCACTGCAAAATTGAAATCTTTAGATAGAATCTGTAAACTGGTAGAATCTAAGGAGAAGTCATAAAAGTTGTGGACGGTCATCTGAAGAAGGGAGGTGATAGTGGATTTTTGTTTTGTAGTCGTGCTAGTTTATGTTAAGTGACTGTTTTCTAGAAATGCGATCAAAAGTTTTCCATAGAACTGGATGAGGTTGAATTGAACGAAAACAATGACGAATAACAGTGATAAAAATGTTAATTACGAACTAGGCTAGGTTCCGGTGAGAACAGCGTCTAAATGTATGAAATATTCGACGTTTCATCTCCTGCTTTGGAGCCATTATCAAGAGACAAAAATGATAAAGAATTTCAGAGTCTAGACCGCACTCGGGGTCTGCCTACTTCCCAAGAGTCACTAGGTAACTGAACTGAGTGTTCGATTAGAAGGGGATGTAACGTGATGAGGGAGATGTGTGGTGATTGGTTGGGTGTTGGTAGGCGTGTCTTGTTTGTTAATCTGACTATTACGAAGCTCGATGCTTTAGGAAGGGCGGGAACTGTCATGTTAGTCCTACTATCCACGAAGTTGATAGGGTGTCCTGTTTGGATAGGATGATATGCGAGAGCTGAAGTCGGATCTTTTTTACGAACGGATAGAGAGTGTTCAAATGTAGCTTTTTGGCCAATCGCAACATGGAATTTCGTAAACTCCTCGATACTCGTTAGGTACTTTGTCTTTAGGGTTCCCGGTTAAGTTGACTATAGTTTGAATGGTAATTGACGACTTATGCGCGCAATGTGGTCCGGAAAATAACCGTTTTGTCTAAGAATTTGTTGAAGATTATTAAGTTCGCTTTGTCTATTGCCAATATCTGTTAATCGGATAGATGTAAGAGCCAAAGATTTCAATGTTAGTCTGAAGTTGGCAGACAATGTAACTCGTTCCTCGAAGTTTCCTTGGACTTCCATCGTCTTGAAGTGGTTGATCTCACAACGTTTCAAAAGCTGTGTATCTGCTATCGTCATCAGGTGAATGATAGGAAATTCAGAGTATCCGTCGTATTTATATTATACCCTTAACCGGTCATGCGTCGCCGTTCATGGTCATTGGGTCTTATCTGGTCCAATCAGCGTCGTCGTACCTGGAGGTTGGTTGCCGGTGATGCGTAGCGGCAAAGGCCGCAGAAGAGCTCTCCAAATATTTTTAATTTGGACGCTGAGCTCGCTAATTATATTTTCGTTCGAGACTATATATGCTGTCTCTATGAATTTTCTTTTGTACCAATGCTCTTCCTTGTGAATTGCTCTAGCCTGGTCCCAGTTGATATTATGGTGTTCGGTCCATGCGTGATTCGCTAGCCCAGACTTCGTTACCTCTGCCCTTTGAGTAGCTGTGCGGTGTTCCTTAATCCTGGTGTCGAGCAGTCGCTTTATCTCTCCAATGTAAAGATTGCCACATTCACAGGGTATGCTGTATATACAGTTATTTGGTATTGCTGGTGAGTCGGGCCTCGTTCTTGTTATCATGTTCCTCAAGGTGTCGTTGCTTTTGAAGATCATTCTGATCCCATAGCTGTGTGCAATTCTTCTAAGTTTCTCCGACAAGCCTTTAGTATACGGTAATAGTAGAGTTGCTACCGTGGTGTCCTCTTCCTGCCTAGGTGGTTCGTCCAGCTCTTCAAACGCCTTGGTAATGATCGTTTCCGGATATCCGTTCGCCAAAAGGTCTTCTCTAAGTTTCACTTGTTCTTCTTTGAGGGCTTCTGGTGTGCTGCAGATATTTTTGGCTCTATGGATTAGTGTTTTGATGATGCCAGTTTTCGTTGCTGATGGGTGGTTGGAATTGTAGTGAAGGTATAATCCTGTATGCTTAGCCTTCCTGTAGACTGTTGTTTGGATTCCAGTCCTAGTCCTTTGACACTTTACATCAAGGAATGGTAGGCACCCACTCTCTTCTATCTCCATGGTGAATCTAATGGATGGATCGGATTGGTTCAGGTGCTCCAGGAATGCCTGTAGTTCTGTCTCTCCATGTTGCCAAAGAATAAAGGTGTCATCGACATACCTCAACCATAGCTTAGGCTGCTTCTCGAAACTCCTCAGTGCATGTTCTTCGAACTACTCCATGTAGATGTTGGCAATGGTTGGTGATAACGGGGAACCCATAGGCAATCCATCTTCTTGCATGAAGAACCGGTCATTCTCCTGAAAGTACCAGTTCTTGAGGCAACATCCAAGCAAGTCTATGATTGAGTCTATTGGCAGCTCCGTCCTCTCCATCAGGGTTTCGTCTTCAGTAAGTTTCTTTCTCACTATGTTGAGGGATTCGTCTAGTGGTACGTTCGTGAAAAGGTTTTCAACGTCGAAACTTATTAAGCGATGTTCTGGCCCAAGTTCCATGGATCCGATGATTTGGAAAAAGTGCTTTGAGTCATTGACGTGCGATGATGTTTTGCCCTAGAAAGGTTGGATGATTGGTAGAAGGAATTTCGATAGTGCTGCTGTTGGTGAGTTGCGCGAACTTGTAATCGGTCTGAGAGGCACTCCAGCCTTGTGTATCTGGGGTAGTCCATAAAGATGTGGTGGTTTGCTGTGGTTTGGCGTCAATTTTCTCCTTGTCTCGGGTAGAATGTATTCAGCATGATCTCTGAGAGTGTTGTAAGTTTTCCGTTCTATTTTGGATGTTGGATCTGTAGGCAGTGGCTTGTATTTTCCCTTCGACAGTATTTCGTCGATTTTCTTGTTGTATTCCGTTCTGTCCATCAGGATGGTGGCATTTCCTTGTTCAGCTGGTAGAATGATGATAGATTTGTCGTCCTTTAGTGTTTTTATGATTCTCCTTTCGGATTCGTTGATGTTTTGTTTGATGTATTGTGTTTTCTCAATTGCGGTTCTGACTTTCCATCGGAATTCCTCCAGTTCTGGTGGAGGAATTCCATTAGACAGGGTAGTGATGTGATTGGGCATTTAAGTATGAATTAGTATGGGTTGGTTATATATATATATAGACGGTATATAAGAATTAATCATTGTTGGTTTTTGTTATGAAGACATCAAGAAATGGTATTGGAGAAAAAATCTAATGAATCTCTGCTATGAGGCCAAATGACAAAAGTGTCATGAACATATCTAAGGCAACGTTTTAAATTAGACGTGTTTAGGGCCTGGGTTTCGATTTGTTCCATGAAAATGTTAGGTGAAAAATTTAGGTGAGCCCATTGGAGCCAACGGACTTGTTTGAACAGACTGCCTTTATTCATTAATATTAGTTGATTTACTTTTGTAGATTTTTTTATTTTAAATTGCCACACAAAAATAATCCAGTTGAGTCAAACCACAATCAATTTCGTCACGTCTAACGATCCACCAATGCGAAAAAACTTGATTGAGATAAGCTCGTACTCCTTCTTGAAACCATCAGTTTCTATTAATGTCTGCGGGTTAACAGTATCAAGAAAATATTTTGAAAAAAATCCAACTAAATCGCCGTAGTTAATGCCCCTTCAAAAAAAATTTCGTCCAATTATTTATTATGCAAGCAAAATCGTTCACTTTGAGGATTTTGCATACTCCAATACCGACAATTTTGCTTGTTGACAGTTCAATATAGAGTAAACGTTACATCATCGGAGAAAAGAATATTTCTGCAAAACATCGTATCTATGAGCAGGGTCATTGTCATTTAGTTCCTGAACCAATTTAATTTTATACGTTTTACTTTTATTATCTTCACCAGCAACTTTTCTTGTAGGTTTCAATAAATATTAATATCTCAATCATTTAGGTCTCAGAAACGTTCATTCAAAAAATAAATGTTTGGACATTCCAAAATAATCAATTAATAACTAAAAGTTACTAACGACGTTTAGCAAACTAAAATAAATTTTAGATGTCACAAAAAGCTAATTTTAAATACAACTTAAATGCCACAAAACAATCCGATTTTACTTTTTCGGCAAAAAGATAACTAATAGATTAGTAAATCGTGACATCTATTTGACACAAGAACCACTTTTTTGTATGAAATCAAATTACGTTTTTCTTGATAATCCACGTCCAAAAATCAAAAAGTCCTACATTGTTGAATAGAGAACCGAAAACCCCTTTAAATGCGCTATTACACGCTATCTCTTTTCAGTTAAATTTTTAGGGGGTTGAAGGGGTAGGTTTATTCAAAAAGTGTGTGTTTGATATATAAAATTGACCTGTTTCACGATTTTTCATTTACATTTATAATTACGTAGAAAATGAATCTTCACCTCACTATATACATATATTTTTATAACATTTGATTTTACGCTGCTGCCAGAATAGGAACCCTTCTAGCAATTAATCATCCTCAAAAGTTATTTTTGGGAATAAATCAACTAGTAGTACAAATTAATTCTCTGAACGCCTCAGTAAAGATAAAAAAAATAAAGGAAATCTCCATCCTGTTCGAAAGAAACGAAATTACCTACGTTAGCATGCCAAGTTGGTGACTGGAAGGTTTGAGTGGATAACAATAATATTAAAAGGCTATCGTACAATAAGAAAACAGTTCAGTAGATAGCAACGTATCGAACATGTGATAGACTTTATCAACCGTTCAAGTAAATAGTTTTATAGTATTGTTATAAAAATTTATCCAGTCCATCCCTGGTTTCATTCCGATGTGACATCAATCTCTGGGGTAGAAAAAAAATAAGAGCTAGAAGGTTCGGATGGAAAAAAAACTTATATCGAAATAACTCCACAACTGTAAAATTGACACTCGATTGTGCGAGATAATTCGATGCATATTTTAAAAGGAGCGGCCCATTATCGCAGGAGTTAGTTAGACGGCGAAGAGCTTATGTTGTGTTATTATTGTAATATTCGAATCAGCTGTTGTGTATATTTGATGTAAATGAAAGTGGTAGTGAATAGTAGTTTACAAATTTTAATTGAACCCACGGAGTTTACAACAATTTGGTGATCAGAAGTAAAGGATTAAGTGAAGTTAAAATCGTAATTTGATTAATGGAAACCCGAAGCATGGAAAAAACGGACGAAACTACCAAAAAAAATAGTCAAACAGGTTACGGAGGCACTAGACGAAAAAACATCAAGAAGAAATTCAACAAAGGTTAGTGAAATCTTTTGATGAAAAACGTAAAATAGAATTAGAAAATCTTGCCACTACGATGAAAAGCGAACAAAATCTTGTTTCTACGATGAAAAGCCAACAACAAATTCTTGTCACTGCCATGGAAGAAAAACAACAAAATTTAATGGAAGGATTGTTCTCGAAATTTGAAAAAAAAAACTAGGCCAGACTGAAGAAAAAAGACAACTGCAATTTGAACAATTAATGCAAATAGTAGCACAAGTTAATGAAACAGTTAATGAAAGAATGCAAATAGTTGAGTCAGACATAAAAGAGATAAATGATGACATTAAGACCATAAAAAATACAGTGGATACTCTTGAAACCAAAGTAGATGACCTCGATTCCATCCAAGGACAAGTAACATTTGAAATCAGTTCTATTAAAAAAATAGTACAAAATGAAGTACAAGATAAAATCAGTGCCATAAAAATCAAGGTAGAAACAGAAATGAAAAATATGCAACAGGACTTACAGCGAGGAAAATACCAGAACACCATTAGTAGCAATAGCTTATAGAGAAAAAGACCTTTTGATGACAAAATTAATAGCAGAACAAAACAGACATCAACGTGTTCTAATGATAAATCTTGACATAAAATTCAACATTTTTTATCGATGCGTTTTTGTTTTTTAACAAAGAAACAGCGAAAAATCGGTAACAATTTAGTTTTTTACCTTTTACACAAAATCCACCGATAAAACTGTATTTGCTACTATGGATAATGTTGAAGAGAAGTGAAAAAACTACAAAATGAGCTATTATACGCTCAACTTTGTTAATTGGTTTCTTAGATAATGGAGAATTTACCCAAATTTCCAAAATAATAAATAATCGTTTATAGATTTTTTCATTTTATAGCTAAAACATTCTTATTAACTATAGCAATAGATCGTCTCCTATACAATTTATGTTCTGGAAAAAAACTGTAGCCCTGGTAGTTTTGCAAAATTTCAGTCAATCCTATGGAAGACATATTTTTTGAAAGGCCATATTACCTCACCGGATGACCCTATCATTATGAGTAAACCACCGTTGGAAAGTAGAAGAGCTAGAGATTTCCCATCTCACTTTACCAAAATTTAAAGTATAAATACATATAAGTACTGAAAATATTTGGCTATTCCGTAAAAAATTATTTGAACGAGTTCATTCGAAAAATTGCAAAGGGGTGGTACTATGTCCTTAAAACTAATAATCTTAATGCAAATTTAAATTTTAAGGAGACACATATTTATATTTCTTGCATAATATGGATTTATGTAATAAATTTAGCAAAATGGAAATTCCATTTAGACAGAGACTGATGATAATGATAGAGCAATCATTTTTAATATACAAAACACGTACTTATTTTAAATTTAAATGAAAAACGAAAATATGCCTTCTCCATTCACTGATTTTTTAAAACATAAGAAAATAATAGTAGGTTCCTTTGTTTACACTTTCAGTACATTTCATATTTTATTATTACATAAAACTGAGACGCTTATACAAATTGATAATTGTTAATAATAGAAGACAAAAGATGTTATTCCTCAATTAGTTAACAATGCAATTTTTATGTTGTTCAATTCAGATTCCTGTTAATTTTTAGTTAATAAACACTAATTAATAGCAAGCCAAATATCTAGAAAATCCTAGATGTCGGTCTTACATCTCGCGTCTACAAGCTAAATTTCTTTAGATATATAGATATGTTTTGATCTTTTATTGAAACATTTACAAATGTAAAAATTGCTTAGAATAGCCTTCGCATTTAGCATAATATTATGATCTGTGGCTAAATGGTATTCCATTTTGCTAAATTTATTACATAAATCCATATTATGCAAGAAATATAACTGTGTCTGCTTAAAATTAAAATATACATTGAAGATTATTTATTACAAGAATATAGTACCACCCCTTTGCAATGATGAGGGATCTCTAGGTCAACTCTTCTACTTTCCAACGATAGTTTATTCATAATGATAGGGTTATCCGGTGAGATAATATGACCTTTCAAAAAAATATGTCTTCCATAGGATTGACTGAAATTTTGTAAAAACTACCGGGGCTGCAGTATGTATTTTTAAAACATAAATTGGGTATGGGAAGATCTATTGCTTCAGTTAATAAGAATGTTTTAGCTAATATATATATATATATATATATATATATATATATATATATATATATATGTTATATAAGTTATTCCATCGACTTATATGAAACAACCTAGCAACAGTTCTCAAGCTGAGTCAGCATAACACGTGTCGTCTCCAGTTACCCGCAGACGAACATCCGTGAGAACTGCAAGCGCTGCGACACCTTAGTCAGCGTTCTTAGTTTATAAATTATACTTTTTCATTGTAACATCATTCATTATTACTTACAGATTTGTCTAGTTTAGTTTAACACTCATTTTGTCTTTTTATTGTTATAAAGTATTATATTGTTATTTTCAAGTTTTATATTAAAAGTTAATAATTGTGTAACTATAAATAAAATCTTTTTTTAAAAAGAGAAATTTTGAAAGTGTGATATAACAAATTGGCGCAGTCAGTAGGATCCGTCTAACGTTACTAGAACACGAGTATTCTAACTGGTAGCGGCGGATTCCTATCCTTCAACGGAACAACGAACCTGGAAGAAGTCCTCACTGCAATCAAACGTAGAACACGGCGCTTTCAATGTTCCTGTTGATGTAAGTAATGGTGAATCGTCATTCGTTTTAAGTAATTATTATTTGATTTATTTTATTGAGAATTGATTTTTAATAATTTGATTTAATACATTTGATTTCATTGATTTTTATTGATTTTATTATTTGATTTTTATATATTTGATTTAAATGAAATATTGATCTATTTCATTACTTGATTTATTTGATATATTTATTTTATTTCTTTTATTGCCATTTTATATATCTGATTTACTTATTTTATTGATTTATTATCTGAATAATTGATTTATTTGAGTTGATATTTTCATCTATCGTTTTTAATTGCTTTACATTTTATACCATACTGTTCTATCATTCAAACAATCGTTATTCCCATTAACGTATTCTACAGTTTATTAATTCTCTATACCCTTTAACATTTTATTCTATAAACTTTACACTCCAATTCATTTATATCGATAAACATGGCACAAGCTTCACCAACTCCGGTTACCACCGAAACCGAGAGATATCGGTTAACGGAAATATTTTCCGTTATACCCGAATTTGAAGGCGACCAAATTTCCTTGGGAACCTTCATAGATGCGTGTAATTGCGCATATAATATGTCTACCGCGGATCAAAAGTATTTATTAGTGATCCATATAAAGAACAAACTCAAAGGGAAAGCGGCGCAGTTAGTTAATTCAAGGAATCTCGGATCATACCTTGAAATTAAACAACTCTTGACCCTATACTTTGGAGATTCTCGTGATCTCTCTTCCCTGATTCATGACCTACAACGTCTGAAACAACTTTCAAATGAGTCCCCACTAACATTTTATAATCGACTCCAAGTTTTGAGTGCGAAAATGCACTCCTGTATCCACAAAACAGCTGGGCTAAGTCCAGAACAAAAAGACGCCCAGACCACTCTAGTGGATACTATGGTCATGAATACCCTTCTTACGGGATTAGAACCCCGGTTAGGACAAGTAATTCGTGCAAGTAATCCAAAAGATCTTCTAGAGGCACACTCCCGTATTAGAAGAGAGCTCCAACTTTCTTATTTCGAGGATCAGAAAACAAACAAATCTGTTCCTCTCAAACCAAATTTCCCACCTCGAAAGCCGACACAACCACTTAAGTGTCTCCATTGTGGTCGATTAGGCCACATAGCTGCAAATTGCCGTTTGAAAACACAAAATAGTTCTCAAACATTTAATCAGAACTATAGACCAACTCCTGTTGGGCCTAACCAACAAACAAGGCCAAACTTCCCCCCAAATAATCCCCCGGTTCAACAGGGACAACAGTTTCGTCCACAAAACTTCCAGAGACCCCCTTTTAGGTCTCAAATGAACCCGAATTATTCTCGACCTTCGGTCATACAGAACAATCCCAACAACCGTCCTGAAAGGACGCACCACTTCAACCAACATCTAAATGATGGTTATTCCCACTATCCAGACTACAATTACTATACCGAGGATAGCAACACTTACGATTATGAGGATGATCTTCAAAATTATCCTATCGTCGAACAAACTTTTGAAGATACCCCTATCGAGCCTTTTAATAGTCATCAATATCAGGATTTTCTAGCGCTTCCGAGCCTAGACCAACCTCCCGATTCGACAACAACTTTGTGCGAAGTCGAAACCCAAATTCAAAACCTGAATCTCGACGATTTGAACCCCGACTTGAACTTCCCGGAGCAACTATTTCTTTAAGCCCACTTCTTACAGTTAACTCTAAAAACCTTTACTACATTCTTGACGCTTCTTCTAAATTCAAACTACTTATTGATACCGGAGCTGGTATCTCTATCTTCAAAGAAAATACCGTAAAGAATTTCACCCAAAGATCTCCTGAAAGGGTAACTATTCAAGGTATTACCCACGAAAAAATTCCCATCTCACAATCAACTTTAATCCCATTCGCTCCACGTAACCCACATAAAGTTTTTATATACGATTTGGACATTGAGTTTGACGGCATACTAGAATTAGATTTCCTCGAACACTATGAATGCATAGTTGACTTAAAATCTAAACAGCTAATAACAAATTTTAAAACCATCCCTTTACACAAAGTTCCCGATAACGATCAACCCTTGACTGATGTACCCGACACACCCAATGTTAAGCCAAATATTACTTCACAAACACCCACACAAAACAAAATAACTATTGAGGCACGAACAGAAAAGATCTTTAAACTTAAATGCGATCTTTCTAACATCGACGCCATCTTACCAACTCAAGAAATTGACAGAGTACGACTTCCAAACGCACTCGTACACATTAACGCAAATGGCGAATTTCTAACTTCCATCATCAACGCTAACGCGATGCCCAAAACAATAACCTTTTCTGATTTAAAACTGGAACCACTTGACAAAACTCACCCTCTTCTGAATTTCAATACAGACGATTATCATGAATCCCAATACATAGACAGAAACTCGACTATTAGACAACAAATTAGAACTGAACATCTAAATGACGAAGAACGCGAACAAATCACTGATCTTTGTTTGGAATTTCAAGACATTTTCTATCTTGAAGGTGACGTCTTGACTTTCACTAACGAGGTTAAACATTCGATTGATACGAATAACGCAAAGCCCGTTCACTAAATCATATAGATATCCTCAAGTCCATAAAGAGGAAGTGAAAACCCAAATTGGAAAAATGCTTGAACAAGGTATCATTAGGCACTCCTCATCTCCTTGGTCCTCCCCTGTATGGGTCGTCCCCAAGAAGCTCGATGCTTCTGGTAAACAAAAGTGGCGAGTTGTTATCGATTAAAGGAAATTAAATGAATTGACTGTAGATGATAAATATCCTCTGCCAAATATATCCGATCTTCTCGACCAACTTGGAAAGTGTCAATATTTTTCGACACTGGATCTCGCTTCCGGGTTCCACCAGTTGGAAATCCAAGAGGAAGATATTCCTAAGACTGGCTTTTCTGTCGAAAATGGTCATTACGAATTCGTTCGTATGCCATTTGGTTTAAAAATGCACCTTCTACTTTTCAGAGGGTCATGGACAATATTCTTCTGGGTATACAGAATGAACGTTGTCTCGTCTACATGGATGATATCATCGTCTACTCTCCGACCATCCATGAACATATTTCCCGGTTGACAGAAGTTTTTAAACGACTTCGGAAGTCTAACCTCAAAATTCAACCTGATAAGTGCGAATTTCTTCGTAAAGAAGTGGCTTATCTTGGCCATCTTATCACACAAGAAGGTGTAAAACCAAACCCTTCAAAGGTTGAATGTATTCAGAACTTTCCTCAACCCCAAACTCCGAAAGACATCAAATCTTTTCTTGGTCTCGCTGGGTATTACAGACGCTTCATACCAAATTTTGCGAAGATCTCTAAACGTCTGACAAAACTAGTCCAAAAAGACGTCAAGTTCATCTTTGACGCAGATTGCAAGTCTTCCTTCAATGAACTGAAGCAAGCCCTTGTATCTGACCCAATCCTGATATATCCAAACTTTGAAGAACCCTTCCTGCTCACTACTGATGCTAGTGCTTTTGCTATTGGAGCGGTTCTTTCTCAAGGCCCTGTGGGAAAAGATCTCCCTGTTGCATACGCTTCTCGCACCCTCTGTGCTGCAGAGACACGATATTCCACCATCGAACGAGAATTGTTGGCCATAGTTTGGGCTGTTAAGCACTACAGACCGTATCTTTTTGGGAGAAGGTTTACACTCCTGTGTGACCACCGTCCGCTTACTTGGCTCTTTTCCATCAAAGATCCTGGCAGTCGTCTAGCCAGATGGCGCCTTAAGCTAGAGGAATACAATTATAAGATTGAGTACAAGCCCGGCAAGGTAAACCAAAACGCAGATGCTCTTTCTCGCATCAAAATCAACCATTTCAAGCAATGTGCTGATTTCCTTTCCAAAATCAAAATTTTCGCTAACAACGAAACTGACTCCGAACAACCTGAAAACTCTGACAATGACGACGAACATGACGAAAGAATTATCGCTGAGTTTAATCGATTTGTTCAACTCTACAAAACTGAGTCAATAATCGATTACTCTAAAATTGAAATATCCAATTCTCAACTTTTAGACAAGTCCCACAAACGCATAGTTACATTCTTTTGACAAAACAAAACTAACGACTTACAGGACAAAATTTTGATGACTTTTTCGAAGAAGAACCTAATTTCAGTAATGACACTCTTAACATCATGGCCAGTAAATCTGTCAGGCATAGAAAATACTTAGTTGTACCTTTGCCCTATGACCCTGAAACTGTCGTCTCACATCTTTTCAAAATTATTTATACCAACCAAGACTAATTCAACGACTCCGAAACATACTGCATAGAAAATAACATAGAACTTCCCATTCTCGAAATTTTATCTTTCATTCTCTCCGACAAAGAAATCAAACTGAAAATCTGCCAAAACATTGTTACAACTCCTACCGAAGACGAAATTCCTATAATAATACAACAATACCACTCTGGTAAAAACAACCTCCATCGTGGCATTAACGAAACTATCAGACGTATTAGGGAAAAATACAATTGGACCGGCTTAATTAAAACTGTAGAACAATTCATCAAATCCTGCGAAACTTGCCAAAAAGTAAAGTTCTGTAGGAAAAACTTAAGTGCACCTTTTGTTATTACGGAAACACCCAAGACTCCTTTCGAACGTATTAACATTGACATCTTTGAATATCCATCTAGAAATCATGCACTCACTATTAGGGACGAACTCACGAAATTTACGCAAGCCTACCCCATTAACGACAAAACAGCTTCAACTGTCGTAAACACCCTTCAGATTTTCTTTCAACATTACGGAACTCCACTTCGCATCCATTGTGACTATGGACGTGAATTTGACAACACTTTAATGCGGGATCTATGCCAACTATACGACATAAAACTGACATTCTCCAGCGTTCAACATCCCGAGTCAAACGGTTCTATTGAAAGATTTCACGCGACCTTAGCAGAAATGATAAGGGCAAATACAGCGGAACATCCAGACGAACATCCATTTAATGTCCTCCCTTATGCCATCATCTGTTATAATTGTGAACAAACTAAGAAATGCCATACGAAAATTCATTGGTGTGTTAATTAAGTTTTATCATTATAATGGCGAGTGACACAGACTCATGTGAATCGTGCCTTGACAATTTTATAGTGAAAACGAAGTTTGTAGCATGTAAGCTTTGCAAACTTAAGTTTCACTTTGGATGTGTAGCCATTAAGGAATCATGGCAAAAGCTCATAGTGGAAAATACCAACATCTTCTGGTTTTGTGACGGATGTAAATTGAAGTGCACGGAGTTTGTAGAAGAAGGCATCAAACCAAAACCTAACGCTGAAACCTTGTTGGCGAAAGAAATTGATTATTTAAAAAAGAAATCTTACTGAAAGACCAACTCTTAGCTGAGAAAAATTATTCTAGCGATTTGCAAAAAGGGCTTATTAGCAACTTTGAGGAAAAAATTGCTACTTGCACGTGTAACAATATCAAAGATGGTCACGGGCAAAAAAGTGAAAGCTGTAAGCAGATGGTGCCCATACAACAGGGAAACAGTACTGCAAAGACGTATGCAACAACAGTTGCCGCCAATCCTGGGCCATCAACCGCAAAAACGCCATACGTCAACAGAAATTCCGACACCACCAATCATAAAAAAACAAAAAATGGGAACCCCAAGGCTCTCGTGACAAACAGTAGCGTAAATACGGCCGTCTTACAAGCCACCCAGCTGCAGGTCATGAAAGAAATTCAAAATCTTGAAAGTCCTATGCAGGACTTAACCGGTAGTGATGGTTTTGTTAAGCCCAGAAATCGAAGCAAAAAATCACGAAAATTCTTGGTTGGGAAACACGAAACTAACAAAAGTGTAGAGGCAGCCCCTTCATCACGCGACATCCCCTCCTAATCGACCGATAACTATAAATAAAAGAAGCAGCGCAGATTTACCTTCAGTTCAGTTACTTAGTGACTCTTGGGGAGTAGGCAGGTTGAGGCCTCGAGTTCGATCTAGACTCTGAAACTCTTTTTCATTTTTTTTCTCTCGATAATGGCTCCAAAGGATTGTATGCAGTTTTCTTCGACCTTATTTATATTATAAATTAGTTTATTGTATATTTTCTTCATTTTAGGTCGTTACAAATGATAAGACTGTTTATTTCATATGTTTTAATGATGACGTTTCGGCCATGTCTTTGACCTTTTTCAAATGTATTCTAAAACTATTAAAATTATTGATGCATTTAAGAAATTATAGACTAATAATTTTGACTTACCTACAGCGTTAGTACTTGTAAAGTCACAATTTTTTCTGTTAAAGATTTTACATTTTTTTATAACTTGACACAACACTAAACTAACATGATGTGTCCTTTCAGAGACAACGATAGACTACTCCAAAATGACCAGTTTATTCTTTTACTACAGTTGAGTGATGATTTCCGGGTTATACTAAATTTTTACTTGCAAAAGTCAATTTATCTCAGTTTAAGTGTCGGTTATACATTTGGGACTTGTACAATGATTTTTTATTGAGCTTTTTCTTTTCGTATGTACCCCATACAGTGTGCTTTCAGGTCAGATCGTATTAATATCCATTGGTGTAGACTAAGTGAAAGAATGGAGCCGTAGAATTTACTTAATTTATTTATGTCTCTTTTATCATTTATGGTGGTACTGCTTTTGTGAATATTTATCATTTCTAAAAACTTTCTCTTTTTTAAATTAGTTTTTGTTGTAAGTATCTTTGTCTTTTTATATTGACATTTATGATTTTTTGTTGTTTCGTGGTTAGTTAGGGCTGTTTTATTTATTTTTTTTTAATCATATTGATGACCTTTTAATCTGTTTTCTAGATACTGAGATGTTTGTCCAATATATGTGGCTTCACAGCCATTACATGGAAGTTCATATATGATGTTACTTTTTTGTTATTAGGGGTTTTTGTTTTAAGATTACTGAAATGTTTGGACAATAAATTATAGCCTTTGTGACTTGTTGTGATATTATATTTTCCAAAGTAAGTTGATAATTGGTTTGATAGTCCCTCTATATATGGTAATGAAATATATCTGTTATTTGTATTATCTTGGCTTTTTTGTTAGTATTATTATAATATTTATGTATTATTATTTTTTAAATTTTATTTATCATGTCCATGGGGTAATTATTTTGCTCGAGCGCAAGGTTTGCTTTTTTTATTGCTAATGTTCTAAATTCAGGGTCTGACATCTGAAATGTGATGACTTGATTGGAAATTTAGGTAGTAGGACCAAGTTGGCTTTGTATACCATTCCGTTTTTATATTATTACTATTTCTATGTATTGTAACATCAAGAAAATTTATTTTTTCGTTATGTTCAAGTTCAATGGTGAACTGAAGCCTTTCATGGTATGAATTAAAACAATTTAATGTGTATTCTATTTTATTCCTTGGAATTGCAGTGATACAATCATTGACATACCGAAAATAGAACGGAATATTAATGTCCATATTAGTGAGTGTGGTTTCTTCGAGATCTTCCATTACCATTTGTGCAATTACGCTAGAAATGGCTGACCCCATTGTACATCCATTAATTTGTTTATAAATTTTATCTTCAAAATTAAAATAAGTGGAACTCAGTGTAAGAGTGACAGCCTATATAAATTCGTCTTGAGGGATATCTGTGTGTTCTTTCATCTCATCCCATTTTTTCTTTATGATATCGCTTACAACAGTGTTTGGAATACTAGTATATACAGAGATTACATCCAGGGAAACCATTATATAGTCATCAGGAATTTTTATTTCTTTAATTTTTTCTTTAAAATCCCAAGTCTTTTTATATAATACTGATTTTTGTATAAAACGTTGCTCAAAATATGTTTTAAAAAGTTTGACAACGGTGTAAATGGGGTTTGTATGTTGGATACAATAGGACGTAGAGGAATAACATCTTTGTGTAATTTTGGCAGTCCGTAAATTTTAGGCGGTACCGCATTATGAATTATTAGATTTTTTGCTGTTGATGGAGAAATACATGATTTTTGTTCCCATGATTGAATTAGTTTGTTATTTCGTTTTTGGTATATATTTGTAGGATCCCGTTTTATTGCTTTATATGTAGCTGTATCATTTAAAAGATTTGTCATTTTATGATTATATTCGGCGGTATTCATAATTACCGTTTTGTTAGACTTATCTGCTCTTAGAGCTTTTAGGTGTTTATTATTTTTCAAAAATGATTCGGTTTTTTTCACTTTATTGTTAGTAATGTTACCTCTTTGTTTTTGATTTTTTAATTTGTTTTTGAAATTAGTTATAATATTGCAAGTATCTGCTCTTATTTCGTCTTTCTCCATGTTGTTAAAATTACTAGTACCATATTCAATATTGCATATGATATTATTTATAGGAATTTTTTGTGGTTAACAATTTTTTGGGCGTAGTTAGGTCATAAAGAAAGAACTTCTGTTACTTCATTCGGTATGTGAATGTCAGTAAGGTTTTCAATCCATTCAGTGTGTGGTGTTTGAATTTTCTTCAATTTTTGGTTTCTGAAGTTTTATTAGTTTGTTTATTTTATTTATATTTTTTTGTTTAAATTTTTGGAAAAGTTTTTCTGTTCTGAGATTACATTTTTCTATAAATTGTTTCAAGATATTGTTCGGAATTAAGTTCCCGACTTGACCATACAATGTATGGCATCACACTCCCTCTAAGGCACACATAGTGTGCCCTTAGGGGAAAATTCACTAAACCCCAGATATACTACATATCAAAAGGGTTTAGCTCTGTGGGAGCCCTTGACAGGTTATCAGGCCCGTGGTTGGCGTCGTGGCTGCAGTTCCCCATGAATTTTCTAACCGTCCGGGCTGTTCCTAACAGGACGGCTTTTTGCATCAGTTGGTAAAGATGTTCGTCCAGGCCGAGGTATTTCAAATTGTTTATTAGATGTTTTGGGACTAATCCTGTTGTTGACATAACAATTGGTACTGTTCGAGTGTTGTTCATGTCCCATTGTCTCTGTATTTGAAATTCTAAATCCCTGTATTTGGCTATTTTTTCAGCCTGCTTAATATTTATATTGTTGTTGTTAGGGATTGCTATGTCAATTAAGGTTGTTTTTCTAGAGACTTTATCTACCAAAACTATATCTGGTCTATTGTGAGCAACAGTCCGATCAGTCAATATGGTCCGGTCCCAGTACCGTTTGTAGTTGTTATTTTCTAAAATAGATTCTGGTTTGTATATATAGTAGGGTGTTCTTACCGACTGTGATAGCTCGAGTTTCAGCGCTAGTTCCTGGTGCAGTATTTTTGCCACAGCATCGTGTCCTTCTTTGTATTCAGTTGCAGCGAACGCTTGACAACCTCCTGTGATATGCTGGATAGATTCAGATGTTTGGCAACCATATCTGCATCTGTCGTTGTTGATAAAAAGGTCTTTGACGATGTACTTTAGATAGTTCTTAGTTGGAATTACTTGATCTTGGATTGCCAATATAAAGCCTTCCGTTTCAGGAAACATATGACCAGAGATCAACCAGTAGTTCGACGCTGAACTGTCGACATAATCCTTATATGCCTTCCATGAAGCGGCTTCTCTTTCCATTTCAGCAGTTTCTGATCAGTTGTCTGGTGGTATACTTAAACTTGTTGTTCTGTCAGTCGCAGAGGTGTTGAGTCATCAACCTGACATTTGACTCTGTGTAGATCAGAAAATTCTGCGAGTTTCTGGAAATGATTACGCAAATTGGAAATTTGTTGATCACGTAACTTGCCTATATCTGCCAATCCTCTTCCTCCTTCATACCGTGGCAATGTTGTACGTTCGACGGAGCTCTTTGGATGGTGATTTTGAGCTTTTGTTAGTAGAACTCGTACTTTCCGTTGTAGTTGTTCAATGTCCGTCTTGCACCATTTAACTATTCCGAATGAGTAACTGAGTACTGAGCACGTAAGTGTTAATAGCCTGAAACAGATTTTTACTGTTAAGCTTAGTTTTCAACAGTCGTCTTACCCTTCTATAGAACTCTGTTGATAGGTCCTTTTTCATGGTGGAGTGATCAATTCGTTGCTTTATTCCAAGGTATTTGTAAGTATGGCCTTCCTCCATGGATTCAATTGAGGTGCCATCTCTCATTTCGTAGGGCCCCTGCTGTATTTTGCCTTTCACTATATTGATAATCCGGCATTTGTCTAGGCCAAATTGCATATGGATGTCATTAGAGAACCCTTCTACTATTTTAAGCATATCATGCAGCTGTTGTTTCGTAGCTGCCATCAACTTTAAGTCGTCCATGTATAACAAATGGTTTATCTTTAGTGCTTGTACGTTGTTGTGTTTGAGCCTGAATCCAAAGTTAGTCGCGTTCAGTTTGCGTGGGAGTGGGTTCATGGCAAGGCAGAACCACAGCGGGCTAAGAGAGTCTCCCTGGAATATACCCCTTCTGATTGGAATAGAGTCGGTTTGTATCAAACAGTCGGATTCATTCAGAAAGATTTTGGTTTGCCAGGTAGTCATGACATATTCTAAAAAGTTAACAATACAATTATTTACTTTATAGAGTTTCAGCACCTGAATGAGCCAATCATGTGGAACTGAATCAAAGGCCTGTTTGTAGTCCACATATGCCATGTAGAGATTTTGTCGTTTGGCGTGGGCTTGATTGCAGACAACGGAATCAATTATTAGTTGTTCTTTGCATCCCTTTTGTTGTTCGGTAATTATGTTGTTTAGCTCACAATGTCTGAAAAGGCGATGATTAATGCACGACGTTATAAGTTTGTATAAGGTTGGGAGGCAAGTGATTGGTCTGTACTTTGCTGGGTCCTGTGTACATAGGTTATCCTTTGGTAAAAGGTATGTAGCACCATGTGTAAGGAAACTAGGCATCTTGTGTGGATGGATAATTATGTCATTAATGAGTACTGTTAACTTATCATGAGTGGTGTAAAGTTTCTTTATCCAGTAATTCTGCACACCATCTGGTCCTGGTGCTTTCCAGTTATGGAGGTGTTTCATTATGTTGGACGTGTCTTCCGTTGTAAATGGTTGGTGTTGCATCTTATCACAATTCTGAAATGCAGCCTCCTCCTCCTTAATCCAGCTCGCTCTGGAGTTATGGGAAACTGTTGTGGAAAGTTGGGTTTTCCAGAACTGCTCGATCGCCGTTTTACTGGGATAACTAGGGGTTTCATTATTATTGGTGTTGTTGAGTTTTCTATAAAACCCTTTTTCTGATTTTCGGAATAGTGCGTTGTCTAGTTTCCGTTGGTTACTGGTTTTGTACCTACTCAATCGACTTGTGTATACGGAAACCTTTGTCGTAGACTATCCAGACACTGCTGAGATGTGATGTTTTCTCCATCCCACTGGGAGTGTATTCGGTTATTGTCCATGATCGTCTTGGCAAGTCTTTCTATTCTGTTGTTTCTGACCCCTCGTTCGTACTCGGTCAGTCTTCCAATATCTTTCCGAAGAGAATTAATTTTCCCTTCTAGCCTTCCTTGCCAAGGTGGTATTCGAGGTGTTTGTCTAAATTGGGGAGGGTCTTGCTTTGGTCTTATTGCGACCCCAATTGTCCTGCAGATGGAAATTGCAGCACAGTAGATGATTGTGTGTAGCGACTCTAATGTATTAACACCTAAAACATAGTGTGGCAAGATAAATTTGTTCATAGCCTGCAAGACGATTCCCAGTTTCTTAGAAGATCTTAGTTTGGGAAGAGTTGGTCTAATCAATGGATCTGTTCCACTATACTCTATAAGAGCTCTTTCTATTTCTGCTTGGATTTTCTCAAGCAGATCAGCGTTGGCTGGCTGTTCTTGTTGAAGTTCTTGAATCTCGTCTGCTCTTTGCGCCAAAGTAGTTTCAGGCTCTGGATCTGTTGTATTTCGACCAAATAATTCGCGCTCAACTTCGCTCTTTATTTCGTCCAGTTGATCAGCCGAAATAAGGCCATTTCTCAAGATGACACGATATTGATCTGCGAATCTCTGTTCGGTAACTTGAAGCTCTGGGTACTCACGACAGAACTCTTGATGCAGTATTTGGCGATATCCAGTCTTGTCCTGGCCAAGGTTAGTCACTCTGTAAAACGTGCGCATTATAAATTTATTCATGGCGCTAGTCCATTTCATGCGCTGTCTTATCAGTCCCGCTTGAGTGAGCGCTGGCTGTTGCTCCTACGCAACACTTTCTGCGGGTGGAGTTCTCGTTCTCGTTTGACTCCGTTGGTGATGGTCACGTTGTTGCTGTGACTGTATTGGTGAATGTTGTTGTGGTTCTTGGGCTGTAGCTCTTTGGAAGACAGAGGCCCGCCTCCTCAGCACCCTGCCACCGACGTCCCGCATGCTGTCATGTCCAGCGCCGGCTCCAGACATGCCCTGGCGATCCCCAGACAGCGGCTCTTTTCCGAGGCCTCTACTCCGTAGCTCCATTTTCATGGGTGGTGCCACCAATTGACCCTGGTGACCCGGGTAACTCGGAACCGTGGGGTTGTCAGTTCCAAGATGAAATGATTTAAACCAGATCATCCCGTGCGGGTTTTGGGGAAGGGAGGAAGGCTAGGTAGTAGGTCAGCGGACAGCTGCCCCTTTAGTCGCCTTATACGGCAGGCGGTAGATACCATGGTGCTATTCTAACCCGGACACCACACGGTTATTAGATAGCTTGAAATTTAGAAAATATGATTGTGGTCTCCACCAGAATTAAGCTGTACTTAATTTAATTGACGAGAAACCCAATACCAGCACTAGGTAAATTGCTTTACATCTACATATTGATCATTGTATCGCATTTTAGTTTTGGATGCTAGTTATAATTAGACAATATCCAGAATTTCTTGAGCACATTTTATTTACGGGCGAAGCAAGTCTTTCAAAGGAAGCCATTGTTAATAACTACCTTAACCACATATGGGTGGAAGAAAATCTTCATGCAATCGTTGAAGCCCACCGTCAGGATTGGAACTATTGATAGTCACCTAATTGGCTTACATTTCCGTCCACTTAGATTAAATAGAGATACATACACTCAGTTTCTAAACTAAGATTATTATTATTATATTAATTAAAGAAAAAATTAAAGAAATAAAAAACTCCTGATGACCACACAATGGCCTCCCCGGATGCAATCCCCTTACACACCAGCACCCCAAACACTGCTACAAGCGACATCATAAAGAAAAAATGGGATGAAACAAAAGAACACACAGACACCCCTCAAGACGAACCCATACAGGCCGTCAATCCCACACCGAGCTCCACACATTCCAACCTTGAAGACAAAATTCACAAACAAATTAATGGAAGCGCAATGGGGCCAGCCATTTCCAGCACAACAGCACAAAAGGCAATGGCACGTCAATGACTGCATCACCGCAACTCCAAGGAACAAAACAGAACACACACTAAACCGTTCCAACTCACACCATGAAAGGCCCCAGCCCACCATTGAACCCGAACACAACGAAAAAACAAATATTCCTGATGCCACAATACACAGAAACAGTAACAATACAAAAACGGAATGGTACACAAAACCAACTTGGTCGGCACGATACCTAAACTTCCAATCAAGTCACCACACTTCCCACAAAAAACCGATTACAGGACTAGCAGACAGGGCAACTCAGCCGCCAGACCCAGAACCCTAGCAATAAAAAAAGCAAAACCCGCGCTCGAGCAAAATAACCACCCCACAGACATGACAAATAAAATTTAAAAAAAAGAACACACAAATATTACAACAATACCAACAAAAAAGCCAAGACAACACAAATAACAGATACACCCCACCACCACACAAAGAGGGACCACCAAACCAACCATCAATCCACCCTAGAAAATACAACATCACAACAAGTCACGAAGGCTATAACCCACCGTCCAAACACTTCAGCAATCCCAAAACAAAAACCCCCAACAACAAAAAAAGCAACATCACACATGAACCCCCATGCAACGACCGCGAAGCCACATACACCGGACAAACATCCCAGCATCTAGAAAGGTCATCAATATGCTCCAAAAAACAAAACAGCCCCAACCAACCACGAAACAACAAAAAATCACAAACCTCAATACAAAAAGACAAAGATACCCACAACAGAAACTAATTCAAAAAAGAGAGAGCTTTCAGAAATGATCAACATTCACAAAAGCAGCACCGCAACAAAAGAGACATAAACAAACCAAGCAAAATCCACGCCTCCACTCCTCAACCCAGTCCACACCAAAGGATACCATATTATTATTATATTAATGAAAGACAAAAATAAAGAAATAAAAATTCCTGATGACTATATAATGGTTTCCTTGGATGTAATCTCTGTATATACTAGTATTCCAAACACTGTTGTAAGCGATATCATAAAGAAAAAATGGGATGAAATAAAAGAACACACAGATATCCCTCAAGACGAATTTATACAGGCTGTCAATCTTACACTGAGTTCCACATATTTTAATTTTGAAGATAAAATTTATAAACAAATTAATGGATGTGCAATGGGGTCAGCCATTTCTAGCGTAATTGCACAAATGGTAATGGAAGATCTCGAAGAAACCACACTTACTAATATGGACATTAATATTCCGTTCTATTTTCGGTATGTCAATGATTGTATCACTGCAATTCCAAGGAATAAAATAGAATATACATTAAATTGTTTTAATTCATACCATGAAAGGTTTCAGTTCACCATTGAACTTGAACATAACGAAAAAATAAATTTTCTTGATGTTACAATACATAGAAATAGTAATAATATAAAAACGGAATGGTATACAAAACCAACTTGGTCGGCACGATACCTAAATTTCCAATCAAGTCATTACATTTCTCACAAAAAAATGGATTCTAGGATTAGCAGATAGGGCAAATCAGCTGTCAGACCCTGAATTTAGAACATCAGTAATAAAAAAAGCAAACCTTGCGCTCGAGCAAAATAATTACCCCATAGACATGATAAATAAAATTTTTTAAAAAATAATACATAAATATTATAATAAAACTAACAAAAAAAGCCAAGATAATACAAATAACAGATATATTTCATTACCATATATAGAGGGACTATCAAACCAATTATCAACTTACTTTGGAAAATATAATATCACAACAAGTCACAAAGGCTATAATTTATTGTCCAAACATTTCAGTAATCTTAAAACAAAAACCCCTAATAACAAAAAAGTAACATCATATATGAACTTCCATGAAATGACTGTGAAGCCACATATATTGGATAAACATCTCAGTATCTAGAAAACAGATTAAAAGGTCATCAATATGATTAAAAAAAATAAAACAGTGTTTAACTAACCACGAAACAACAAAAAATCATAAATTTCAATATAAAAAAACAAAGATACTTACAACAAAAACTAATTTAAAACAGAGAGAGTTTTTAGCAGTACCACCATAAATGATAAAAGAGACATAAATAAATTAAGTAAAATCTACGCCATTCTTTCACTTAGTCTACACCAATGGATATTAATACGATCTGACCTGAAAGCACACTGTATGGGGTACATACGAAAATAAAAAGCTCAATAAAAAATCATTGTACAAGTCCCAAATGTATAACCGACACTTAAAACTGAGATAAATTGACTTTTGCAAGTAAAAATTTAGTATAACCCGGAAATCATCAATCAACTCTAGTAAAAGAATAAACTGGTCATTTTGGAGTAGTCTATCGTTGTCTCTGAAAGGACACACCATGTTAGTTTAGTGTTGTATCAAGTTATAAAAAAATGTAAAATCTTTAACAGAAAAATTTGTGACTTTACAAGTACTAACGCTGTAGGTAAGTCAAAATTATTAGTCTATAATTTCTTAAATGCATCAATAATGTCATTAGTTTTAGAATAGATTTGAAAAAGGCCAAAAACATGACCGAAACGTCATCATTAAAAAATATGAAATAAACAGTCTTATCATTTGTATCATTTGTAAGGACCTAAAATCAAGAAAATATACAATAAACTAATTTATATATATATATATATATATATATATATATATATATATATCATCATCATCATCATATGCAGCTAATTTCGACCATTATTTTATGGTGTAGCCTCTCTTACATATTCGTTTCGCAAATCTCTCCATGTTGTTCTGTTGTACGCTTTTTGGGACCAGGTTATGCCTGCTATTTTCTTGATGTCATAGTCCCATCTTACATTGGGGCGTTTGGTCGTTTAACACCCCTAGGATACCATTGTGTGATTTTTGTTGACCACCTATTATCTTGTCTTCTTGCCAAATGCCCTGCCCATTGCCACTTCAGAGATTTCACTCTGTGGATAACATCTATTACCTGAGTTTTGTTCCTTATCCATTCTATTCTCTTCCGATCTCTTCTCGTTATTCCGATCATGTATCTTTCCATAGACCTTTGTGCTACTTGTAGTTTTATTGTAAGTTCGGTTTTCAGAATCCAGGTTTCACAACCGTATGTCAGTACTGGTAGAACACACTGATCAAATACTTTCTTCTTAAGGCGGAATGCCATTCGTGACTTGAAGATTATGGAGTTTCTTCCAAACGTCATCCATGCAAGTTTGATCCTTCTGTTTATTTCTGGTAGTAGCGAACCTGATATGTGTATTAATTGACCTAGGTATATATATTGTTCTACTATTTCCAGAACTGTGTTATCTATTGTGATGTCTTGTGTGTCTATTAGTTCGTTGTACATTATCTTTGTTTTTCCGATATTTATTTTTAGGCCTATTTCCTTGCTTACTCTGCTAAGTTCATTGATTTGATTTTGGAGTTCTCCTGCGTTATTGGCAATTAGGACAATGTCATCGGCGAATCTCAGATGGTTTAGATATTCTCCATCTAGGTTCAGTCCTTTGTGGTGCCAGTCTAATCGTCGAAAGATACTCTCTAATGCCGCTGTGAATAGCTTCGGTGATATTGAGTCACCTTGTCTGACTCCTCTGTTAGTAGGAAATTCAGGGCTGCCTTCGTATATTCTGATTTTGGCTTTGGCTTCCTTGTATATATTAGCCAACGTTTCTATGTATGGCTTATCTACACCTTGTTCACTCAGGGCGTTGATTACCGCCTTCGGATATATAGTGTCGAACGCTTTTTCGAAGTCAATGAAGGCCAAGGCAAGTGGTATTTGATATTCTCTAGTTCGACTGATAACTTCCCTTATAGTGTGTATGTGATCGATTGTGCTGAAGCCACTACGAAATCCGGCTTGTTCTCGGGGTTGAGCGGAATCTAGTGTACTCTGTATCCTGTTTTGTATGATTTTAGTGAATATTTTGTAGACTACCGGTCTGTAGTTCCGAATGTCTTCTTTATTGCCTTTCTTATGGATTAATACTATGAGGGCGCTATTCCATTTTTCTGGGATGTGTCTGGTTCTTAGGCAATTCGTATATATTTTGGCTAGGCGTTTCCATGCTTCTCTACCAGCGTATTTTAGTAGTTCAGCCGTTACTGCGTCGTTACCTGCTGTCTTGCCATTTTTCATTTTGTTGACCGCTGATTCCACTTCCTCCACTTCAGGTATTTCTTCTTTCGTCAGCTGTATTTCCAGAGATTCGGGGGATCCTTGTAGAATTTCGTGACATGCTCCATTATTTTGTGTCTATCCGTTATTCTGATATTTTCTTCTGTCAATGCGATTACTTGTCTTTTCCCAATTATCAATGCTTTCTTAGCGTTTTTATAACTTTTCCGATTTTCAATTGCAGTTTCTACCAATTTTTCGTTGTATTTTTGATGTCCTCTGCAATTTTCTTTCTTATTGTCTTGCATAGTTCACTGTATTCTATGCGTTGGATGTCTGTTGTCCTTTTCAGTTCTCTTCTTTTCTGAAGCAACGCCTTTGTTTCCGGACTAAGCTTCTTGTGTTCGTTTCGTTGTTGGCTTCCGCCTATTTCTTTAGCACAGATCAGTATTGTATTCATTAGTTGTGTGTTGTCTTGTTGTTCCCGGAGCTTCTCTTCTATCAGCGTCTGATATTTTTCAGAATTTTCTTTCAGGTTGTTAATATCTATGCTAGTAGCGGGCGTCTTCCTAGTAAGTTTAAATCTCTCCAGTTTCGTATTAAGGACAATCCTTGCTCTGACAAGTCTGTGATCGCTTCCTGTCCTGAATTTATTTAGCGTGCTTACATCTTTGATGGTATTAATCTTGTTTGTCAGGACAAAGTCAATTTCATTTTTGACTGACGCATTTGGAGCTTTCCAAGTCCATTTCCTATTAGAATTTTTCTTGAAGAAGGAGTTTGATATGTACATGTTCTGATAGTGTGCGAACTGTACTACTCTCTCCCCTTTCGTTTCGTTCACCGAACCCGAAGTTCCCCACTGATCCTTCTCGGTCTTGTTTTTTCCCTATTTTCGCGTTGAAGTCGCCGATAATGTATTTGAAATGGCTGTTGTTGGTACCTAAGGCCTCTTTGATTTCGCTGTATAGTTGTTCGATTTCTTCATCAGAATGGCTAATATATATATATATATATATATATATATATATATATATATATATATATACGATTTTTATTTTTTTGGAGTTTTCCACTATTTAAGAAACCAATTAAGAAAGTTGAGCGTATATCAGCTCAATTTGTAGGTTTTTCATTTCTCTTCAACATTGCCCAGAGTAGCAAACAGGGTTTTATCGGTAGATTTTATGTAACACGTAAAAAACTAAATTGTTACCAATTTTTCGCTGTTTTTTGATAAAAAACAAAAACGCATCGATAAAAAATGTTAAATGTTATGTCAATTAGTCAAGTTTTATCATTAGAACATGTTGATGTCGGTTTTGATCTACTATTAATTTGGTAACGTAATTTCGTAAATGACCTGAGCTAGAAAGGTTCCGCTAGCAAACCACCGACATTCGACAGTTCATCAGTTCATCTTGGCCCATGAATAAACGGCAATTTGAAGCCGTGGCTACAGCTAATGGATGGGATAACCAAGAAAAATCTACGTCTCTTGTAATTTCCTTAAGAGGTCCGGCCTTAGAACTCCTCCAAAGCATTCCAGTCATTGAACAAGGCAATTTCGACAAGATCATCGACATCCTGGGCAAAAGATACGACAATCAATCTCTGAGCCAAGTATACCAGGAAAAACGCAAAAATCCCGAAAGAGCCTTCAAGAATTCGAAGCAGAGATTAGACAGTTAGTACACTTGTTCTACTCAGACTTGCCGTAGGAAACGAAAGTCCTATTGGCCACACAGAGTTTCATAAACGGTATCAGGGATGTGAAGTACAAAGAAATATAAGAAAAGTAATGAAGCTTTACTTCGGGCCTTGGAAGTAGAGACATTCATGAATATGTTCCAAACGAGAGTGCGAGCACTTTCCTTCAGTCAGGACGAACCAGAACCATCCCTCCAGGCAGTGTTGTCCGGAATCCATAAACTTCTAGTACGATCACAAAGCACTGACAACAGAGGAGCATTCTACCGGTGTGGATGGACAGGGCACTTTCAATGTGACCGCAGAGTGAGGCTACCTGAACGATCACCAACAAGAAGTAGTCAAAACAACAACCTCACTAACCAGGGAAACTCCAATCAGCCAGCATAAGGGGGGGGAATGCTGACTAACCCTCCACCAGCCCCCAGGACAGTATCCATCCGGGGATTTTGCCGAGATAGCAGCAGCCTTGTCATCAAGTGCACAATCAACGGCCGAACAATTACCGTCACCATCGACACCGGCGCCGCTGTGTCCATTGCCAAGTCCAGGGTTTTGAGAGCATCAGAAATCCGGCAAGTAACTAACAACATCCAGCTCGGAACAGTCACCGGTGCGTCCATGTCAATCCGGCATAGGGTCCTGGTAGCGAATATTGAGGACGATTTCATACTGGGTATGGACCTAATCAGCCAGCATGGATTTATGTTCGACCCGAGATATGATGTTCTTCGGTTCCTAAATGAGGAATTTGTATTGACAAGGCCTGTCAACAGTTCAGCCACCTCAATAAAAATTGTGGCAACATCCTCAGCCAGAATCTCCGGTCGAACGAAATACATTATTCATCTAGAACGCAATCCTGGGAGCTGCATTGGAATGGTGGAGCCCATACACTCAGCTCATGACTACTTAGTTGGACGGGCTATAGTTAAAACCGGACGAAATATACCAATTAGACTCCTGAATTTGTCCAATAATGACATTAGAATTGCCAATGGTCAAGAGATAGCTTGTTTCGAAACAGTAGAGACAATCATCTATTGCGAAGAAGTGTACCAGACATCAATGAAGGAGACAGGTCCCAGTAAACAGTTCCTACAAAAGTTTGCTGACCATTTGACACACTTTACACCAGAGGAACAGAAAAAAGCCTAGCAATTTATCGCAAAGCATTGGCAAATTTTTAATAGGCAAGATAGAACCACCGGTCGCACCAACATCACTCAGCACCGAATAGACACCGGAAAGGCTCAACCCATCAGGATACCACCTAGACGACTACCATTGGGGCAACAACAAACAGTCGAGGAAAAAATCGAGTCCATGTTACAAAATGGAGTTATTGAGCCATCCATCAGCCCATGATCTGCTCCCGTCGTGCTAGTTAAAAAGAAGGATGGAACCACCCGATTTTGCGTGGATTACAGAAAGCTGAATGACGTCACGAAGAAAGACAGCTATCCACTACCCCGAATTGATGACACTCTGACCACACTAGCAGGCTCCCGTTGGTTCTCCACACTAGACCTAAAGAGTGGATATTGGCACGTTGGTCTACACGAAAACGACAGAGAGAAGACAGCGTTCTTCACTAGTAAAGGGCTGTTTCAGTTCACGGTCATGCCATTTGGGTTTTGTAATGCTCCCGCAACATTCGAGAGGCTGATGAAGTATGTTCTGAGCGGGTTAACATGGAGGACGTGCTTAGTATACCTCGATGACATTCTGGTCATGGGTCAGACATTCGACGATCATCTGAAAAACCTGGGCGAAGTATTCTCCAGAATTAATAACGCCAACCTGAGACTCAACCGGAAGAAGTCTTCCTTGTTCCAAAAAGAAGTAGAGTTTTTGGATCACGTCGTTTGCAAGTGGATTCTCGAAACCGGAAAGAAATTATTGCGTCACCAGAAAAGAACTTCTTGCAATAATAAGAGTTATAGACCATTTCCACAAATATCTCTATGGTCGTCATTTCTTAATCCGAACAGACCATGCCGCCCTCAAATGGATGCTGGACATGAAGACACCGGAAGGCCAACTGGCCAGGTGAATGGAGAAATTACAGCAATATGTTTTCAAGGTGGAACACTGTGCCGGCCGTTTGCACAATAATGCCGATGCCCTATCCAAAAGACCCTGTAGAACAGAATGCGGACATTGTCTGAAGATGGAACAGCGAGAGGGTTCTCCATCAGACAGATCCCAGTGCATGCCAATGAAGACTAGATAACGGAACAGTGCATCCAGGACCAAATGGCTGATCCAGACATCGAACCAATCTTGTCACTCAAAACGATAGGGACACCCAGGCCACGATTGGACGAGGTAGCTAGATACTCGGGCATGCTGAAATCGTTATGGGCCCAACGGGTCTCTCTAAGAGTAGAGAATGGAATGCTCAAGCGAGTTTGGGAAAGCACTGATGGCCGAGAAACCAAGTCCCAAGTAGTAGTTCCTACGAAAAAGGTACCAGCCATCCTGACCGAAGTATATGATGGGATTACCGGGGGTCATCTGGGCATGAACAAAACCCTAGACAAAGTTCGCCAGCGATACTACTGGGTAAATTACTTCGAAGACGTCAGAGTTTGGTGTCGGAAATGTGACACCTGTGCAGCCAGTAAAGGCCCGAAGACCCGGACCAAGGGCAGAATGCAGCAGTACAATGTGGGCGTCCCATTTGAGAGAATTGTCATCGATGTCGCTGGTACGTTTCCCGAGTCTGAGAGGGGGAACAAATACATTCTGGTCGCAATGGCTTACTTCAGCAAATGTCCTGCGGCATATGCGATACCCAACAAAGTGACAACCACGGTAGTGACGGTGCTAGTAAAACAACTATTCAGCAGGTTTGGCGTCCCGATGGACTACATTCAATCCAGGGGCGTCGAATCGAATGTATTCCAGAAGGTCTGCACGATGTTGGAGATCAGGAAAACGAGAACAACACCATTGCACCCACAGTCAGACGGAATTGTGGAAAGATTAAGCAGGACCTTGGAACAACACCTATCCAAGTTCGTCAGCAATAACCAGCTTGATGGGGATGAGCATATTCCCCTATTCCTGTTGGCATATCGCCAGCCAGGGTCCTATTCGGAAAAGAGGCGCGATTACCCTGCGATTTGGCTTTTGACACCCCCGAAGAACCTTCCCAAGACATCAACGCTTATGCCGACCAGCTCCGACATAACATGCTGGCAATACACGAATTAGCCCGAACGCAAATGTTGGCCACCAGTGACGTGATACGACCTCAAGGCCAATTCAGTCGGGTTCCAAGAGAGGGACAAAGTCTGGCTGTACAACCCCCAACGGAGGAAGGGTAAATCTCCAAAATTTACACCCGCCTGGGATGGTCCACACGAGGTGGTCAAGAGGCTTAATGACATCGGCTACCGGATCCGTCGAAACCCCAGGGCTAAGTTGAAGGTGGTCCATTTAGATCGCTCCCTACCATGGAGAGGATGTTTCTGATCGGGACGATCAGAATTAAAGTGAGGGCAGTGTTATAAAAATTTATCCAGGCTTTCCCTGGTTTCATTCCGATGAGACATCAATCGCTGGGATAGAAAAAAAAAGAAGAGCTAGAAGGTTCGGATCGAAAAAAAACATCTCGAAATAACTCGACAACTGTAAAATTGACACTCGATTGTGCGAGAGAATTCGATGCTGATTTTAAAAGGAGCGGCCCATCATCGCAGGAGTTAGTTAGACGGCGAAGAGCTTATGTTGCGTTATTATTGTGATATTCGAATCAGCTGTTGTGTATATAAAAGTTCTAGAAAGTGGTAGTGAATATTAGTTTTTAAATTTTAATTAATTGAACCCACGGAGTTTACAACAGTATTGTGATTTTCCATTTGGTGTAAAAAGACAATATATTTGGTGTAAAAATTTGTCTAGAACGCACAGAAAATGTATAAAAATTTATATGCTTTTGCAATTGGTGAACTTTGAATCGCCTATGAAGTCTTTAGCGTTAAATAGAAGATGAAGGTTTAGTAAGGAAGTCCAAGAAGCCGCTGTTCCAGAATTACAAAAACTCACTATTTATAAATAGAATGGACATTATGAGACAAGTGTTGAAGTGAAAGTTACTGCCACTGACCTATGATTTGTTAACAACGTTTTAAAAAGTCTCGATATTGTTAAGTTGCATACAGATGTATACTCCCCTTACGCACTTGTAGCTGTCCAAGATGAACTTTAGTTCAATCCCATATTGATTCAATGAAGATCATCCAAAAAGAAAGAAAAAGTACTCAGTATAAAGTTAGAAGAATTACATGGTAAAACAGAGATTAATAAAATATTTAAAATATCATGTTGAATATTCAAATTCTTAACATTAATTAATAATAATTATAAGAATAATTACTTGGATCATATCTTTCTACACAATCAAATCTAGATGCCGCGGGATTATTCGCTGGAGCATCTTGTCCTCCTAAGGCATATAAATATCCATTAGCAACAGCTATACCAACACTTCCCCGGCGTCTTGATAAAGGCGCAACTGAAGTCCACTTATTTGTATGGGGGTCATAGCATTCTACAGTTCTTAGACAAGAGGCACCATCTCTACCTCCTACAGCATACAATTTACCATCTAACACAGCCACACCGGCTGAACACCTTTGACTCTGCATGGGAGCTACTAGATGCCAATTTCGAGCAGCTGGATCCCATCTAAAAGTATAATTTTTAATTCAATAAAATTGCATTACATCAGCAAATAAAACACTTTTTAATATTAGTTAAAAGTTGAATATAATTAACAAAACTTAACACTAGACAATAAATTACACATTCACCTAGACACGAAGTAAAAAAATTTAAAAATTCTGTACAAATTAATCACCTACTTATCTAGAATATTTTTGAAGTCGGAGCTAAGCTAACATAAAATCCTGCATTGCTTATTTACCTACTACTTCGTCAACCTTGATGGTTTCATCGCACCAACTTCAAGAATTTACTAGATAGATAGGTAATTAATTTTTTACCGGATGGTTTTTTGTTAAATTTTTTTATTTTTTTTTGTGTAGGTACCTAACAACAATGAATGTGTTATTTATTGTCTAGTGTTGATTTGTTATTAATTACTTTCAACTTTTTAGTTCTCCTTGCAAGTCGATTAATATATATTTTTTAAATGTTTTATTTTCAACTTTTTAGTATTATTGAACTCGGGTAGTTTTTGAACCGGCTTAACTGAAAGTGCGGAACAATTTATTAAATCTGAAACTGGCCAAAAAATAAAGTTCTGTAGAAAAAACGTAAGTGCAAGTTATATTATTCCGGAAACACCCAAAACTCCTTTTGAACGTATTAACATAGACTTCGAATATCCATCTAGAAATCATGCACTGACTATTAGGGACTAATTCACAAAATTTAGGCAAGCCTATCCTATAAACGACAAAACAGCTTCAACCGTCGTAAACTCACTTCGGATTTTCTTTTAACATTAAGGGACTCCACTTCGCATCCATGGTGACTATGGACGTGAATTCGATAACACATTAATAAAAGATTTATGTCAAGTATACGACATAAAACTGACATTCTCCAGAGTTCAACATCCCGAGTCAAACGGTGCTATTGAAGGATTTCACGCGACATTAGCAGAAATGATAAAGGCAAATACAGCAGAACATCCCGACGAACATCCATTTAACGTCCTCCCTTATGCCATTATTGGTTACAACAACCTCCGGTTTCACGCCAATTATGTTTGTAAATTCCGCTTTATAGACATAATTAATAAGTGACTATGCATTGACTCTTTTCCTAGTGTATCAGACTTTTGTTGACTAATCAAAGTTATGTGTTTAATTTTATACCATTATTCATTCAGTTGTTTAGAGATCTTACTAAGAACACTTGTATTTTGCTGTAGAATAAAAGTAGTTAAAGATTTAGAATTTTAATTGTTTTTAAAAACTAAGTTTTTAACAAAACAAACATTACTGGCGCAGTCGACGTAGAATAGTTCAACGTACAACAGTTTTGAGAAACCCAAAAATCTCCAAAAACTGAAGGTATTCAAGCCGAAACGAACTAGAACCTACCATTCAGCAAGAAATCAAGGTAAGTGAGACTCTCCTCAACCCAGATACCTTCCTTGAATGCCCATTGAAAGTATCAAGAAAACAATTTTTTTGAATTGATATTGATTGATATTTAATTACGAATACAAAGAGCCCTTGTTTCAATATTCATACAACAATTGTTCTTGAATAGCAGTCTTATTTCTAATTGATATATTTCATTTAAAAGAATTAGCATTGCTAAGAAAACAATAAGATAATTTAAAAGATAGCATTCGCTTGAAGTGCAATTAATTTCTTTCATGAACTTGTGATTCTGAAACAGAATTAAATCTTTCTTATTTCCAAGAACAAATAACAAAAACCATTAGACAACTAGCCCAGCAAGCCCAAAAACCTCACAAACTTCCCAAGTCACAATTGACATCAATTTAATCAAATACCTTGCCGAATTCATCCGCGAATTCAATGGAAACCCCTTGGAGTTGCGACATTACATCGCTCAAGTTGAAAGCATGCTCAGTGAATTCTCCGACTCAACTCACAAAATAACTTGTGCTGGAAGAACGGAGCTAAATACATGGGATACTCTAAAAGCCAGACTAATTTCCCTTTACTCATGCACTGATACTTTAGAAACCCTTGAAACGAAACTAAACCAAGCCTACCCCAAACCCAACGAAACTCTTCTTAACTTTGCTTCAATATTACAACACATTCGTTCTCAAATCATTGATAAAATACATCAGAACCAGACTTAAAACGACAAATTTTAAAAATTGAATTTTGTGAACTAAATGAAAAAAATCGTTTCATAACTTTTATCCTTGAATGTTATCAAACTGACATAAAATTAACAAACCCTGTTGCTCTTGAACAAGCAACTGACATTTTCCAAAACCTTGAACAAGAATACGAAAATCGTATAGCTCAAAGAAATTTAGGACAGTCACAACAAAGACATCCAAACAACCCAAAACCTCAATTTCAAAATCAAAAAGGTTTTCAATCGAACAATAATTTCAATTCTCACACTTCTAATCAAAGAAGTTACAACCTAAACTTTCCCAACAATTTCAAAGGAAAACAATTTCCAAATCAATACAACCCAAATCAATAAAGACAATTTAACCCTCAATTTCAAAGAAGACCAAATGTCAATAATCCCCAAAGATTAAACCAAAATCAAAACCAAAACAGAAATTTCAAACCTCATACCCAAAACCAATGTCAGGTGTAGAACACTTCACTCAGAGAAATAATAATCCTGGACCTTCAAGACAACATTCATCTACCCCCATGTCAGGTGTAGAACATTTCAACCTTGAAAACGAAAATAATGAAGAATATTTCAGAAACAACGGATATTCTAACCAACAAAATACAGACTATTTTGAACAATCTCCCCATCACAACCAGGATTTTCGAATTACCCCCAACTCGAAGAGTTTAACTTAACATATGAATTAAATCGTAACTGTAAATTCTTTGCCTTTCATAAAAATCCAAATCGAAGGTAAAATTTACAAATTCTTAATTGATACCGGATGTTCATTTTCAATAATAAGACCTTACATTATACATGAATATTACCCTGAAGGAATTTTCATAGACAAAACTGAATTAAAAACTTGTACAGGAAAAGCTACCGCTGAATACAAAGCAGTAATACCGCCCTTTACTGAATTTAACACATACCAAAACTTAGAATTTATTCTTTATGACTTTCATGATTACTTTAACGTATTAATAGGTTTTCGACATCTTAAAAACTAAATCTTGCAATTGATGTAGAAAATAATCAACTTGTAAACAGACAAACAAACATTCCAATTTATTTCCGCGAAGATTTTTCAACTTACACCTTTGATCTTAATCCCTTAGAAATCATCACAATACGAGTCCCAGTAAACATAAAAGAAGGACAAATTTTAATTCATTCTTATCATTGACAATTGCAAGAAATGGCTTTGCAAAAATAGAAATTCACAACTCTCTCCCAAAACATAATTTAACAACATTGAACAAACCTTTCCCTTGCACCATAATCAATGACCAAGTAGAAATCTACAATTTTAATTTAATACCTCCAGAAAGTAACAAAGTAGACATATCAACCCTTATCAGAACTAATCATTTAAACTCTGAAGAAAAAACTGCATTACTAAACTTATGTGAAGAATTCAACGTTATTTTTCAAAAACCCAAAGATCAACTTAGTTTCACGAACATCAAATAAGGACTAAGGATGAAGAACCATGTCATTCAAAGACATACAGATTTCCTCACGTACGCAAAGAAGAAATTCACAGGCAAAATGAACAAATGTTAAATGATGGAATAATCAGACCAAGTATCTCACCCTGGTCATCCCCTGTGTGGATAGTACCAAAGAAACTCGATGCATCAGGAAGAAGAAAATGGTGAATAGTGATAGATTACCGAAAAGTAAACGAAAAAACCATTGATGACCGCTATCCTATCCCCAACATAAATGATATTTTAGACAAATTTGGAAGATGTAGATATTTTACAACCTTTGACTTAGCCTCAAGTTATCATCAGCTCGAAATGCACCCCGACAGCATATAAAAAACAAAATTTAACACAGACAACGGACATTATGAATTTTTAAGAATGCCGTTTGGACTTAAAAAAGCACCCGCGACATTCCAACGAGTAATGGACAATGTTCTCCGCAATTTTTATAATAAGATATGCCTCGTATATATGGACATTATTGTATTTTCAACTTCACTTACAGAACACATCAAAAACTTGAAACAAATTTTTCAAACTCTTAGAAATGCTAATCTCAAAGTACAACTTGATAAAAGTGAATTTTTAAGAAAATAAGTAGAATTCTTAGGACATATCATAACACCATCAGGAATAAAGCCTCACCCAAAGAAAATTGAAGCCATCAAAAAATTTCCTATCCCCCAAAACTCACCAAGAAATCAAAAGTTTCTTAGGATTGATTGGATATTCCCAAAAATTAATCAAAAATTACGCAAAAATTAAAAAAAGGAGAAAAAATAATCATTGATGAAGAATTCATAAAAACTTTTAATTACTGTAAAACACTTGTATGTAATGAACCAATTTTAGCTTATCCAGATTTTTCAAAAGAATTTCAACTCACAACAGATAGTCTAACTTTGCAATAGGAGCTATTTTATCTCAAGACGGACACCCTATATGTTATGCCTCACGAACTTTAAACCCAGCTGAAATTAATTATTCAACAATAGAAAAGGAACTACTTGCTATTTTTGGGCATGTCGTTACTTTAGACCATATTAGTATAACCAAAAGTTTACAGCCTTTTGTGACCATAAACCTTTATAATGGTTATTCTCCCTCAAAACCCCTAATTCTAAACTTCACAGATGGAGACTAGACTTAGAAGAATTTGATTTTAAAATAAAATACAAAAAAGGAAAAGAAAATCAAGCTGCAGACGCATTATCCAGAGTAATTCTAGACAAAGATGTAAACATGAACGCCATTGGTGATGAAAATCAATCCATAATAGCAAATCAAGGAGACGAAGACATATATCAGCAAATTTTGGACTTAGCAGAAGAAGTCGCAGAACAAGAGAATCGACAAATTAATGAAGAAGCTACAAATCAAGAGAATGTAACACAACAACCTTTCGATTTATTTGCTTCACTCCCACCTACTCCAAATACTCCGCAAATTTTGAAAGAAAATCAAAATGATGAACTCGCCTCACAACACACTTCTCATGAAAACCCAATTTTAGAAATACGTCCAACAGAAAGACCCACAAACTCTTATAAAAGACAAAGAATAATTTTACACAGTCCTAACGCATTAATATCTAGTATATCAGCTACAAGAATTTTTGAAAATTTCAAATTTACTTCAACTTTAGCTAGATCAGTAGATGAACAAGAAATAACTAATCGATTCAAACAAATTATTGCCCCTGATAAATTAAATTGTCTTCACTTTTTTAATGAACATGATAAAGCCAAAATAATAACTACTTTACAGAAAAATTTTACTTCCCTACATCTTGTAACATCTTCAAAGTTACTACAAGATGTAACAGACAAAGAAGAACAACTAACTTTAAAAAAATATCATCACGAAGGAAAAGTTTCTCATAAAGGAATACATGAAGTGAAAAACTCTCTTAAAAAATAAATATTACTCACCTACTATGGAAAATGATATACTTTATATAAATACTTGCCACTCTTGTCAAACATGTAAATATGAAAGACACCCTGAAAATATAAAACTTCAAATAACCCCTACTCCGAAACGACCCTTAGAAACAATTCACATTGACACATTTTTCTGTGAAAATAAAACATTCTTAACAATAATGGACCGTTTTTCGAAATTCGGACGAGCTTCACCAGTAAAAGACAAAAACTCTATATTCAAATTTATGATAATCTTTTAACCTTTATTTCATTTTATGGACTACCGCGAACAATCATTTGTGATAACGGTACTGCATTTAAAAATCACCTGATTGTTGATTTCTGCAACCTCCATATAATAAACTTACATTTTACTACCCCAGAAAATTGTAATTCTAATTCCCCGGTAGAAAGGCTTCATTCATCCCTTTTAGATGATTTAAGATTTTTTAGAAAGGAAAATCCAAAGAAAGACACCGAGACTTTAATGAAATTTGCAATTATTGGTTATAATGACTCAATTCATAGTGTAACTCAAAATACACCCTTCGATATATTATTAGAACACACTAATATTACACCCTTTGACATTTCCGAAAAAAACATTACAACGGAATATGCATAAAACCACAAACTATTAGCATACAAAATTTACGACAAGGTAAGACATTCAATTGAAAAAAAAAAAAAATAAAAATTATTTCTAAAGACAATGAAAACAGACATGAACCTGAAACAGTTCAACCCCAACAAGATATTTACGTTGAAACTAATCAAGGACGATCAAAACTGAAACCCAAATTTACCAAAACACAGGTAGAAAAAGACAAAAATATAACTGTAAAAACTAAACTAGGTCATATTCACAAAACTAGAGTTAAAAAGAAACGACTTCTTACAGGAACCCCAAAAGGACAAACCAATCACAACAAAGATGAAGAACCTCACACATCTTCTAGTGACGATTAACTTGTTAATAATCACATCCCTATCACAATCCCAAATAAATATAACCCCAATTAATAATTACGTTTATACCCAAGAACTTGGATCAGCCAGATTACCTTCAACTTTTCATAAATTCATACACTATATTAACTTAACTGAATTAAACTTCCAATTGAAAAATAATGAAAATATTTTAATATCGTTACAAAAGATAATAGAAAATAATGACCTTAAACTTTCTTTCAACATATCTTTAAAAAACATGGGATTTAAACAACTTGTCGCTCACAATATTAACAGTCACAGTCTAACCTCACGGCAATTGGAAACGGACAAAACCGTGTATAACTCATAGTTGGCCCAATTGAACTCTACCTCGATTGGCGATTTGGCTAAGGGATTCAATTACGCTATTGCTCCCTCTCACATACCAACAGAGAGCATAATATGTGGCGTGGAAACAGCAGTTTAAAAATTAGATGAGAACACCGCTGAAATAATTCGACAAGATGTGTCACATGTTCTAAGGAAGTCTAAACCACCCAAAAGGAACTTATCTATAGAAGAAAATGAGGTCTTAAAACAACTTCGCCTCAACAAGGATATTGTCATTCTACCTGCTGATAAAGGAAATGCAACTGTAATTTTAGATACAGCGGATTATTCAAACAAAACACAAACATTGCTACAGATCCAGATTTTAGAAATTAAAAATAGAATTGAAGCTTTTAGTACTTCACGAAAACGTAGAGGACTAATAAACCCGATAGGTAGCATTCAAAAAACATTATTCGGTACAATGGACAATGAAGACAGAGAATCAATAAATAAAGCCCTAACAACCCTTGAACAAAATCAATTTAGTATAGCTAAAAGACTTGAAGTTCAAACTTCCGTCACAACTAAACTTCTTGACCACTATAATAAAACTGTTTCCACCCTTGCTTCAAATCAAAATATACTAATGAAAGAACTTGGAAAAGCAATGAATAAACTCAAAAGTTTAAATAGTGTTGCGTTCCTGCAATTTGTTTAGTGTATTGTTTTAAATTTTTTTGAATTACTTCATTGATTTTTAAACTTCCGCACCTTTTTTTGCGTGTAAAATATAGACAGTATTCGTGATTCGTGTATTGACTTCCAAGCTATTTGAACGCTTTTTTGATTCCGTCTTAAGACGGCCGCTTTTTGTTGTTATGGTGTTACGATTTCGCGAGTTATAGTTCCGGTCGTAACAACCGCTAAACCGCTTTCATTTTGTTTTTTTTTTCATCTTGTTAAACCCGCATTTTTGGTTTGCTCAATCAATGAACATTACGTCGCTATTTTTTGTGAAACGTGTTGTCCAGACGAAGCTCTAAAATAAATCAGTCCCTGCTGTTGCGGGGCTAGCCTCTGAAGAAAGAAGAACCAAGAAAACACCACCTGCAGAGCTTCGACGTAAAAGGTCAGCGATTAACTTTTATTTGGTAATAAAGATCACAAAATAATTACAAAGATACAAAATACATTTTCAGAACTCTACATGAATTTAGATAAGATAAAGGAATTTGTTATGACAATAGAAAATGCAATCAGTTTCGCGCACTTAAAAGAATTACACCCCGGAATTTTGCCTAAATCAGACTTACTTTTAATTTTGAAAGAAATAGATGCAATTTTCTCATCAGAACAAATACTCTATCTCAAAGATGTTAGAAATTACTATAGATTATTTTCAGTCAGTATACACTCAGAAGAAAATATTATTTATTTTGTAATATATATCCCGATATTTGATACTACTCAATTTAATTACTTCCATACCTATCCAATTCCTGGGAAAAACAAGACCCTAATAATTCCACACCCTTATATCCTAATGAGTTTTACAACATACTTGATACCATCGGAAATATGCCCATAGATAGAAGAATTTTACATATGCCGAGGACAACCACAGCCTATTGATAACAGCTGCGAAATCTCAGTAATTTCGAAAAGTGACTCAACCCCTTGGGTAAGCAGAACCACAAAGCTATCTTTAAACATCATTGAACAAGTAGCCCAAAATGAAGTAATTGCCATTCCTGTTGAACCAATCAAAACTCCCTTTAATTGCCAAAATGGTAATGGAATCCAGTTGATCACAGAGCCGAGCATCATATAGATTCAGGTAGGATGCTAAATTTCAATAAATAGCCAGACGTTCTCAAACAATAGAGACTTTCCAAAAACAACGAAATTCTCACTGCCAAAAATAAAATATACCAGAAATTGAAGAAAATGTTGCCCTCAATCACATTCAACTTCATCAAGTAAAGTTAGATGAAATTTCAGAAATACACAAGATGTCCCACGACATTCAACCCTTGTACATCAACTCCTTGGACCACAGCAGCCACCCTGTTAGTATTGGAGTAATACTAATAATAACAGCCATCATGGTAATTGTTGTAGTCAAACTATATAGATGTTTCAAAAAATGGTTCCAAACCCCAAGAAGAAGGACGCCAGGGGTCGTCGAACTTCAGACAACCCCCGAAGTTCCATCTCGGCAAGGAGGAATTATGTTTGTAAATTCCGCTTTATAGACATAATTAATAAGTGACTATGCATTGACTCTTTTCCTAGTGTATCAGACTTTTGTTGACTAATCAAAGTTATGTGTTTAATTTTATACCATTATTCATTCAGTTGTTGTAGAAATCTTACTAAGAACACTTGTATTTTGCTTTAAAATAAAGTAAGTAAAAGATTTAGAATTTTAATTGTTTTTAAAAACTAAGTTTTTAACAAAACAAACATTACTCGCCCTACGAACTTATATTTAGGCACACTTCTAGTAGGGCTCCAGAAACCGTTTATAATCAGGGAAAATTTATTTCAAAAACCGTGAGAGATCTTAATAAAAGAATAGACAATTATTACAGACTCGCCCGTACTAAAACAGAAAGCCAAAAAAGAAAAATCAAAAGTGCGATTTTAACAACCCGAGTACAAAGTAGGCGAGCACGTTTACGAGAATCAAAAACAAAACTGAAAACAAATTCAACGGCCCTTTTGGAATTACCTCAATACTAAAGAACTATGCCACCGTCATAAATTGTCAAACAAACTAAATAACTAAAGTCAACTTTGACAAACTAAAACCCTATTTTGATTAAATCCCTCTCATTTTCAGATTCTGTGGACTGTTTTGTCGTGAACCTTCAACAGTATTCCATTATCTTTACCTCCAGCCTAGCTATCTTAACCACCATTTATTCATTCCTTCAATGATCCCTACTCAGTTTCGACTCATTAATAAATTCCATATTATTGCAACAACACTGATATCCACTTCCTTTTTACATAGAAAATCGTCAAGGGAAAGCTGGACCTTAGCACTAGAAACTGTACTCTCTCTCATATTGTTTGAACTGGATGCACCTAGACTCTGCTCCCAGAACTTTTTGGCATCCATTGCCTACCCATATATGAACTTTAGTTTTCTTAACTTTTTGGCAAATATCATTGAACTCGGCATTCGTAATGGAAGCACAGCCCTTATGATGCCAGGTCAGGCAACCACTACACTTTATCGATATTGCTGATTCTTTAATAACACAGACGCATTCTCCACATTTCTCCATGACTATGATTTCAGATTTTGTACTAGACCCTGAACAATGGACGTTCAGCACTTGTTTTATTTTTCTTTATCTGGACGTGTATATGAAACTACAGTTTATCACTTTTGTGTTTTTTTTTTCACAAAAATATATCTTCTATTAAACCCATCGGTACACTTTCGAATATATTAAGAGATCACTAAACTAGCACCTCTCACTATAAACTAACAAAATTCACAATAAGATACAGAGCTCTGATACTTGACTATACCGGTTTGTTGTTATCAAGAATGTTTTTGATTAAATAAATTTCAATTATAAGGAATCGAATATTTTTGGTTAAATTCGTCTAAATCTGATATATATATATATATATAATATATATATATATATATATATATATATATATATATATATATATATATAAATATATGTGTTATATAAGTATTTAATACACTCTCTAAAATAATAAGTTCTAATATTAATTTTATCCAATAGTTTGTAACATTGTAATTCATAACACTTTTTTTCGCATAATGTATACTTTTCTTTCAAATTGTCACGTACTATATCTTATTTCATATTTTAATCTTTCATATTATATTACTTTCCTCTCGTATAGATAAAATCTGCACATCTGCTATTTTGACTTCACAGAATTTATTTCCTTTTCATTGTTTAAGTTTATATAGAGTCAGCACATTATTTCTTATACATTGTTATTCACGACCTTCAGTCCAGCAGATGATTTCTTTTACTTCTAGTGTTAATATTATTGTACTCAAGTTTATCAAGTATTAAAGTTTGTTATTTAATAAATAATTTTTTTTAAGTCATTTTGAAAAGAAGTGATATAATATATATATATATATATATATATATATATATATATATATATATATATATATATATATATATATATATATATATATATATATATATATATATATATATATATATATATATATATATGTTTTAGGTGGTTTCCGGGAATTCATCCGCGTAGTTGATAACTGATCCCTGCCGGGATCGATGGTAAAATGACGACGTTTCGGCAGAGTCACATCTGCCCTCTTCAGGTCGGTCCGCATAATTCTCGTAGCCTTCTGCTTTCGCTTCTAGTTACTCGAATACGAATACGGAAACCACCTAAAACATTTAGTGCCCGCGAAAACTTAAAAACAAATATATATATATATATATATATATATATATATATATATATATATATTACGTATTCGCGGGCACTACTCGAATACAGTATTCGAATACAGTATTCGAGTAACTAGAAGCGAAAGCAGAAGGGTAGGAGAATTATGCGAACCGACCTGAAGAGGGCAGATGTGACTCTGCCGAAACGTCATCATTTTACCATCGATCCCGGCAGGGATCAGTTATCAACTACGCGGATGAATTCCCGGAAACCACCTAAAACATATATATATATATATATATATATATATATATATATATATATATATATATATATATATATATATATATATATATATATATATATATATATTCTATATAATATAAATTTCCTCGGAAGTACTAACCGTTCTACAGTATTTAGGTAACTCCATCCGTCGTGACCTCCAACAGCATATAAAGTTCCTCCTAATACAGCTACTCCTAATCCATGTCTGTGAGTATTCATAGCCGATAGTTGTGTCCAAGAACCAGATTCCAAATCTAAGAATTCCATTGTATTTAATGTTTTAAGCCCGTCTCTTCCACCTACTACAATTAGTCTAAAATTGTAACAATTAATAATGTAAATGAAAGAATATATGTGCCACTTACTTATCTCCCATAAGTGCAATTCCAAATTGTAATCTGCGGCCACTCATATGATATGTTTCTGTCCATTTGTCACTCCTAGGATTGTAACTCTCAATTGTTATTGCTCCCTTATAATTATCCATTCCGCCTACAACGAGCAACCGTCCAAGTGTTGACTTCCGTGGTCTAGTCCTTGCACCAGCCATTTGAAGTTTGCGCTCCGGAAGCAAGTGCCATTTCATAGCATCCATGATTAATTTCTGACAATGAGTATCACCTAAATAATGTACATAAATTAATTATCTTTCGAGATTTGTAGGCAAAGTTCAACTATATTTCACAGAACTTTCGGGAGTTTTCATCGAAAACTACATAAACACAGTAAGGGTATAAAGATACCACTCTTTTAATTATGTCTTAAACAATTCAAGATAACGAAATGAAATTTTGGTATTACGGTATACAATGTATTTTCTAATTAGTATCTCCAATTTGTATATCTCATATGGGTACATTACTTAAAAAGTTGGTTTGGAAACATACTCAAGACAAATTGTTGATTATTAGTGTGAAGCTGGTAGACAATGTTGTTCCTCGAAGTTTCCTTGGACTTCCATCGTCTTGAAATGGTTGATCTCACAACGTTTCAGTAGCTTTGAATCTGCTATCATCATCAGGTGAATGATGAAAAATTCAGATTATCCGTCGTATTTGTACCCTTAACCGGTAATGGGTAGCCGGTCATGGTCATTGGGTCTTATCTGGTCTATTCAGCGTCGTCGTATCTGGCGCCTGGTTGTCGGTGAAGCGTAGCAGCAGTGGCCGAAGAAGGGTCCAAGTGTTTTTAATTTGAAGGCTGGGCAGGCTAAATATATTCTCGTTCGAGATTATATATTGTTTGTCTTCTAAACGTTGTTTGTGGCATATTCTTGATTATTTTTATGTTTCTTTGGGGAATAACACCACAATAGAAATAAAAGTACGTATATTGCAGGAATACCAAACGTTTCAAAGTCTATTCTGACTTTGAAACGTTTGGTATTCCTGCAATATACGTAGTTTTATTTCTATTGTGGTGTTATTCCCCAAAGAAACATAAAAATAATTATATATTGTCTCTAAAAATTTTCTTTTATACCAGTGCTCTTCCTTGTGAATTACCCTGACCTGGTCCCAGTTGATGTTATGGTGTTCAGTCCATGCGTGATTTGCTAGCCCAGACTTCGTTAGCTCTGCCCTTTAAGTATCTATGCGGTGTTCCTTAACCCTGGTGTACAGTGGTCACTTTGTCTCTCCAATGTAAAGATTGCCACATTCACAAGGTATGCTGTATACAAAGTTATTTGATATTGCAGGGGCGTCCGGCCTCGCTCTTGTATTCCTACTCCTCAAGAAGTTGCTGCCCTTGAAAATCATTTTGTTTCCATATATGTGTGCAATTCGTCTAAGTTTTTCCGACAAGCCTTTAGGATCCGGTAATAATAGAGTTGCTATCGTGGTTTTCTCTTCCTGTGTAGGTGGTTTGTCCAGTTCTTCAAATGCCTTGTTAATGATGGTTTCCGGATATCCATTCACCAAAAGGCCAGGTTGACCATGACCGGCGACGCATGACCGGTTAAGGGTATAAATACAGTGGATAATATCAATTTCTCATCATTCACCTGATGAAGATAGCAGATATAAAGCTATTAAAACGTTTGAAATCAACCATTTCAAGACGATGGAAGTCCAAGGGAGCTTAAAAAATTGTTGATTGTCAAACTTAGTTTTTTAATGCCAGAAAAACCTTGAACACTTTTATTGAATACAATTTTGATGGTCGACTACTTGCAATTGTTACAAAATGAAATTCTTTCCGCAATTCAACAAGTCGTGGAGAATATTTTCAGAAAATTTCCAAATAGGTCCAATCGAGTGACCAGCCCTTTCACCCGACTTGACTTGCTTAATTATTCTTGCCTATTTAAGATCCAAAGTCAAATGACTCAGAAGGCAAAAATGAATTTTATTTTGTCAAAATATTCTCCTATTTGAAAAATTAAACTAATTTTAAAATAGTTTAGAGGAGTGTCGAAAACCCCCTTCACCAACCCAAATAGGACGTTAATAATTTAATAATAATGTCGAAAAACGAAGTAACACATGTTATTAACGTAAACATTATGTAAGACCCATAATTTTTTTAAATTTATTTTCGACCATTTTGTCAATAACAGAGGAAAAAGTTTTGTTTGAGCCCTTTAAAGGCATATAACTTCCTAAGGGTGCGTTTCAGGGCACATGTTAATAGGGACTTTTTGGCTTATTTTAATGAGTTCTATACACAGCAGAAGAACCCTATTTTAGAAACACCCTGTATAAATTGTGCCAGTCAGACAATTCAAAATCAAATTGTGAAATAAAGTATAGCAGCCCAGGTCATTTACGAAAATACGTGACAAATTAATAGAAACCAACATCAACGTATTCTAGTGGTAACATGACTAACTGACATAAAATTCAACATTTTTTATTGATGCGTCTTTGTTTTTCACAAAATAACCTCAAAAAATTGTTAGGTATTTAGCTTTTACCTTTTACACAAAATCTACCCCTAAAACCCTGTTTGCTAGTATGGCCAATGTTGGTGAGAAATAAAAAACCTAAAAAATGAGTTACGATAAAACAATGTAATCGTTTATGATTTTCTTATTTTATAGTTTAAACATTCTTATTAATTACATCCTCTCAATTTATGTTCTAAAAATAAATCCTGTATCCCCGGTAGTTTTTGAAACATTTCAGTCAAACCAAAGAAAGACCTTTTTAAAAGGGCCATATTACCTCAACGGATGACCCTAGCATTGTGAATAAACCAACGTTGGAAAGTAGAGGAGTTGATTTAGAGACCCCTCATCTCAGTTTAAATACATATAGGTATTGAAAATATTTGGCCATTCTTAACTGAACGCAGTGAAGTTGCAACCTTGCGAGTGTCCAATAAAGGGCCATTATTATGTAATATAAATTGAGTTCGATTTCAATAATATGAATAAGCAGAATAATTTTAGGGAAGGGTCAAAATTTGTTAGGTTTTTGACTTTCTCTACAAGCAATCTGGCAACACTGTTACTTATGATGATGTGTTTGACATTTGTAATATGAAAGTAAACAATGATTTTTTCTTTTATTTTATTTAATGAATGAACCCATATTATAAGTAAATTTTAGTTTTCTGCACTAAAGTTCGTCAATAACTATTAAACAACCCAAAAATAAAGAAAATCGGTTGAAGGACAAAGGATAAAATCGTGCTGAACTCGTTTGTCTTTGCCAATTTATACATTATCTGCATATCTACATATAATATGATCTTGCGATGATCAACTTATACTCCGGAGTTCAATATTTCCGTTATTTTGGGAGATAATTTAAAAAATATATTGATGCAAGGTCCACATTTTCGTAATGTACAGATTGTTTTGTATCCCTTAAAAACAAAGGAGATATCAAACTCCGGAGTCTAAGTTGATCACCCTGTATATCGTTACTGCATATAGCTATTTTTGATGATTTGTATTGTTGGATTTTAATATTAAAATGCCCCATGCTGATTAATTAGCCAAATTTTTAGGATATAAAATTTTAAAAATAATCTTATGTTTTTTTCTTCAGTGTGTGATGTACATTTATATTGGAACCCACCATTTTAATTAAACATATATTTCATGAGAAAATCAGTTGTTTATTTTATATTTTTATTTTTTTTGACACACATTGTATACACAAATTATTCAAATTTATTGAAGTTTATACCTACCAATATTACAACGATTACAATCTAATTCTGTTTTAACCAAACTGTTTTTTTTTGCAATGCAATAAATATTAACGATATCAATTTTATTTCCAAAACAACCTAAATATATATATATATATATATATATATATATATATATATATATTCACTTTGATTCAATTCACTTTTTAAATAAAATTATTTATTTAGAAATATGCAAAATTTAAAATTTAACAATTAAAATAATTATCTACTTGAAAAACTTATAATAATAAGTGATAATATTTGAATGACAACACGAGGTCGTTCTCAGTTGCTTTTATAACATTTAGAAAAGTGTTGATGCAAGTCAGCGATTTTACTGGTTGAACGGTCTCGTGTAGGTTTCCGGGAAGTTGTTTCCTATAATTCAAGATGAAATTTGATATCTCTGGGAAGTCACGTACGCTTTAAATTCCGTTGACTTCTTGACTGTGAGAACTAACTGCTAATATATTTTGCATATAACAACTCCCCTTACATATCAAAAGTTGATGCTATAACATCAACTTTTAGAAATAGAAACATAAAATAGTAAAAACATGAGATGGAATTAATGTCCTACAAGGAAAGTAATTATCACCTGTTAATATTTAAATAGCGTAACATAATTAAAAGTGTATATAGGGGCAGAAGTTCAGGAATTTGAATTTTTTCCGGCACTGCATCGCAACAGGTGAACGGCACTGTTACTGGTTGAAAAGTTTCTAAAACATTGGTTTGTTTTCCGGATTCGGCTTGAACTTTTGTAATTCCTATAAACGCACTACATTCGGATCGAAGAGTCAATATGGAGTTGAGGGAGACTTTAAGAGTTTTTGCGTTTGTTTGAGCGCAATTCACTGTAACAGTTATGGGTTCAGAAGTAATTATGGGCCATGTATAGGGTTCTAGTTTTTGAACGTTATATCCTTGAGTGAATATTAGTGAGCTTTTACAGTTGTCGGGTACCTTCTGGACATTCTTTAGAAATTGAGCTTCACATAACGCATTTGTGTCAATAGGATATGCGTAAAGTTCAGAACACAGTTTCTTACGAGTGGCTAACGGTTTACACGCACTTAAGTCTTTGATCGGAATAAACATTAAAGAATCATCGTATATGGGGATAGAATATAAATGAAAGACTGTGTAAGAATGTTGTTCCACTAAAGAGATTCTTAACACAAATATAAGATCGGTATATGTTTGGAAAGCTTCTAGTTCAATAATTTACAGATATTGTACGATGCTAGACTACTTTACAGCCAATGGTAGGTTACTTTTGACTAAATTTTGCGATATTTCCTGTAATGAGGTAATGAGATGTTCTGGTGGTAAAATTGTGAATTATTTTCAAACGCGCGTATGTTATAGAGTTTAAAACATCATTTAGATTATCCTCTAAGTAGAGATAATTCTCCATAAGTTTTTCACACATTTCAAGTAATGCGAGTTTTGATTCGACGTAGGCGACCTTATCATTAATTTTCCCAATAGTGTTTTCCAGCTTTTTCATGTTATCGTTAAATAGTTTTTCGTCAATTCTAATATTTTGGATAGTTTCGTTGAAGTTTTTAATTGCAGATGTGGTGACACTTATTTGTTTTTTTTTTGTAAGTTGGCCTTGATTTAAGCGAAGGAACTCGTATTTGTCGGGTCGTATTTTCAGATTGGCTTTTCGTAGCCTTTTGAAAACATCAGTGAGACGATCTATATGCTCCTGAATTGTCGGGGAATATACGATGATGTCGTCCATGTAGACTAAACATCTTTCGTTTTGGATTCCGAGAAGAATGTTATCCAGCAGAGGATGTAAATGTGCCGAAAATAACTGAAATTATTGTAGATGCTTGCCTAGAGGGTAAAGCTAAAGCTAGAACAGTAATGATGTTTGATCCCGAACATAACGACGGAAATGTAGGCAGAGGAGTCGCAGACAGCATCGGTGATATTCTTGGCTTCTCTAAGCTGAACGCAAGTTCACACTTCTACCAGTGAATATGTTAAAAGTTAGAACAATTCATCTCGATAGCAACATCACATCGGGAGCCTTCTACAACAACATTCCTTCACACACCATTTTCGAGTTTGCCGTTGCCGTTGATCCTGGTTTTGCCTTCGACGAAACACCTCAGCCTTTAATCCATTTGCCGATTAACAGAAGCGAAATACATAACCTCACATTGCGAATTTTGAATTAAGATTCTGAACTTGTAAATTTTCGTGGTGAAGAATTCATCATTCGACTTAAGCTGAAACAACTGCAATAATAATAGGTCGACTTGTATTTGACGATGAAGAACCATATATGAAGTTAACCGCTCCTCGACCACCTTCAGTTTCTATGAAACCTTTTAAGAAATCACTCAACGCTCGGCTACCATGTCAACTCCTCAGATGTTCGATATCTTCCGCAAACCAAATTTTGATGATAGTGTAAGACGCGAGGAGTTGCGAACCTACTATCCATACGTCAAGCCATTCGGCAACAACGATTTCGTTGAAATCACCATCAAACAGATTGTTGGTTTTCCATGGCTGATGTTTCTCTATCACCAAATGCTGGGGCTTTCTTCTTCGACAGCGTCACGTACGAGTTGTGCGGCAAGGAAATTGAAACCGTGAGAAACCCTGGTCGCGAAAGCACAATTCGTCGATACTTGTGCTACGACCCCAACAGTTCAAAGGAGCTATTCATAGCTGGGTGGAATTTTCCACATAAAGCCTATATGAATGCCGCCGATAACACCTTTCACATGTACATTCCTTTGGGACATTTGTTTTCCATCTTCAACGACTACAAGCGAGTGATGTGTGGTAAACAAATGGTTCGTCTGGTGCGAAGTCGTAGCGATGATGATTGCCTCATAATCAAGGGCAAAGCGATAATAAACAACATCGAACTCAAAGCCCGACACATTATTCCAAACAATGATGTTAAACTGGATTTGTTGCAAGCCGTCAAAGCAGATTCCCGTATAATTTTACCGTTTCGTAAATGAGAGCTAAATGAGTTGCCTGCGCTCAAAACAGGCGTCACTCGTGAAATTTGGGCTGTGAAGACGTGTACCGCACTGGAAAGCCCGCGTTACGTTATCTTAGCCTTACAAACGGATCGTCACATCAAAGAAGATCCCATAGAATTTGATAATATTCACATTTCCAATATTCGTCGTAATTTAAATAAAGAATTTTGGCTTATGGGAAGATTTGATTTAGATTTTTCAAAGAGTAAGAGTACGATGAGGCGTACAAAAGGTATACTGACTTTTATCCCAGCTTTGGCGGCGGCAAACACCCCCTACTGGATTATGCAGAATTCAAGACGCACACCCAATTCGTCATCGATTGCTCCCGACGTGAGGACACCATGAAATACTCGACAGTAGATATGAGTCCTGCCAAAGAAGGGAGATACTCATAACAAATTCGTCCAGGAATTTAAAACCAACCCAGAAAGCAAAAATTGCGGAACATCGGTTAAAACTATCAGAATATCTTCGACGTAGTGAAAGGAAAAAGAGGACGGACTGACCTGGTGAAACATAAAATTAATACCGGCGAGAAGACTACCCCTAGCCAATAGCCCTTGCGCTTATCTGGTTGTCTTGGTTAAAAAGAAAGATGGTTCGACCCGATTTAGCATGGACTATCAGCAACTATACCACGATACAAAGGAAGACAGCACCCTCTCCCAAGAATAGACGATACCCTAGATAAGTCGGCTGGATCGAAGATATTTTCCATGTTGGACTTGAAGAGCGGTTATCGGCAAGTGGAATTAGCTAAGGAAGACCGAGAAAAAACTGATTTTACCATCGGCTCAGGACTTTACCAATTCGCGGTGGGGCCGTGCTGTGTAATGCTGCAGCGATGTTTGAAAGATTGATGAAAACGATGTTAAAAAGGCTTTCATGGAAAACATGCCTATAGTATCTGGACGACATTATCGTGGTTGGAAAATCATTTGAGGACCACGTGAAGAACCTGGAGGGGGTATTTCGACGACTTCAAAGTTCCGGACTAAAGTTGAGCCCGAAGAAGTGTCAACTGTTCCAAGAAGAGGTGCAATACCTTCGACATGTAGTTTCCGCAGAGGGAGTAGCTGTTGATAAGCTGTCCAATGGCCGGTACCTAAAGATATCTACCAACTAAGAGTTTCCTGGGGTTATGTACGTACTATTCTCGGTATGTAGCAGGATTTGCCAATATCGCCAAGCCACTTTCTAGACTCACAGACGGAAAGGTGCGGTACCAGTAGGACAAGGAATGCCAGCGATCATTCGAGACACTGAAAAGAGATTTGACCAGTGCCCCCGTTTTAACTTATTCTTTGCCAGGTGGTAAAGGAGGTGGAACATTTCATAAATTACCTCTATAAGAGATTCCTTCTGAGGACTGATCACGTAGCACTGAAGTGGTTCCTGCAGTTTAAAAACCTCGAAGGACAAATGGCAAGGTGGATTGAGCGGTAGCAAGAATTCGGCTTCGAGACTGAACATCGCGCTGGGACAAGCCATAAGAATGCTGATGCCTTATCGATAATATGATGCCCTAATGATTGCAAACATTGTCAGCGAGCTGAATAAAAAGGGAGTGTTCTCGCCGTCGATGACCACTGGCAACCTGACGAGATCCAGAAAGACCAAAAATTAGATCCAAAGCTATAAGAGGTTATCCGGTGGAAGGAAAAAGACCGCAAACCTGTGGCAGGAGATTTCTCGAAACTCACCAACCATACTGGGCTCAGTGGAACTCCCTCATCCTGGAGAACGGACTTTTGAAGCGCGTCCTGGAAACTCCAGAGGAGGGCAAGCACAAAAAACAGATTGTAAGCCCCAGAAATAGGAAACAGGAGGTTTTGCGAGAACTACATGGCGGTACATCCGGAGGACATCTGGGAGTGACGAAAAACATGGGGAGTTTAAGTGAATGCTTCTATTGGGTAAACTGCCAAGGAGATGTCAAAGGTAGTCTCTGACCACCAAAGAGACTGGGACCAGTATCTTCACTTGTTTCTAATGGCATATCGTTCTGTGCACAAGTCCACCAGTCAGACCCCAGCCAATGTTATTATGGGACGAGAGTCCAGTTAAATATCGAGAATGTCACTGCCCGAATGAAGGAAGCATATGACATCAAAGCCGAATGCGCGGCATTCCAAGTTAATCTTGTTTGGTTGTATAACACGCAGCTTCGTCGCGAATATTCGCCCAAGCTGCAAAGATCTTGGTAAGGGCTTTACAAAATAGTAAAGAGGATCAACGATGTTGTCTACAGAATAAGGAAGCTACCTCGAGGAAAACCAAAGGTAGTACATTTGAACAGGTTAGCTTCTTATGCCGCAGCATCCAACCACCCGATGACGAGATAACATTCGACCAGTTTATGGCACTGTACTTTTTTGGGCAGAAAGTGCAGCACGACGTGACCAAAGAGGAACCTCAAGACCTATTTGAGGTGCCCATAGAATATTCCCTGGCTTATTACGTGACTCGAGATCTTCGGATGTCCAGAGGAATGGCCAAGGTGTTTGCAAAGAAATACGGCCAGTTCCAGAAGCTAAGAGGGCAAGATCCAGTAGTAGGGAAAGTCCTTCATCTGGAAGATAAACAACCAGGCATCTTCCATTTGGTAACGAAAACATTCTCGCAGGACAAGCGATCTTGGGAAGACTCTGGTAGAATTGAGGACTGTGATGATGGAGAAGAACCTGATGAAATTGCCGGTCCCAAAGATAGGTTGGATAGACTGAATTGGAGGGTGGTGAAGTATGATGGAAACTATCTTTCGATTCAGTGGCTATTTTACAAAACTATTATACTTCCATTTATTCATTGAGTTTGACACGTGTATTTTACCTTCATTTTACTTGAATTTTGATTATCATTTTTAAATATGTTATCTTTAATAAATGCAATTATAATCAATAATAAGTGTTAATGATTTGTTAGTTTACATTATTTTCCTTATTGTTGGTATTGTTTAAACTTCTTTAATTTACGAAAATATCTCTGGTTTTCATTTGACATGTGATTCACTCTTTTTAATTGCATTACTCCTATATCCTTAAAATTACTATAAATTTTTTAATAATTTCATTTTTCCTATTTACTCTTAATTTATTGATGATTTTTCTTATTTAATATATAATAATATATAATAGTATATAAGATGAACCACGTTATTTAGCTTGGCACTGTCGTAGGTTTTTTCCACGTCAACTAGATACTGTTTGTTGTTCATCTTCTAGTGGTAAACTTGGGTTTATTAGTATAGTGTAGATTTTTGTCATCATTTTTAGCTTGATGTTCAAGCTGTCTATATCGACTTATATCATTGTCAACGGCTAATTGTCTACTTGTCATGTACAGATTTTCCTTCAAATGCTAACAATACATCTAATTTTTTTTCTTCATCCAATTTTACATTTCGACCTATTTTTGAATAGTTTTGCTAACTGTAAACTGTGAGACGTATGCACCAGGGTATTTATTATTGAACATTTGACAAACTTCAATTTCAGTTCTTATTACCACATCTAATTATTATTAGAATGTATATTCTTTGAGTTTCGTATAATTTATCCATAGTTAAATCAAATACACACAAATATTCTTCAACACCCTGACAGGTCCAAGCAAGTTCTAAATTTCATAACGGTAGCAGTCTGCTAGATTAGCATTACACATAAGAAGATACCTGACTACTTCTCATGGAATTATTTAAAAACAAAAATAATATATTTCAGATTTGGAAATAGGAAAACGATAGAAATTAAGAAATAATCCCTATAAGTGTTATACGAGAATTCAAAGATCACCTTGCTTATTCTCAAGAAGTGCATGGTTGCCATTTTGAACATTTAATTTAATTGTGAAATGAATTTAAAAGTACTGCATGAAATTATTCAACATGTTCCAAAAACGAAATCAAAATGTCTAAAATATCCACATTACTACTCACGCTCATAAACATTGTTAAAGAAAAATTAAGTGGCACAAAAGGTGGAAAAAAATCAAAATCAGAATGATTATAATCGATTTAGTAAACTTAGATCAGAGTAAAATTCTGATTGGGATTATTGGGCCATCCATAAATCATGCAACGTGTTTTTTTATTCTATTTTAACCCCTCAACCCTACCATGTAACACCATGTAGACATTTAGTCGCACTCCCACCGTGTGTTCCGTCACTTTAATCCAATCTCCGTAGCAAAATGTGTTTCGGAAGCAGGAAGTTTGTACTTTTGGTAAGGATGAAGAAAAAATTGATCTGTTTTACCTAACACCGGGACGTATTTACCTTCCCCCCATGTAACAGTTCATAACATTAGAGCATACCCCTCCTCTCCTGTAGAAAGAATTACGTGGTTTGTGGATGGCCCCTATAGTAGATTGTAAAATCAATTAAGGCTGATTTGTAAATAAAAATTCTGAAAATTACAAGTTCAACTAGACGTACGATGATCAAACAGTTAACGAAGGCCTTAGATCACACTCGATCACATTAAGAATGACCCCCGCCTAAAATAATTAAAATTTGCAATAAGAATCAAGTATCACTGATATATAAGGATCAATTATCACCGATATATATGAATCGAGTATCACTGATATCACCTCTTAGCAATTTCTCGAATGGACTCGTCCCCCAAGACCCGTTCCGAATGGCCAAATATTTTTAATACATATATGTATTTATACTTTATATTTTGGAAAATTGAGTTGAGTAGTTGATTTAGAGAACCCTCATCTCAGTTTTCCAGAATTCAAAGTTTAATTATTACATATAGGCACTGGCGGATCCAGGGGGTGGGCTAAGGGGCAGAAGCCCCCCTAAAATCATCTGAGTAGTATGCTTTTTTAGTGTTTATTGTGCTTAAATAAACTTTCAGTGACGTCAACTTCCCTCCCCCAAACGAGATCAAGCCCCTGTATATAGGTATAGAAAATATTTGGCCAATCTGAACGGGTCCAAGTGGACGAGTCCATTCTAGAAATTGCTAAGGGGTGATATCAGTGATACTTGATCCTTATAATAAATACTCTTATTGTAAATTTTAATTATTTTAGGGGGAGCTCATTCTTAATGTGATCGAGTGTGATCTAAGACGTTCCTTAGCTGTTTGATCATCGTAAAATACTACATATGGAATGCCAGAGTTACGTCTAGTTAAATTTGTAATATTCCAGAATTTTTTAACATTTATGTCCATATCAGCCTTAACCGATTTTACATATCTACTATAGGGGCCATCCACAAACCACATAACTCTTTCTACAGGAGTGGAGGGGTATGCTCTAATGTACTGTTTTCTTCACCCTTACCAAAAGTACAAACTTCCTGCTTCCGAAACGCATTTTGCTACGGGGATTGGATTAAAGTTACGGAACAGACGGTGGAGGTGCGACTAAATGTCTACATGGTGTTACATGGTAGGGTTGAGGGGTTAAAATAATCCTAACCAATCAGTATTTTACTCTGACATCTAAGTTTACTAAATCGATTATAATCAGTCTGATTTTGATATTTTGTTCCACCTTTTGTGTCACTTTAATTCTTCTTTGACAATTATGATGACGCGTGAGTAGTAATGTGGATATTTTAGACATTTTGATTTCGTTTTTGGTAAATGTTGAATAATTGCATGCAGTATTTTTCAACTTATTTCAAAATCAAATTAAATGTTCATAAAACATTAAAAAATATATATAACCGAAATCCAAGTATAACTAAAAAGTTGAAAATAATTATAACGAAATACACAAAGTAAAAAATTGAAACATTAAAAGGTGCTTATTCTGTACAAATTACTTACCTACGTATCTAGTATATATTTGAAGTTAGTGCCAAACAAATCTAAAACCCTGCATTGTGTACTTATCTACAACTTCATCAAACTTGATTGTTTCTTGGCACCGACTTCAAAAATATACTAGATAGGTAGTTAATTAATTTATACAGACTGAGCACCTATGTTTCAATTTTTTACTTTGTGTGTTGGTATCTAACAACATTGAACGTGTTATTTACTGTCTAGAGTTGTATTTCATTATAATTATTTTCAACTTTTTAGTTATACTTGGAGGTCTTTTAAAAAATGTTTTATTTTCAACATTTTTTTTTGAACTCGTGTACTTTTTCTTCTTTATTTTTTATTTGTATGTATCACCTTAATAGACCAGGACCAAGTAACATCGAAAGGCCTAACTTTACAGAATAATACATTTTCATTTAAATTGACAAAATGAACTGGTACGCGTTGACTTAATAAGCAAAAATATGTTTAACTAACTAACCCGACAGACGTTGTCTTGTTCAAACGTTTTATAAAGAATGTAATTATTTGTTTTGCCTATATTATATCAAAGAAATCATTAAAATACCTGTCATCATCACGTATACAGTTAATACAACTTAATCTCTGAATAGTATGTTAATATATCTGTATACTTTAAGCTTTAATGTGTTAGATATAAATTTAAAATTGTTAATTAATAGTAAGAACGACAATTTTAGTAGTGGACATTTGCTCTGTAAACTAATTGTTTCAAAGACAAAATAAATCAATTTAATTTCAATACTCTAACACTTTGTTAACATTCCACTTAACAATATATTTCAATTACCCTGTTTACTACATTATAAGTATCACATTATTGTAAAATACTATACCTATACCTATATGCTTAGGTTGTACATAGAAAATTTTCAAATTCGCATTTAAAACTTCTAGTGCCTGCAATTTCCGTACTATTACGTTGGAATTAAAATAGTTACGAGAAAATGTCAGTTACGTAACTTCGATGGATTTTTCGGCGATTTTCTGCAAAACTGCATGTTGCACTATGCAGAAAAGTATATGAGACCACCTAGTGATCTTCTATAATAGATTACACTTTAAAAAACTATACACATCGATAAGAGGTTTTCGAAAAATCGACTAATATGTTAGGGATATAGGCCGATTTTCATGCGCGCATGTATTCATTCACAAATTTCATCACTTTAGCAATAGAATTCTCTTCCCAAATTTAAAGTTTCACCAATCCGGAAATATACTCTATTAAACAAGACCATAATCGTTCAAATCGGTGCACAACAGGAGAAGAAATTAGGTAACATACATACAAAAAAAAATACGTGCCGAATTAATAACCTCCTATTTTTTGGAAGTCGGTTAAAAATGGCAACCTCACTTCTTGACAATAAGCAAGGTAATCTTTGAATTCTCCTACATCATTTTGTAGGATTACAGCGATTATTTGTTGATTTCTACCGTTATCCTAGTTCCAAATCTTAAATATTGTCTGGTCTATTGATATTTTTTTGTTTTAAATAATCCCATGAGAAGTAGTCAGGTATTTTCTTATATGCAATGCCAATCTAGTAGACTGCTACCTTTATGATATTTAGAAGTTGCTGGAACACAGTGTGTTGAAAAATATTTTTGTGTGTGTATTTGATTTAACTATGAAAAATTATACGAAACTCAAAGACCATATATTTTAATTATAATTGAATGAGGTAATAAAACAAGAACTGAAAAGGAAGTTTGTGAAATGTTTAATAAATACCCTGGTCAATACGACTCACAGCTTACAGTTAGCAAAATGGAAACCAGAATTCGTGAAACTGGACATGTAAAAACTACTCAAAAACCGGTCACAACGGAAAATTGGTAGAAGAAAAAAAATGGGCGTAATGTTAGCATTTGAGTAAAATCCATACATGACAAGTATACAACTTGCCGTTGACAATGATATAAGTAAATCATCGAAATAGACGGCTCGAACATAAAGCTAACAATGACGACAAAAATCCTAACTAAGCTAATAAACCCAAGATTACCACTAGAAGATGAACAACAGTGTCTAGTTGACATGGAAAAAGCCTACGACAGTGCCAAGCTAAATAACGTGGTTCATCTTATATACTATCATAAATTAAAAATGAAAAATCATCAATACATAAAAAGTAAAGAGGAAAATGAAATTATTATTAACACTTTTTTAGTCATTTTAAGGATATAAGAGTAATGTATTTAAAAAGAGTGAATCAAATGTCAAATGAAAACCAGGGATATTTTCGTAAATTAAAGTTTAAAAAATACCTACAATAAGGAAAATAATGTAAATTAACAAATTAATAACACTTATTATTGATTATATTTGCATTTATTAAAGTCTTTAAAAATGATAATCAAAATTCAATTATAATGAAGGTAAAAAAATACACGTGTCAAACTCAATGAATAAATGGAAGTATAAAAGTTTTGTAAAATAGTTTTAGGCAATGTTCTGAAATAAATAAGAAAAATTTAAATTCGAAAATATAAATTTGTGTCAAATATGATAGGATATCATTTTAAAATTTTAGTAATTCATTCGGCAAGGATTAAAGTGGTTGGCATTCTAGACGCGGCCGAGTGAACAGTTATTTTTCATTTAATTTGGTACCATAGCAACCAGTAATTCAACAGTAAACATGAAAACAGTTGAAAATTTTTAAGAAGATTTAAAATAAACACTATAGTAATGGAAGCAAATAAAAATTAATTCCAATCAAAAGTTCAAGAGAAGTTCAAAAGACGTTGATATTTATGACAATACAAATAATGTAGATTTTCAATAGATCAATGTAAGGCATTACTACAAATTTTCTGTGTGTTCTAACACAACTAATTTACTCAAGAAAAAAATTTTCTTTATTTCCTCAGAAATTCACAATTAAATTTCACTCAGTGCCTATTGTTGTTAGACTATATCTATACTTCAATCGAATATTAAAGCGATGGTTCACGCCTTTACTGCCTATTGAACTCCTGTGCTGCTGTACGGCCGCATATATAACCTATAGCATTCACTCTCGAATGTTCCCGTAATAACCCTGTCTTTCCAGAGAAAAGTGAAACTCTTCGGTACTTCTTTAACCAATAGTAGAGTATTCAGAGAAATAAGTTTTTGTTACAAATGATTAATTTCGAGAAGGATTCCTTTTTTCGTAGTAGTATTTGTAAATAATATAACCAGTTCCTGTAAAATAACGTTCCAAAATTCAAAAATAGTACAATAGTAGTATTAATTTTGTAAATAACATCAGTAGTACCTGTAAAGTTCCACAAAATAGTAGAGCAGCAATAGGGGTTTGTAAGTAACATAAATAGTTGCTGACAAGTAGAGTACGAGTGCCAGTAGCAGTATTAAATAATTCCAGAGAATTCCGAAGAACCTAGGAGCAACAGTGAAGCAAGAAAAGAGAGTCTCATGAGTATAATAATAAGGTGTTTAAAAGAAAAGCATAATAATTAAACTGATCAATTCTAAATTAACCAACTAAATCGTCACTACATAAATAAATATGACATTTGATTTCAATTCAAGTAAAACTAATATTTTCATTTAAAGGTGTGCATAGTTAATAAATTTGGATTATTTTATAGATAGAAATTAATTAAAACCTAGATGAAATCAAAATAATATGAAAAAACAAAATCTAAGAAAATTGAAACATACAGGGTAATACAATTTATTTAGGTTGATTTGGAAATAAAATTGATAATCATTAATATTTATTGCATTCCAAAAAGAAAAGTTTGGTTGAAACTGAATTAGATTGTAATCTTTGTAATATTGGTAGGTATAATCTTAATTAAATTTGAATAATTTGTGTATACAACGTGTGTCAAAAAAATTAAAAATTTAAAACAAACAACTGATTTTCTCATGAAATTTATGTTTAAATAAAATAGTGTGTTCCAATATAAATGTACATCACTGAAGAAAAAAACAAGATTAATTATAAAATATTATACCATAATAATTTGGCTAATGAATCAGCATGGGGCATATTAATATTAAAATTTAAAAATACAAATCATCAACAATAGCTAAATATATGCAATAACAATATACAGGGTGATCAACTTATACTCCAGAGTTCGATATCTCATTTGTTTTGAGGTATACGAAACACTTTATATATTACGAAAATGGAGAGCTTTCCTCTCTATACTTTTTTAAATTATCCCCCAAAACAACGGAGATATCGAACTCCGGAGTATAAGTTGATCATCGCAGGGATCATATTATATGTAGATATGCAGATAATGTATAAACAGGCAAAGACAAAACAGTTCACTATCATTTTCTCCTCTGTCCTTCAACCGATTTTCTTTATTTTTGGTTTTTTTAGTAGCTATTGATGAACTTAGTGTAGAAAACTAAAATTGATTTTTAATACAGGTTCATTCAAAAATAAAATAAAATAAAAAAATCATTGTTTACTTTCATATTGCAAATGTTAAACACATCATAGTAACAGTGCTGCCAGATTGCTTATAGAGAAAGTCATAAGATGAATTGACGTCAATGTGCAAGACAAACTAAATTAAACGTATATCTAACAAGTTTTGACCCTTCCCTAAAATTATTCTGCTTCGTCATATTATTGAAATCAAACTTATTTTATATTACATAATAATGGTCCTTTATTGGCCACTGGCCAGGTTGCAACTTTACTGCGTTATAAATATGGTTTGTCAACTAAAATCAGAATTATTTTTAACATTGTAGTTTTAATTTAGAATATCTTTATTTTTACAGGATCAGTTACATACAATTTAACTAAGATTACAAAAATTATGAAATTATCCAAAGTAATCGTAAGATTCAAGATCAATCGTTATAACTGGTAGCCATGATAGTAGATGACAAATTCTAATATTCAAGGGCATCGTCGTTGTAGCGAATTTGATTTTAATTTGTACATTTCATAACATTGTTAGCCATTAGGCTAAGTTTACAAATCCATCAGAAATGTCATCAATGTCTTATTTTCAACATTTATAACATTACTAAACAGCAGGTGCGTTGTATTTCTTTATAGTTTCTATACACAAAACAGGAATAATTATAGCTTACTATGTGTGATTCATATAAATAAATGTAGTATTGCACTTTTATACTAACACAGATTTGGTGCCTTGCATTTCTACTTACTAGTTGAAATCGAAACTGTAAAATGAACAAAGATTCTAATTTTATTCTTCTTCTTTTAAGACAAAATCTTACAATTATTTTTAGATAGGTAATCCACCAGTCAGTTTCTGTTTTCTTTTCATTCGGTTGTTGTCCCCCCCCCCCCCGATCCGAAACTACTGAGCCTAAATTTTTGAAAAAAATAGAAAATATAGAACGTTGCCCGAACTTTGCTGGAAAAATAAGGAGAAACCATTAATAGGAATTTTGGGGAGCAAATTATAGAATTAAATAAAAAATTAAAAATAAAAAAAAATCAAACGCATCATGTAATACATCAAATGGTCCCATTCTGAGGAACACAAATATATTTCTTCATATTAAAAAAATAGTTAAAAAGATATTAACGAAAATATACCAAAATTTACCCATCCCCCCCTTATCTCCGAAACTATAAAACGTATAGTTTTGAAAAAATTAGAGGTATAGGGTCTGACCTGAAGTTTACTGGAAAAATAAGGAGAAAATTCATTTTGGGGGGGCAAATTATAGGATTAAATATAAAATTAAAATTGTTTCTAACCCATCATGTTATATATCAAATCACAGGGCTCATTATGACGAATACAAATATATTTTTTTATTTTTTTTTTAATTAATATTTCAAAACATTTAAAAAAAAAGTACCCATTGCCCCCTTTATTCCCCAAACGATAAGACCTAAATTTTTTTGGTAACAGGAAAAATATGAAGAAATCCCTAATATTAATATTGGGGGCCAAATTATCGAATTAAACGGAAAATAAAAAAATATTTTTTAACGCATCATGCAATACATCAAATGAAAGGGCTCATTATGAGGAATACAAATATATATTTCATATTTTTAAAATTAATTGTTTACAAGATATTAACATAAAGATATAAAAAAATTCATGAATCGCTTTATTTCCGAAACCATACTATCTAAAATTTTGAAAATAATTAGGGGTACTGGGGCTAACTTGAAATTTATAAGAAAAATTATTAGAAAACGCCCATAGTAATTTTAGGGACAAATTATACGATTAAATGGAAAATAAAAATTCAATTTTCAAACGCATCATGTAATATATCAGATAAAAGGCTCATTATGTGAACTACAAATATATCATATTTTTAAATCATTGTTTAAAAGATATTAACATCGACTTAATTCCCACTTTAGAAACTACACTATTTAAATTTTGAAAAATATATTTTATTTGTGTTTTTAAATAATTTTAATAACAGATTTAATAATTTATAATTTAAAACTTGACCTATTTTGCCTTTATCTATCTTCTAATCTACAGAGCCTCAAAATTCAGACAGTAGATTATAAAAGGCTTCCCTGAAAGTTTATTAGTAAAATAAAACCCTAATGTTAATTTTTGGGAGGCCAAATTAGAAAATTAAATACATATGTATTCTTATAAAAATCAAGCGAATGCTGAAGCAGATAAAATAAAACGTCTATGTATGGAAAATCAAAGTGTATATTTTTTATAAATTTAAAATGCTTCCTTTAAAATATATTAGGGTAAATATAAGAAAATGCACTCATTCCCTGCTTGTCTGAAACTGGAATATTAGAATCTTGAAGATGGTACGGAACCCTTAGTATGCGAGTCCAACTCGCACTTGACCAAATTGTTTTTATGTAGAAATAAATATCGGTACCTACAATAATATATAAAAATAGAAAATAATAATTTAGTCAATTATTTCTATAACTTTAAGGATAGCAAAAACCACGCCTACTTTTCTAATTTCGCCCCAATTTATATAGAGATTACTCTTTGACAAAAGAACCTCATAATATTCAAACTTAAAAATTCGATGAAATTTGATCGAATTTCGACCACTTGTTACCTTAGTGGTAACATACAAAATTGCTATGCTAATTTTTATCCTTACCTTCTACTGCTGGTTCAACTTGATCTGCCAAGATTGCAGGAGGTAGCAACGGAAGCTTGACAAATCCTAATAAATAGCCAATATGTTGGCGTCTGTTATGAGAATCATAATTTATCCAGCTCATTAGGGCATGAAAAATTTGTTCTTCGCTTACTACATTTAAATCATCATTTTTAAGTAAATTTGCCATTAATTCAACACTTAACTGCAGAAATTCTTGATTTTGAATTACCTAAAATAAATAAATAATAAATAAAACTGAATATATAGATTATATATATATATATATATATATATATATATATTTATTTATTTATTTATTTATATGTTTGTTCTTATTGTTTCACGGAGTTATGTGGTCGAAGTTTTCTTCCGGTATACATCCGTTTGTCTGTTGACTTCCGCTAAATTCTTGCTTGACGTTTCGCCAAAATCTTATCTGGCATTTTCGAAAGGTATTATCTAGCCTTTTGAGCAAGAATTCAGGGGAATTCAACAAACGAACGAATGTACACCTGAAGAAATCTTATATATATATATATATATATATATATATATATATATATATATATATATTAGGTGGTTTCCGGGAATTCATCAGTTGATAACTGATCCCTGCCGGGATCGATGGTAACATGACGACGTTTCGGCAGCCGGACCACATTGCGCGTATAATTCATCAATCTCAACAACCCCCAATCACACCAACCCCGTCAGAAACAGACCAACAACATCGAAAAGCCGTCCTTCCATACATTCGAGGAGTAACTGACAAAATAGAACGGATTTTACAACGACATCAAATAAAAACTGTCTTCAACACCACTCAAACTATAGGCAATTTAACCGGTAACCCCAAAGACAAAATACTTAACGAGGATCGAGGAGTTTACGAAATTTCATGTCGCGATTGCCCACAAAGCTACATCGGTCGTACCAACAGGCGCGTTAACCATCGAGTATATGAACACTCTCTGTCAGTTCGTAAAAAAGATCCGACTTCAGCTCTCGCGCATCACCATATCCAAACAGGACACTCTATCAACTTCGAGGACAGTAGGACTATCATATCTCTCAATTCTCTTAGGGCATCCACTATTCGCGAAGCCATCGAAATAGAGAAAAGACCTCTCTGTCTAAATAAACGCGATGACAGCACTCGCCTTTCCACAGCTTGGACCTCCGTAATTGCCAGATTAAACAAACAAGACACGCCCACCAACACCCAACCAAGCACCGCACAGCCCCTTCACCACGCGACATCAACTCCTAATCGACCGATAACTATAAATAAAAGAAGCAGCGCAGACTCACCTTCAGTTCAGTTACCTAGTGACTCTTGGGGATTAGGCAGGTTGAGGCCCCGATTTCGATGTAGACTCTGAAACTCTATTTTATTTTTTGTCTCTTGATAATGGCTCCAAAGCAGGAGTCGAAACATCGAGTATTTAATAAATTCAGACGCGGTTCTCACCCGGAACCTAGCTTAGTTCATATATATATATATATATATATATATATATATATATATATAATGTATTAGCTGGTTTCCGGGAATTCATCCGCGTAGTTGATAACTGATCGATGTTAAAATGACGACGTTTCGGCAGAGTTCACATCTGTCCTCTTCAGGTCGGTTCGCATAATTCTCGTAGACTTCTGCTTTCGCTTCTAGTTACTCGAATACTGATATTTTCAGGAGCGCGCACGGTGTTATATAGTCGCGACTCGTCGTCTATTGGTTGGCACCGTGAACGGCTGCTGATTTGTTATTTCCGGTTGAGTTGTTATAGGACGGGTCCGGGCCGGTCCGGTGTTTAACAGAATTTTCCAACAATTCGATAAGTTCTGGGTTTCAGTGCGTGCGTTTAGACTGTGAGGCCTCTTCGCTATTTCAATTGCCTCTCTTACGAGTCTTGATTTCGGGTGTTCTATATTTGCCAGTACTCTGGTGTTCTCAAAGTCTATTCGGTGTGACGTCGTGGTGGCGTGTTCAGCAATAGATGTTGTATTTTCCTGCTTTCTTATAGCATTCTGGTGTTCACCACGTCTAGCTTGAATTCTTCTGTTAGTTTGCCCCACATAGGTTTTATGACAGTCTGCACATGGAATCTCGTACACTCCCTGTTGTTCTAAAGGATCCTCGTCTTCGGAGTCCTCAACACCGTGCTTATTTTTCTGTCTGTATTGAAAATAGTAGCAATACTGTCCGTGGTCCCCTTGACATACGGTAAATAAGCCTTGGTTATTGGTGTCTCATGCTCGTCTGTTCGTCTCGGTTTTGACTTTAGGGCTCTTTGAATATTTCGGTCTGTAAATCCGAATTCTACGGAGACACAATATCGATACTATTTTCAATACAGACAGAAAAATAAGCACGGTGTTGAGGACTCCGAAGACGAGGATCCCTTTAGAACAACAGGGAGTGTACGATCTTCCATGTGCAGACTGTCATAAAACCTATGTGGGGCAAACTAACAGAAGAATTCAAGCTAGACGTGATGAACACCAGAATGCTATAAGAAAGAAGGAAAAAACAACATTCACTGCTGAACACGCCACCACGACGTCACACCGAATAGACTTTGAGAACACCAGAGTACTGGCAAATATAGAACACCGGAAATCAAGACTCGTAAGAGAGGCAATTGAATTAGCGAAGAGGCCTCACAGTCTAAACGCACGCAATGAAATCCAGAACTTATCGAATTGTTGGAAAATTCTATTAAACACCGTACCGGCCCGGACCCGTCTAACTCAACTCAACCGGAAATAACAAATCAGCAGGCGGGAGGCGCTCCCACTGAGCGCCCAGGGCCAATCACACGCAGCCGTTCACGGTGCCAACCAATAGGCGCCGAGCCGCGACTATATAACACCGTGCCCGCTCCTGAAAATATCAGTATTCGAGTAACTAGAAGCGAAAGCAGAAGGCTACGAGAATTATGCGAACCGACCTGAAGAGGGCAGATGTGACTCTGCCGAAACATCGTCATTTTACCATCGATCCGGCAGAGATCAGTTATCAACTATGCGGATGAATTCCCGGAAACCATCTAATACATTTAGTGCCCGCGGAAACTTAAAAACAAATATATATATATATATATATATATATATATATATATATATATATATATACAGGGTGTAAACGGTTTGAGTGCAAAGATTTTGAAGAACAATACTTCAGGCAAAAACAAATCAAAAAGCTTTATAACATTTTCTAAAATAAACTATAGTTTTGCCAAAAAGGACACATAAAGTTAGAGTTTATGCTACAGTGAATAATACAATAATTTCGATTTCAAAATGTCGGTAAATCTAAATATGTAAATACTCAATAGCTTATACATTTTTAATAGCCACATTAAAAATGAAAATTGATTATTTAAACTCGAAATATGCTTTTATAATTTAGTGTAAGTTTCTCCGAATAGATATGGCAACGTGGCATGCAGACCAACTTATTTACTAAATTTTTTACTTTAACAACGACTGAGAGTTACGATTGTTTTTTGCGATTTCGATTCTTGTAAATAAGAATAGATAAACGGCAAAGTGATTTGAATGATATCTATTTGATGTAGACTTCGTGGTTTGCTTTCCATTTAATATATTTTTTAAATAAATAAAATCGCTTGTGATTAGTGTGTAAGTTCGAAAATTAAGAATAGTGCGACAGTATTTATTTGTGATAAATAATGGCCGATTATACAATTAGGAAAAGACATGACATGCTCTTAATTTATGGGGAAAGCAGACGTAATTGCAGAATAGCAAGAATGTTATACAGGGAAAGGTTTCCAAACAGACGCCTGCCCAATGCTAGGACATCCGTAGCTGTTTCGCAGAGGCTTCTGGAAACAGGTAGTGTAATACCACAAATTATGATTTTCAACCAAGACTCAATTTCTGTCGTTGGTTCCTCAGAAAACATCGACAATTTCCTAATTTTGTGAACAATATTTTAACAACAGATGAAGCAAGTTTTAATAGGAATGGTATATTAAATTTTCATAATACGCATTCGTGGTCTGAGGTAAATCCGCACGAAATACGCCAGTCAGTATTTCAACACCAATTCTCAGTTAACGTGTGGGCTGGAATAGTTGGTGAATACTTGGTTGGGCCATTTATACTGCCTGCACGTTTGACAGGTGAGAATTACCTTTATTTTTTGAACAACACGTTACCAGATTTGTTAGATGAAGTGAACCTACAAACACGTTCCAATATGTGGTACTTACATGACGGAGCACCTGCCCACGCAAGTCATCTAGTTGTCGACTTCTTAAATAGAACATTTCCCCGTCGTTGGATTGGTCGAAACGGACATATACGTTGGCCAGCAAGATCTCCTGATCTCAATCCTTTAGATTTCTACTTATGGGGACACATCAAAAGTAAGGTTTACACGACTCCAATTATAGACGAGAATGACCTTAGACAACGCATTTTTGACGCTGCTGACGAAATCCGAAATATTCCAGGAATTTTTTCTCGCATACGTGAAAATTGGATTAAACGGTGTCGTGCTTGTGTCGATAGTAATGGTGGGCATTTTGAACATTTGCTGTGAATAATCCGTTGTTTCAACTCAGTTCTATCATTATAATAAATTCGGTAAGTAGGATTACATATTTACTTGTCTAATATCAATAATATTAATTAAATCAGTAATAATGACTCTTCGAATAATTTAACTGGTAAAAAACTACATAGTATACAGATCTCTTGAGTTGAATATCATATTTACCCAACTTTGTATAATTGCATAAAAGAAACCGCCAAATACAAATTCTAATTGCAATACCTTCTATTAAAAACGTAAATATTTTCAACAAAATATTTCATACATTTTTATTTAATTCTAAGGTCAATATCATCAGTCAATACAAAAACACAGGTGTTTATATTTTTTTTGTCGGCGTACTCATTCCTTTATTATTCGCGCTAAGAGTGAATCTGCTTCGAACGCGAACGACGTTGCCGGATTGACAATAATTTACTTAATATGTTTTAGGGATTTTCTTGGTTATTAAGGCCTACTGACCATAGTGGTATAAGAGTTTTTTTGTTTAATTTGGTGTATACTACCTCCACCTAAAATATATGCAATCAAACTATTTACACCCTGTATATATATATATATATATATATATATATATATATATATATATATATATATTCCGGGTCTTCAAAACCATTCGTACACCCTTAATATGATCCCCCCAACCCATTTTTTTTCAAACTGGCGACGTATCCGTTGGTAAAAGAGGTATGCTCTATCGATTGAACGCACAATTAACTTACACTTTAAACAGGAAGTGGCTTAAACAGACCGGAAGTTAATTTTTTTAAATTGAACAGGCATATTTTATCGCGGATTCGAATTCTACGTTGAAAATTAGACATCTTTTGTTACAAAACTTTTTTGAAAAAATGCATTTTTAGTCCTCTGAAGTGTCTAAGAAAAGTAGATCCGAATAAAACAGCTTTATATGCAAAACAAACAAAACACGACTTTAATCAAGAGTAAGAGTCCGAGAATACTGGAATTTAAGCAATAACTACTTCAGGTTCCTTGTGGAAGTGGGGAAATTCCAACCGGAAAAACGTTTTTCTTGAGCGAGATATTCCAAAGTTGGATTAGGACTCTATGTAGAAGTAAGCGTGGTAAGGCAGAATACTTTGTCTCGGAATATCATATGTTTTTTTAGTTTAAAAAAACGAACTCCCGAGACCAATTTTCCACTTCCGGTTAGTACTGGAAGTGAGTATTCTGTCTTGCTACGCTAGTAATATCACTCAAGAAAAACGTACTTCCGGTTAGATTGTCCCACTTCTGGAAGGAACCGGAAGTGATTATTGCTTTATTTCACGTATTCTCGGACGAAAAGTCGTGTTTTGTGAGTTTTGCATATAAAGCTATTTTATTAGGATCTAATGTTCTAATGCACTTCAGAGGACTAAAAATTTATTTTTTCAAAAAAGTTTTCTAACAAAAGATGTCTATTTTTAACGTAGAATCTGAATCCGAGAAAAAAATATGCATGTTCCATTTGAAAAAATTCTATTTACGCCACTTCCGGTTTAAAAAATTTTGCGTCCAATCGATAGAGCATTTTACCTATAGTTATGTCGTCGTTATTTAAAAAAAATGGGAACCGCAAAATTGAATAAATTCGATAACGAATTAAGGAGGGCGTGTTGGAAAAAACGCTTGGACACGTCGATTTGTATTTTTAGCGCATTTTTTTCAATAATATATATATATATATATATATATATATATATATATATATATATATATCAATATATATATATAATATAATATATATATATATATATATATATATATATATAGGGTGTGTCATGTGACAGTGGCTAATACCAACTTTCTTATTTTAAATGCAAACCCCTGTATATTATTTATTGTTTGGATTCTCCAGACAATTCTAGACATAATTCATGTACAATGACCTACACCTACCATACATAGTTTCGAAAATGTTAAGTGTAAGAGTGTAAAAACATTACACTCAATACTTAATTCCCATTTAGCTCTTGGTATTGAGATAGTAAGCAAAAACCATTCCTGCGTTCCTTTTTACTGATTTGAAAAAAAAAATTGTGTTTATTTTCGTCAAAACTCATCATGTTGTCTGCCTGCATGACAGTGGTGATTAGTGTCAGTGCTATTGTCGTTTGAATGTTGATAACTGTACGTAATAATATCAGAAAAAACGGTTCATTTAACAGAAATGCACAAAATAACCATTCTACAAATGATTGCTTACGGAGATAACACACGGACACAAATTGGAAGTTTCTCGCTTATTTCACGAAAATTTTCCAAATTTGCCGCATGTATCCCAAGGAACAATTAGCACAACAGAAAAGCAGTTTCGCGAGCTTGGTCATGTAAGACAGATAAAAAACTAGCTGTCAATGCTCTAAGTGATAATACAAAATTATATTATGCTTCAATTTCAAGAAAAAAAAAATTCTGGTCGAAAAGCAGTCCCACTGTTCAACGATAGCCACACATCAATTATTCCAGTATTAAAGGAAAGTAAAATGCATCCCTATAAAATGATGCCGACTCAGGAGCTCATGGAACACGATTTCGATAGGAGAACGTATTTCTGTGAACAAATGATGATAAGGTTAGATAACAATGAGATCCAATTAATCGTCAAAATTGTCGCTATTTTCTACTGAGAATCCTCACTGGATGACAGAAAAACATACGCAATATCCTGAAAAAGTTAATGTTTGGGCAGGAATTGTTGGAAATTATATCGTAGGTCCCTTTTTCATTGATAACAACTTGAATCGAGATAAATATTTAGAACTGCTCCAAAATAATGTGCCAACTTTGACAAACTTATATGCTGATCCAGTAAAGCTACAAGTTTCTGCCAATACAATATGGTTTCAGCAAGTTGGAGCACCGCCCCATTACGAAATCAATGTCTGGCAGTACCTGAACCAATTTATTCCAAATCGGTGTATTGGGAGGCGCGGATCGATAGAATGGCCAGCACGATCTCCTGATATGACACCATAGGGCTACTTTTTGTGAGGATATGTCAAAAGTACTGTATACAAAAATAAACCCCTTAACTTAGGTGATCTAAAAGGGCGCATCACGCTTGCGATCAGATCAGTCACGCCTGAGATGTTGAGTAACGTTAGAAGAAATTTTGGATACCAGATTAGCGGTGAGCATTTTGAACATTTCCTACATTGAAATTAACGGTTTTTTGTTTTTTTATATCATTAAGAAATAATCAGTATTTTTTTAATGTTAATTTTTGTAATAAATCTGAAAACACTTAATATTTCCCAAACAGTTGAAAATAGGTGTAGGGCATTGTACATGAATTATGTCTAGAATTTTCTGGAGAATCCAAAAAGTAAATAATATACAGGGGCTTGCATTTAAAATAAGAAAGTTGGTATTGGCCACTGCCTTATGGCTCACCCTATATATTTTTTGTTGTTGAAAAAATGTGCATTTAAAAATACAAATTGATGTGTCCAAGCGTTTTTCCTTGCAAGCCCTCCTTTATTCGTTACCAAATTTATTCCATTTGGCTGTTCCACACTGTATATGTATGTATTGAAGGTTCTCGAGATTCTCATATGTATAGTTTATTGTCTTAAAAAGACAGTTAGTACCACGCACCCTGAGTGAAAACATCTTTTATTCTGAAAAGGATGAGTGAGATGTTATAGAAACGTCTATCTTTTTGAAGACAAATAAACCATACATACGAGAATCCCAAGAACCGTCAATAACATTTCATATTAGTGAAAACATCAGAAATAACATATATATGAATATATTCATGCGAATTTTCTGTTGGTTCTGAAACAACAAGTTTACGACAGAAAATAAATCCTTCAGTTCCTCACAAATATACAGCTATTTAACTAAATATATCCAGTCGATCTAAATTAACCAGCTTCATCTTGGACCACGCATGAGATCCTCTTAAATACTTTGTATGGCCCATCCCAGGCTGGTGTGAGTTTTAAAGACTTTTCTTTGCTCCTATGAATCTTGTATACCCAGAACTTATCTCTTTGTTGGAATAAGACTGAATTTGTCTTGGGAACGTAACATGGTCGCAAACATCTGCGTCCGGGCTAGTTTGAGTCTTGCCAACATGCTTTGCATTGACATTAACTTCGTTGGGCAGTTTTTCTGGTGAGCTACGGGAGTCTTAACTGCTTCCCTAACATTACTCTGGCTGAAGTCAGTCATGTACAGTGGTGGACGGTCAGGTCATGGGCCCCCCTGAATACGCTCAATCCGATCTTTTCACCATTATGTCCGATTGTGGATGAAAGTGGGTTGGTTCTCGTTTCCTTAATGTCCAACTTCGTACAGACCTTCTGGAATAAGTTAGATTCCAAGTTCCGCCAAGACATCTACATTTTGATGCAAAAGACCGGAGCGGTGTTCAACCATGAAATCGTATTATTATTATAATTTCCCCATCCGCTTACCCAGTTGTCCCGCTGATGTCTTCATGTCTAACAGCCACTTAAGAGCTGCATGATTAAGAGTGATATTTGTTGAAATGGTCTACAGCCCTGATTATTCCTAACAGTTCCTTTCTGGCTTCGAAAATCCGGTGCTGTAATATTCGATCACCCGCACCTCACCATCTTGTACTTGAGACGGGGCGGCCCCCAAACCGGTATTGCTGGCCTCGGTGTCCGGAACGAACTTACGAAATTAGAGTGGAGAATAATGCCATTTTCAATGGTCTAAATACCGTTTCACATTCCTGATTCCAAGGGTGGTCGGTGGTCTGCCGATGTAATAGAATCACCGATGGCATGAACAAAGACAAAAACCATCGTAGTTCATGCTTGTCTCTAGGGACCGGCCAATCACGGAAGACTTCTCTCTTGTCCTTTTTAGTTCTGATTATTGACTCAAAAAGGACGTGGACCGCTTTCTAAAACAGTGTACACTTGAGGTTGAGTGTCAAGTTGGCATTCTTAATTCGTAAGAACACTAGACCAAGGTTTTTCAGGTGGTCATCGAATGTGTAACCCATCACCAAAATGTCGTCGAGGTATATTAATCATGTTCTCCACGTTAACCAGCTCACTACTTTTCACTAGAACAAGGAGAGCATAGCATGGGCTAATTGAGCTCAATAACTCCGTTTTGTAACATTCACTCGATATTTTTCTAGACTGCCTGTTTTTGTCCCAAAGGTATTCTGCGCTGGATGATGTTCTTACATCCGGGAGAACCATCTTGACTGTTGAAAATTTGCCAGTGATGTGAATCGGTTGGCCTTCTGCCGTTCAAGATGTTGGTGAACTGACTTATACACTCTTATACACAATTTTAGTTAAATAATGTTCTGATTAAATTTAAATAAGAATTATGGTCATAAACATGTATACAGTCGCCAATTTGAAATACTTTCCGGCGTCCAGAAAAACTCCCAATGTAACTCACCCAACTCATCATAATAAAGCCAGCAAATTAATTGCTAATTCTCCTGTGAAAAACAACAAACTAGCAGCAACTAAGGTAAAATATATATCTTCATCATATAATACACACTCTGCATGTGTACAGATTTCAGATATTTAAAAAAAAAATACAGAAATAATAGGTACCTGCATAAAATTTTCACTTGTGTATGCATTGGCTTCTTGTAATAAACTAGTACAAGACTGATGTTCAGCAAAAACAGCAATACCTAAACAATTACTTGGATGTAACTGATGAGCTAAGAACCTAAAATATATGTAAACGTATTAGAAAGATTAAAATCAAAATGAAAGTAACAAAAATAGTTGGACTTGCAACAGAACCACAAAGTTGTTTATCAAATATTAAATCAATCTGCCGTTGCACTTTAATGCAATATTTATCAAAACAAAAATAAATAAATTGTCTAAAATATATAGAATTTAAATGTTTCAAAGTTTTATTCCATATATGAGACGTATACATATATACAAAAGTTGAAATCTGAAAACTTTTGAAAATGCCAAATGAGATTTTGGCGAAACGTCAGGTAAAATGTTCTTTTCAGAGCACAAACCGAGAAACGGATGTACACCGGATACATATATATATATATATATATATATATATATATATATATATTTGTTTTTAATTCCCGGAAGGTTCTCCGGGTTCTCGTGTGTATGGTTTACTTGTCTTAGAAAAGACAGTTTGACGTTTCGATGAGATCTCACTCAACTTCTTCGGAATAATCGATGTTGTCACTCACTAAACCGACATCAAATAAAAAGTTTTCAACACCAATCAAACTATAGCCAACCTAACCGGGAACCCAAAACAATAGGCCCGTCAACAATCGAGTATATGAGTACTCTCTGTCAGTTCAACTCTCGTTCTCGCATATCACCAAATCCAAAGAGCAGGACTATCATATACCCCAATTCCCTTAGGGCATCGACCATTCGCGAAGCCATAGAAATAGGGACACGGCCCCTGTCTTACCACACGCGATGATAGCACCTGCCTTCCTACTGCATGTAGCTCCGTAATAGCCAGACTAAACAAATCAAACACACCTACTAACAGCCAATCAATCTCCACACAGCCTCCCCATCAAGTGGCATCCCCTCCTAATCAACCGACAACTATAAATAAATGAAGCAGATCACACACACAATTCAGTTATTAGTGAGACTTGGGCGATTTAGTCCCTGAGTTCGATCTTCAACTCGATTTTCTCTATTTTAGTTATCGTTTTCATTTTGTTTCTTGATAAGGGCTCCTAAGAAGTAGTCGAAAAGTGGAAAAACGGCGGAAGCTTCCACTTCTTAACATGAAATCCACCCTGTATTATCGGTATTATCGAATACCCAATATAACCTCTTTTTTAAGATATTTCCAACTAACCGGAATAACTATTCTACCCCGCCCTATATTAGAACCACACTGTAAATTCAAATGCTTATGGACCACCCATTAAAACATTTTTTCTAACATACCTGTATACCCTGCATAATTATAATTGCACTCCACGACATATTCCAACCATCCTGTTTATGTGATGACTTAAGGGCCACAAAACTACTTTGTTTCTAAAATCTTTTAAGCACCTTCTGTAACTACATTTCAACTCCGCCGTATATTTCAACCGTCATATATATGCAACTCTTTGACACCTACCTTATATCTAAAACATTTATTTGTTAATATTTTATCAACCAACCTGTAACTGTAATTCCACTCCATCCTATATTGCAACCATCACATATATGCAACTTCTTATGAGTTACCCGATACCAAAGTATAACCATTCTTTTAACATTTTTTAACCACTCTGTATAGCAATAATTCTACTCCGCCCATATGTCAGCTGCCATAAATACCCAACTGCTCATGGGCTACCCTATATTATAATTTTTTCTAACTTTTTTCCAACCACCCTGTATAACTATAATTCAATTCCAATCTATATTTTATCCACGATGTATATGCAACTGCAGTAATGAACATACGTCCATATACCGAGTTTTTTAAATTATTTCATGTCAAAATTATAAAACTCAAAAATCAATTATTACATTAAAATTAAAAGTAAAATAAAATACGTCTTAATAGTAGATGAGCTAGGTTACTTCACGAGGGCCGTAACGGCGGGAACGTTGGTTGTTGAAATTTTAAATTGAAATTGTTGTGTTGCGGGTTGCGGCGCGCGCAGGTCGTGGCTGTTTGAATAAAAATGGCGCCATCATGCGGCGGTTGTGGTAAGTAAATAGAAAAAAGCATTGGTTGGGTTTCGAGCCCGGGACGGCGGCGTGTGCGTTGAAGCTTCCACTATATGGGCTGGCAAGCCACTTGAATAATGTTGTATTTTGGTTGATGGCTATGTGCGGGTCGGCTCGTGTGGGTTGTTCGTTTCTGCGATGGCGGGCGAGTGATTTGGATAAGGTTGTTTTTTAGATGGTGGTTATCAGAGTGTTGTTTGTAGGAATATGTTATTTGGTGTGAAAATGCGGGAAATTGGATTTCGGGGGGTGAAAGTCGGGAAATTGGATTTCGGGGGTAAAAGTCGGATATTAGAAGTCGGGATATGGGATCTAGGAATAAAAATATTTGGTGGATATATTAATTTTAGAATAAAGTATAGATCCAGGAGAAGACGTTCATAGTTTCTTGTCAACTATAGACGAATGCAGATCGTTAAAAAATGCCTTTACTTAAATCAAGCTTTGTAATCTTCACATTAATTTGGAAAATATCTTGTATGTCAATATACCTAGTGGAACCAAGGGCATGGCTGTTTGTTCTGGAAGGAAAAAATGTTTAGATCCCTCCGACTATACGTTGATGCGTCAGGAACGATTAAACGACGGGCAGCTGCCTGTATATTTTGCTGATCTGTCAAACAGCACTGAAAAGTTCAAGCTGAAGCTGATATTTTCAGACGGTACGGAAGGTGACACTGATTGGATTTCAACAGAGGCATCATGTGAAGATAACATTTCATCATCTAATAGCTCGGCTGCCACCTGGGATGTCTTACAAGTCAACATTCAACAGGAGCTTCACAAGTTGCTAATTCTTATTAGCACAATACTATCTGCTATCACAGTATTGTTACTTAAATTAATTGTGAAATGCATAAGCAAGAAAATGAATAAAAACACATAATTGTAGATAATTTTCTTTATTTATGTAAAACACTATTCATGATCCAATTATAAATTGTAAAAATATTTTCTCTTGCGTAGCATACGGTGTCCTTGCACCAACAGTGAAAAAAGCATGGAGATTCAGAAGATTCCAAGTAAACAGAATTCTTGCACTTTTCCAAATTTATTATGTGATAGTGCGGCTGGCCATCTTCGTTGAGTAGTTTCCGCAAATTGTTAATTTTCAGCTCCTCGAATAACTTGGAATATAAAAAGCTAAATTTCTGCTCACCTCGCACATATATGTGTGTGCACGTGGTGAGAAAAATTCTCAAAATGTCATTCAATGTGTCCAAATCGTAGTGGCCGTCAGAGTAGTAGAGTCCATGTACGTGTGCTTCCAAATATCGAACATGTTTTTTGTCTGCTGCTGATAGAGAGTTAAATGGTTTGGGTGGTTTAAACAAGAACGTTCCCGTGCGTTTGCTTGTCTTGATTACCAGTTCCTTGGGAACGAATCTTCCTTCGATTTCGAAGCCTTGAATGTCAACAACTGCAATTTCCATGGTGAACCGTCGAAGAGCTGAACTGAAACTGAATTTCTACAAAGCTGAGTGATCTAGGAGAGGCTTCGAACAATTTCGCTGAGTGGGAGAAATTCCATTACGCAGTCGTGGATAATTATGCAGAAGGCTCGGGTCTTATCGGGAAATCCCGTCTGGCTTTCAATGTCCAGGCGAATATCTACAGTTGAAGATTTCACAGTGTCTTCGCGTCGGGAGCAATCGATAACGAATAGGGTGTGCGTCTTGAACGTCACATAATCCAGAAGAGGGTGTTTGCCACCGCCAAAGCTAGGATTAAAGTCCGTATACCTTTTGTAAGCCTCACCGTACTCGCTCTTTGGGAAATCTAGCTGCATTCTTTCCATAGGCCAAAATTCGCTGTTTAAAGTTAGACGAATATTGGAAATGTGAATATTATCAAATTCCGTGGGATCTTCTTTGATGTTGCTATGGCGGTCAGTTTGGAAAGCTAAGATAACGTATCGGGGACTCTCCACGGCGGCACACGTTTTCACTGCCCAAATTTCACGAGTGGCGCCTGTTTTGAGAGCAGGCAACTCATGAAGCTCCCATTTACGAAACGGTAAAATTATGCTGGAATCTGCTTTGACAGCTTGCAGCAAATCGAGTTTAACATCATCGTTGGGGAAAATGTGTCGGACTTTAAGTTCGATGTTGTTTATAGTCACTTTGCCCTTGGTAGCAGCATCTTTGATTATAAGACAATCGTCATCACTACGGCTCCGCACAAGGCGTATCGTTTGTTTACCCCACATCACTCGCTTGTAGTCGTTGAAAATCGAAAATAAATGTCCCAGCAGAATGTACATGTGAAAGGTGTTGTCGGCGGCATTCATATGGGCTTTATGGGGGAAATTCCAGCCGGCTATGAATAGATCCTTGGAACTGTTGGGATCGTAGCACAAGTATCCTCGAGCTGTGCTCACGCGGCCGGGATCTCTCACGGTTTCAATTTCCTTGCCGCACAACTCGTACGTGGCGCTGTCGAAGAAGAAAGCCCCCGCATTTGGTGACAGGGAAACATCTCCATTGCCTGCTGTTCTAACTACTTGTCCCTGGATTGAGATGCAGGAATCTGCCATAGAAAACCAGCAATCTGTTTGATTGACGGTGATCTCAATGATATCATTGTTGCCGAATGACTTGACGTACGGATAGTAGGTGCGCAACTCCTCTCGTCGTACACTATCATCAAAATTTGGTTTGCGGAAGATATCGAACATTTGAGGAGTTGACATGGTAGCCGAGTGTTTGTAGAAACAATCTGTTTGAGAGCGTGAGTGATCTCTTGAGAGGTTTCATGGAAACTGATGGTGGCCGAGGAGTAGCTGTCTTCTTATAATACGGTTCTTCATTATCAAATATAAGTCGACCCATTGTTATTGCAATTGTTTCAGCTCGAGTCGTACGATGATTTCCTCACCCCGGAAATTCACGACTTCCGAGTCTTGGTTCAAAATGTGTAAAGTCAGGTTATGAATTTCACTTCTGTTTATCGGTAAATAGATGAGATGCTGCGGTGTTTCGTCGATAGCGAAACCCGGATCCACTGCAATAGCAAATTCGTAGATTGTGTGCGAGGGTGTGTTGTTGTAGAAAGCGCCCGATGTGATATTGCTGTCGAGATGAATGGTTCGAACTTTGATAATGTTCACAGGTAGATCGGAGCTGTGAAGCTGATTGCTGGACAACACTCTTCGGGAAAAGCCCAAGATCTCACCGATGCTATCTTGCGGTTGAAAATCCACCACGTATTTGCTGCTAAAGATTTCGCACTTGAGGGTGTTGTTGTTGGGCTTCAAACTGAAGATTTTGTCAGCGTCCTTTGCCGAGTAAATGTCGAGCACTTTTCTAATGTGGGTTTCGATATCACCAATCTCATAGGAACCTTCCGGCAATGGTATGGTTGTTTGTTTGTTTTGATTGTCAAACAGGTAGATTTTGTCACCACTCTCAATATTTGGGATACTGTTGTACGAGTGAAAACTCAGTAGTGCCAACCCGTAATTGTGGTTTGGGTCCAATTGAATAGGTGGTTGAAAATCGATGGATAGTATTGGACTGCGACCTTTTAGGGTGATAATCACAGACATGACTGAACAATGTACCAGCTTGCTGTCTATTAATATACTCCTGCTGTACTTATCTGATACTCGAGAAATTAAAAAAGTGTTCAAATAGTACTATTTTTTATTATAGAGAAATTTCAAACATAAATGTCCACAAATCGATTCGTTATAGTTTTTGATAAAAGTCATTATTGTAGAGGATCCTAACTCTGCGACCAAAGTAGTCGGCTAATTCTCGGGGTGGTTTCAAGTTGCCAAAGCTGTCAAAGTAGTGGACGGTGTTTCCGTTTCGCACATAAGCTACCCAATGCGTACCTCTGTTGTGGCTGTCATCCAAATTAACGATACCAGACTCCTTTAGATGGGAGCGTACGGGTAAGGCGTCTCGCATAAATACACCCCTGAAGTTGGGGATTTTCAATTGCTTGACGTATCGCTCGAGCTCATGATTGTACAATGCTCGATTGGGTAGCTTTATTGGAAGTTTTTTGACTTCTTCAGGTAAAGCCCGAAGCCGTTCTTAGATTTTTTCAGAAAGAGACCGCTTCCTTTCTTCGCAATCTCTTCCATGGCTTGATTATGGCGTTGATCCTCTTCCAGCTTCTTCCTGGCGTTCTTCGCATCGATCACGGCCTTGGCTATTCCACTAGCCCCTCCTGCTAACGATCCCAAAGCACTAAGGCCTGCAAACAGGGGTATGAGAGGGAGAAAACCGCCCTTAGACTCAAATGGGATCATCCGAGGAACGCGGATTTTCTTTCGTCCACCAGCCTTCTTAATGGATGCCCGGGCTGCTCTCAACGCCATTAATGAGGATTTACGCACGTTACCACTAGATCCAGCCATAGCTTTGATGGTGGGCAGGAACACATGTTGTCGGAAAGATTTTTTCCCGAGTCTTTTCTTCATGCCAAGTCCCATCTTACGTTTGGCCTTCATGTCCGTAGTTATAAGCCAAGAAGCTGCTTTTTCACCAAGTGAAGCGTCGTTGGACTTAAATCTCTCCCAGGCGCGATTTTCCAACTCGTAATCGGCCTTGTGCCTATCTGCCAACGACTTGTATTTGCTGTGGGCGATATCGTGTGCACGACAAGCAGCGTCTGTCTTGTTGATTCCCTGTTGGCCCTTGGAGAGACGGTCTTCAAGTTTCGTACCGGGTCCACAAAACTGATAACCGGGTAGATGTAGCTCAAAAGGTAATTTGTTGATGGCACTATTCAGTAGACTACCTCCTTGGAGAGCTAGCATAATACTGAATGAAAGCCCTCGGGAGTGATGTATTTATTAAACAATGACAAACGACCTCATCCTCAGTCTATCGTACGATGCAATTGAAACAACAGGATGTCCAATTGCCTATCGAAAATTTCGACTTTGTTGATGGCAACGCACCAACGATAAGAAGGCACGGACCACTACTACCAAATTCCGTTCGTGCGATCATCTGCGGTCCAAGCGGATCTGGGAAAACCAATGCTGTTCTTTCGCTCCTGTTCAGTGAAAACGGCCTGCGATTCGAAAACGACTACGTCTACTCCAAGTCACTCTACCAACCAAAGTACCAGCTCCTACAAGAGGTACTCAAGCAGGTTAAGGGCATCTCATACTTTCCCTTTAACGTCAATGAGGAGGTAATCGACCCGATCGAAGCGTGTGAATGTTCAGTATTTATCTTTGATGATGTCGCTGGCGATAAACAGAAAAAGATTCAAAGCTTTTTCTCCATGGGTAGACACAGAAATATCGATGCAGTTTATGTGTGCCAGACGTACAGCGTCATTCCGAAACAATTGATTCGCGACAATTGTAATGTAATTGTCATATTCAAACAAGACGATGTCAATTTGAAGCACGTCTACGACGAACACGTCTCCCCCGACATGGACTATGAGACATTTAAAGTATTGTGTTCGGAATGCTGGCAGGATCGTTACGGGTTTCTTACGATTGTGAAGGAATACAATTTGAACGATGGCCGGTATCGAAAAGGCTTCGACAAATATATAAAGCTACAGTAATACGGATTCTAGTTAGTTGTCAAAATGTCTTCATTGACTAGCAACATTTTCTCTACCGCAAGAAAGAAAAAAATCAAACAACTGGCTCGATCCATTCGGAAGAAGTACCTAAGCCTTAAATTGGGTAAATCGGAGCACGATGATACTCTCAATAAATTATTTGAACCTGTGGTTACGCCGCTGCAGCAGATAGCTTCTACAACCACAAAAGTTCTTGGCAAAATACCCGCGGCCACAATTAAACAAGAGACCATTACACAGCTGGAGCCTGTGAAAAAAAAAGAACCGTCTTTTGAAGAGTCACAATTTCTCGATGAACTTCCAATAGCAGAGACCAGTTTTCCAACAGATGATGATGGTGATGATGATGATGGAGGCGAAAAATCGATGTTCGAGGAGTTAGAACCAGTATCTCCGGACGTAGTGGAGTCCTACCTCGAGCAATATCCGGTGATTTCACACAAGTACCTATCAGACTTTTTCCGCAATAGCGATGATGTTGATAAGATATATGGACCAATATACGATGGGGTTAGTTCCAAGTGGTATCTCGGACAAAAGGAAATCAACTTTAGCCGTACTGGTCATATTATCGTTGACGAGTTGCAGTTTCAAGGCACTCCGGGACTTTATCAGTTAATTTTCTACAAAGACCCCAATTTCGCTCCCGATGATTTAGAAGCATACCGCCGAATTTTGACAATGACATCGGCTCATAAGAATTCAGCTGGACGACTAAAAGCCTCAAGTCTCTATAAATATACGGAAATCATAAAGCCAATGTTTCCTCCTCCAGGCAAAAAGCAACGTTTCGGCTCTGGTATGAAGTTAACGTACAATACAAAGCCAATGGAGTACGTCTACTGGGATGACCCCAATGAATTGGTTGAGCGGCTGAAACTTCTCATCGCATCCAAAGAGGCCGGCAACACATCTCACGACAACGAAATAATTGCTATTATAAATGAACTTAAGGAAGCAAATATTATACTTGAAAAATAAATTTACTAAAGTTTTATTTTCATATATCTAACCCTTCACACTTAATTAAGATATCAGTTATACTATGCCGTTGAGTAAGTTCGGACGCAGCAACACCGTCCAACAATCGGTGTTTTCGCATAACTTTGCATTTATGAAAGTACCGTTTTCCTTTACCTCTGAAGGAAATATCGACGCTGAAAAACTGCGAATAACCAATGTCAAAGCCCCTCAAAAACCCATGGATGCAGTCAACAAGCAGTACGTCGAATGGGAAATTGCCAATGGGATGTCACAAGTACGAGACGATTTCCAAGCGGCATACAACAAGTGCAGTGACCTGGTTCAACAAACATTAAATGCGCTTAAACAAACCCAAACGGCGAGCGACATCCAGCTGTCGAATCTACTTGAAAAATGTAACTCACTAGAAATTCACCTCAAGGAAACAATCACAAAATTCGAGGCTGCATTCAATGCCATCAATACTGAGACATCTCAACAATATAAACGCATAGACGAAGTGGAACTTGCTGTGAACGGCAAAGTGATCGATACTGAAGCCGTGTTGAAAACCATACGTGAGGAGAAGGCTACAGAATTTGCAGAATTAAATGACCTTAGAAATCGTATTATCGGAGTGGTGCCTGAGCTCTACAAAGACATGCAAAAACTAGATGATGACACAGCTAGTAAGATTTCCACAATAGACTCCAAATTGACAGCTTTTATGAAAATGTTTACTGACTATGAAAGCTTAACTACAACGCAACTGAATCAAATGAGTAGTGAGCAGAAACATTCTATAGAGACATTAAATCGACAAGTGTCTATCATTAGCCGGAAAATCAAAACTGACGTTGATGTATCCCAACACTCAAATAATACCACTCCAGGCTCCCCATAAAACAGTTTCTCAATTACTCTTATAGTCAGTATACAAAATGGTGTCTATAGCGAAACATTCCAAGGAAAAAGTTCAGCTGGTTAAAGAGCTGCATCGTCCTGTGCGAAGAAAGTTTCCACGTCGCCGTGTGATAATCAAAGGTTTCGATGACTTGTGGCAGTCCGATCTCGCACAAATGGATCAGTATGCGAAATCCAATAGAAATTTCAAGTTTTTTCTCGTCGTAATCGATTGCTTTTCAAAGTATGTGTGGGCGAGACCGTTGAAAACGAAGTCAGGTGAAGAGGTGACTCGAGCCTTTGAGAGTATTCTCGGGGAACGGCAGCCGAAAAACCTTCAAACCGATCAGGGTAAAGAATATTTCAATAGTAATTTCCAGCAACTTATGAAATCCCACGGGATCAATCATTATTGCACATTTAGTGGTTTGAAAGCCGTAATAGCTGAAAGAACAATCAGAACGCTAAAAGAGCGTCTTTTCAAGTACTTTAGCTTGAATGGGACACCCAAATGGATTGATATTTTACCGGAAATCGTCAAAGACTACAACCATCAAAAACATTCCAAGACAAAGATGAGACCTGTGGACATTAATAGAAACAACGCACGCGACATAAGCGTGTACAATAATCTAAAGATTTCCGGTTCTGGAAAACTTAAAGTTGGGGACGTAGTGCGAATCAGCAAGGTCAAGCACTTCTTTGACAAAGGTTATCTACCGAATTGGAGCACTGAATTGTTTAAAATAACTCGCAGAAATATAACTAACCCTGTTACGTACCTCTTGGAAGATATGTCTGGTACACCAATTCAGGGGGGTTTCTATGAAGAAGAGCTACAAAAGGCAGTTTACCCGGATGTGTATCTCGTCGAGAAAGTACTGCAACGAAAAGGCAACAAGGTTAAAGTTCGCTGGCTCGGATTTAATCAGACTCATGATTCCTGGATTAATGCTAGCAACAAACTATAGATCTAATTTCTCATCTTGACGTGGGAAACCAATTAGGAGTAGGGATAAATCTATAAAACCGTGAAATATCCCAGACCAGATTTCAGTTTTTATGCAATAGTGACAATGGAATCAGATGAAGGGTATAAAAGTGACTGGAGTGTATACTCTGGTAGAACTGTGACATTTTCACCCAGTATTCATGAACACAGCAACAGCAGCACTTTCGATGTTGAATTTGACAGGAACTGGGATTCCGGGAACAGCAGTGGTGCATCCAGTACGGATTATAGTGGCGACTTGGATCGGGTCCTACAGATGTACGAGAATGCAGCCAATAAGGAACAGTACTACTTATTGCACTCCAGAGTGCCCATGTTGAATTCCCAGTGCGAGGTTCAGTGTGCACTCAGCCCCGCTAGATCCTATACCCCGGTGGTTATATTGCAAAAAACATCCACCGTGGGAGCACCTGTGAAAATTACAATGTCCGCCTTAGAATGGGGAGACGTCATATGTCAGCTCGAGTTTATGAAAAGAAACTTTTTCGAGAGCAACTCACCACCCGACTTTAACGAGCCAATAGCTTGCGGCGACTTTTTGCACTTGTCTGAAGTGCGGTATGAAGACGTGAAGCAGATTATGGTTATGAAACACATATCGATAATGTACTAGACTAGACTATAGTGACGTGTGTGGACTTTTAGATATAGACTCTATAATTTTAAGTAAAGTGACATCTCTAGAAAAATTAAATTTTTGTAAATTTTATTACGAAATATTGGATGAAATTTCTACATGGACTTGTTTATTGCGTAAGTTACCTATTGAGAGAATAATACGAGCATTTTGTTTAGATGACACCTCACAGTTGTGTATTGCATTAAAAGAGCAGTTGTGTTATTATAAAGATGTCATCTTACATGATTTAGAACTTAGAAAAATTAAATAAATGTATAAATTGATTGTTTTGTTTGATTTCATCAGTTGAGAATATGGAGAGTCGTGAGTACTATCGTTCATATCAAAATCGATTACGAACCTTTGATAGTTGGCAATCTGACTATCCTGCTGAAAAGCTAGCCCGAGCAGGCTTCATTTACAAACGCAATGGAATAAGTGACGATGTCGATGCATGTCCTTTTTGTCAAACTGAGGGGTACAATTGGCAACCTGGTGACGACCCAATAGCCGACCATTTAGATTGGTCTCCGTATCGTAGTTTTTTTGATCTGGATGACGCTTATCGCATAAACAGACCTGCCATTTACCAGAGCAAAGTAACACTTGAGAGTCGACTTGCAACGTACACCGACTGGCCCATTTCTCTAAGACAAACACCAGAGGAGCTCTCCAAGGCTGGCTTTTTCTACACGGGATATGGTGACAGGATAAAATGCTACTGTTGTGGGATAGAACTGAAGAATCTCTTACCTTACGATAACATTGAAGAGCTTCATGCAAAAGCGTTCGATAATTGTTTGCTACTTAAAAATAACCCTCCAAACCCCACGGGCTCTAACACTTGTAAAATTTGCCTCACTAATGACATGACAATTGTTTTTCTCCCTTGTAGGCACTTAGCTAGTTGCTTTGATTGCTCACTGAAGATCGATCACTGTTGCATATGCAGAAAAAATATAGCTGGGTATTTAAAAATCTTTGTATCTTAAATAAAAGCTTATTTCAAAATATACTGTTTTATTTTTCAAGCATAATTTACAGAATTATTGTGCAACATAAAGGTTTGGGCATCTCGGGAAATCTCCGTAGCAATGTTTTCCTCCATGATAGATTCGATATTGTCCACTAGATCACCATCATACAAGGGCATCAGAGAATGATCGAGGTTCCTCAAAGTGTTTCGTCGAGCGAACCATTTTAAATTTCTTAGCCGAGACTTGAGCATGTTGCCTACATCTATTGCGTGCGACACATTATGCCACTTTTTAACAACTTTTGCGTATGGATTTTTCTTCAGAAAAGCATTTATGGTTGATTGAAAAGACCCTCTTTGCCTACGAATCACATACCACTCATTCTCCTCTAAAGCCAACAGAGCCATACATCTTTGTTTGCTGCGACTGATGGACTGAGGAGCTACTCGAGGGCTGACTTCATTCCTCAAACGGGTCACAAGGCCAGTATGGATTTTATTCGATACGGTATTTAGGAACTCTTCATGTCGTTTGGCTGCTGTGATACATTCTTCTTCAATTCTAATACGACCCCTTTCAGCTTTTGTTCGTTCCTCTTCAGCTCGAATACGCTCCTGATCTGCTCTAATTCGTTCTTCTTCAGCTCGACAACGATCTTGTTGCAGTCGAATGCACTCAGCCTCGGCTGAGTTCTTAACGTGCAATATGAGACGTTTAAGTTCGTTCATTTCTTCGGTTAAATGTTTGTTTTGTGTAGTGACCAACTCCAAGCGACATTCTTCATAGCATTTCTCATATTTGATGTATTTTATGGAAATATGTTTTATCATATTATAGAGCAAGCGAATTTCTGTTGCTTTGTCACTTCGCATTTGCATAAGGAGAAATTCAAAGTCTACGCTACTCATGGAAATGTATTTCTTTTGTGAAATCTGTTCATCTTGCATTTCTTCGTAATTCACAGGCGGATGTTGCTTCTTGATCAAATGTAAAAAGGCGGTTTTTTTATTCCTGTATTCACCCTTGTAACCACACCAATCCAGAACACTATCGTTGATGACCACTCTATCTTCCATTGTAAGGTTCCAAAAGAAGGCGTTACGTTTGTCATTTTCAATGTCGAGCCCAAATTTGTTGCATACTTCTGTATAAGTTAATTTACTCATCGGTGTAATCCATAACCTTACATCTTGATCAACAATTCTTCTAAGTTGAACGCACTTCATCTTGAATCCACCCCCAAATAAACAACTAATCCAAACTGAATTAGCGATGTTTCCCGTAACTTCCTGCAGAAAAGTGGAAGGGGCTAGTAGATATGGAAAGCATTTATATGTTAACGGTATATTCATTCTGAGATGAGGTCGATAGACCGTTAAATTTGAACCACAATACTTTTCAACGGTTTGAATTGACCAATGAGAATGATGACTGGTGACGTCACAAAGACGGGAGTAGGGGGCTGTATACGTACAGCCATTGATGCCTGATGTCATATATTTCCCTAGATATCGGAAAACATACTTATAACTTCTTATAGCATTGATGATAAAAATCTGCAGATCTAGGGAAACACACTTGAACGACTTGATTTGGAGGGGAATTGATGTTCAGAGGGTAAGGCAGTTGATGGAAGTAACTGGGACGATGTTGCGAAATTTGAAGCAAACACATTGAAGTATTCAATTTATTTAATATATATGTACTATATGAAATAGATGAGGCGGTTTGCAGTCATCAACTAACTGACTCATTATGATAGTAAAACGACGTAAACAAAGTTATAGTTTTATTTTCAAATAGCAACAATTTAATATGTAGCTAATATCTTATTTAATACAGTTTTTAGCTGATCATACAAAGCCATAATAGGACAATCAATGCCGAAAATATCTAATGTCAGTTTATCAGACTTTTGAAGTGAGTTAGTAAACTGATTGAATTCAAAGTACCTATTGTCTTGGAAGAAGTATATCAATCCATTAATATACCGGAATACCCCTCTAATATTTGGAGGAATGCCTGCAAATTTTCTGTTAATATAACCATATTCCTTCGACTCCAGAGAACACTCATCTATTTCCACAAATGTGTTTCCGATAGAAAAAAGTAAGTTTGCCCAGTGTATGTACTTACGGCAGCAAGAATTTCGTCCCCAGTTAGAGCTATTTTGAGATCGGTAGCGTTGAGGCTTTTGATTAATTTGAAGCTATGATCTTCTATGTAAAAGAGTCTTTTTCGATCAATAATTGCAATTATCTCTCCAGAAGGTCGTTGATAAATTGATGTTATTTCAAAAGCACCAGGAGGCAAAAAATGTAAAAATTTTCGCAATGATATATCCTTTGAGGTAAAATCTTTGTTTGAATGTCCATTATCCAAAGTCTATCTTTATATATGATATATAAATTTGTGTGTAAGACAAGGAATTGAAGATATTTAGGTTCGACTTTACACAAGTCTATTATTTTATTAGTTTGGTTATTATTTGCTTCTATAGGTGTAGTTTCCTTGTGATTGAGGGCGTGCTTGCAGTCCTTGTTGCTGTTGCTGCTGGTGTACTTGAAGGAAAATGTTTTGGTGTGCTTAAAGGGGTAGTCTTCTTAGTCGTGCTTGATGGAATCGTTGTAGTCCTTTGTGTTGTTTAGTTGTTGTTTGTTTCTTGGGTCCATGCAAATACTGGATTGCAATAATATCATCTTGATCTAATTTAGCTTGACTGTAGTAGGGATACATAAGAGCTGAGCTAACTCCCGAGTGACTTAAACCGCAAATATGTCCAAATTCATGTGCCAAAGCCCAAAGCATACTAGTTTGTCCTGGTGGTACATCACCAATGTCCTCATCTCCTAAATACCAGTCTTCCATCTTATCTAAATGAACCTCACGACACTCATTATTGTTGGGTAAAAATGCATGAGCCAGTACTCCACCCTTACCATCGAAATTATAAGGGCATTTACCCTTCTGACAGGTTCTATAATTTGTGTGTTCAGATCTCCTATCGGACATGGAGATGACGATACCGGACTACCTAAGCCCGACACCTGAACAAACCGTAAATTGGTAGCATTTTCCCAAATTTCAAATGCCTTTCGGGCGATCACATTCATTCTTTCATCTGCTAGCTTAAAATACCATTTCAGGGTTGTTTTATTCCATTTTGTGCCGATAGAGCAAAGTTTAGTGGAAAATCTGATACTCCACAACGAGGTTGAGTCATTAATGCCAGCGTCTCGTTATTTGCTGTACCGTCACATTTAAATTGTATAGCTCTTGAAACTTTACCAATGCTTGTTCCAAGCTTGTTACAGCAGTTTCATCACTTTCATTTAATATCCATAGCTTTTGAGGAAATTTTCCACATTGACGTTAGTCTCGGCAATGTGAAAAATAACGATAATAAGATAATAGGTTAGAAGCATTGCAACAGTTTGATACGACTTTTACAGTTATACTGACTTTACTGTTCTAGTGTTACCTATATTTATATTTTCAGTCTCTGATTAGTCCAGGGGTTTTCATAATAGATCACAAAGATATATCTACCTCTGTGGTTAATTTTGTAATATTAGGGTGGTTAAGACTAATATATTAAAAACAACTTGAGTATGCAATATATTTTTATTCAATTTGCCAGATAATACAATCTTATACAGTTTTATTTTCCAGTAGCCATCTCCAAGGCATTAATATTAACTTCGATGTTTACAACTTTTGAAAGCGCCCAATTGTATCCTACCTCCTCGAAATCTTCCATTTTTGCCAATATTTCGTCTCGAACGTTCTGGTTGAACCACTTTTTTATATTGGTTCCAGCGTCAATAATGTTATTTTTCGTGTTGAAGAACTTATAGTCCCTGACCTCCTCATCACCTGAAAGTTTAACAAATTCACCGCAGAATGTTGTATTAACCTTCAGCAATGGCATTTTCTTTAGAATGTTACCAATTCGGGTTTTGAATAAAATCAGAGCATCATCTAAGAATGAAACGACATCTATATGTGATTTATTAACAATGATTCCAGTTCTAATACGGTTTCCAAAACACGAAGATATATCCTCCCATTGAACTCTGCCCGAACGTCGTTTATCATGGATTAGGCCCATACCACTTTTTGAACAAAGCAGAAGCCTAAATTGCTTTAGATAGCCTGACTTGTTTTGTAATTTACGTAGCGTTCCTACAGTCAGTTTACTATGATTAATGGTATATTTTATCAGACGTATATGTTTTTTGATTTGCTTTAGCAGCTTTGTTATTTCAGCTTGATTATTAAATTCGTTGTTCAACTCAAATGTTCTGCATTTTTTATAAATTCCTCAATACAAGTAAGAGTTTGGTCTGATTCCATTTTTTCCATTATTTGTGCTTTTCTCAGTTGATGCTTAAATATCTTGTTTCAGCAGCTAATAATTTCGAACAACACCCTGGGATGAAGTCCACCTCCAAGCTCCTGCAGTCCGATGAAATTAATATATAATTTTCCCAAAGAAAATTGCTCTAGATAGGGCTTATACGTGTCCGTGACCCGTTTTGGTAAAAAGGCCACGTGATCTTCTAGCTCTATCAAGATCGTTTCCCCAAATTTTGGCTTGACCAGTTTGGCAGAAATTATTCGATATTTTTTCCCTGGCTGCAGGTCTTGGATTTTGATGCTTGGCTTGTTCACAGCTTCTGCGGAGGACACGGTATTAATTTTAGATAGGAAATCCATTTCTATAACAAATACACACAACCTAATATTTATTTATTTATAAAATCATTTGTGAAACTCACTTTTTAGTTTAGAAATCGGTCGAAAATTTACTAGTAGTACAATAGAATGCTGTGCGCTCTGTTTGGGCAGTAGAATGCTGTGAGCTCCAAAGATGCCTCAACTACTTAACTAGTTGCGGAAGACCCACTATAAGGTTATTGTAGGAAGAGTAGATTATCCCTGGATCAATGGGCAGTAGAATGCTTTATTAACTAGTTGCGGAAGATTAAATCTGCAATTAAAAATACATGGATATGAGAAATATATTTTCACATTTCATAGAATTCAAAAATGCTAGGATTAATCTTATTAATTCAAATGAAAATAGAAAACTCAAAACTACGCTTAAAATACCTAAAAATGTGCGTGTTATATTCAATCGGACATTCAATTTAAAAAAGTTGCAAAATTTGAAGATATAAATACATACATGTTTTTCAAATGCACCCACTATAATGTTATTGTAGGAAGAGTAGATTATCCCTGCACCAATGAGCAGTAGAATGCTATATTAACTAGTGGCGGAAGATTAAATCTGCAATTAAAAATACATGGATCTGAGAAATATATTTTCACATTTCTCATTTTATTTGAGAAATATATTTTCATATTTCATAAAGCTATTTTAACATTTAATAAAGAAATTAAGAATTCAAAAATGTTAGGATTAATTTTATTAATTCAAATGAAAGTAGAAAACTCAAAAGATATAATATTAAATAAATACTTACGTATTTTACAAAATACACCCACTAAGAAACTGTACTTGTATCTTGGAACACTTGATAATGAGTAATATTAATTTCCTAAATCTCGCTTATTTATTTCACCACAGTAACCGGGTCGATCGTTAATTAGATATTCTACTTTTTCAGATATTTTGTTTGTCTTCAAAACAACATTCTTACCTTCTTTTCGAAGTTTCCAAAATATGCGTTAAAATGTTATGGTAATATATAATTAATCGTATTCTGAGGGTCAGGTCAGTGCGATTAATTCCATATTTGGTCGAGCGCCCGGCGCAATCTTGTTTTCGTCGTTCGGCAAAATGTTTCGTAATGACGGCGGGATATTTAACTAATTAGTGTTTATCGTTATTTGTCTTCAAAACAGCATTCTTATCTTTTTCGAAGTTTCGAAATATGCGTTAAAATGTTATGGTAATATATAGTTAAATATTGCTAATCGTATTCTCGGGGCCAGGTCAGTGCGATTAATTCCATATTTGGTTGAGCGCCCGGAGCAGTCTTGTTTTCGTCGTTCGACAAAATGTTTCGTAATGACGTTGGAATATTTAACTAATTAGTGGTAATCGTATTTTTTAGGCTCCGAGACCAATATATTTGTTTTGTATTTACCAAATAAGGTTCTGAAAGTGAATCGTTAATTATGTATATTACTGACTTGCCATATATTCTTGACTTCGAGGTCGACAGAATTATCGTTGTGATAATGATCTAATTACATATTGTTGATTTTCATTTAGTAAATTTGGATGGTTGGGAATAAATGATTTAAAATAAAAATTCGGATCTCAGGAATATCAGTTCTTCTAACACGATTATTTCAGTAATAAAATAATTAAATATAACTTCCTGTTCCAGGTAGTTGATTATTATTTGTGGATCTTAAGTTTAGGTGACATATTTATATCTGCACGTGTTTTTCAAAGAACATTTTCTGTCAACTTTTCTAAAATATCGGTAATGAGTATTTTTAGCGATATTCTACAAAGATCTGTGGTAGTGAAAAATATCTTTTATATATTATTTACAATCAAACTTTGCATATCGAGTTCAGTTTCAATTGTTCACTCAAAGCAAACGGTAGCTATGAATTTAGAAAAATTAATGACTGACACCAAGCGTTTTAAATTTGATGATCATTCGCTGGCAACTCGTAGAATACAGCCCAAAGATTTATCTGGAAAACTTAATCCCTCCGTTGGTTTCTATGAAGTACCTGACGTTTTATCAATTAATATTACGGAAAATCATGTTACTCTCAAATCTCCGAAAGCAACTATTGATCTAGCTCCCGAGAGCTTTAAAGTGTTCAAGACGTACTTGGAGTATGCTTATCGATTTGACAATGATCTTGAAATGGGAAAGGATGATCCTGAAAGCCTGTGGGATGAACAAGCACGATTACCAGATAGCTATATATCTCTCGGAATATGGTTCAATGATGGCTACCTTTCTGTATCGAACAGGACCAAACCTATGTCATGTATAAAATTATCAATACCTGATGCTATTAAAATTCACAAAGTCTTGTATTTAAAATAAATGTAGTTAAACACTGTTCTTGTTTTATTTATTTTTTATTTCCAGTAGAGATGCAACTATAAAGATATTCTAATTATTTCAGACTTTCACCGCAAAATCAATTTTTAAAATTATATAGTATTTACTTCTAAGTAATTACTATTTATATTCCAAACATTAGGTTCTCTATATTAATTTCGCAAAATTTTACAAGTCCCAAAATTTACGCTCGACCTGATGCAAACAATGTAACATATTAATATATACACACACAAATATTTTTATTCCTAGATCTCATATCCCGACTTCTAATATCCCGACTTTTACCCCCGAAATCCAATTTCCCGACTTTCACCCCCCGAAATCCAATTTCCCGCACTTTCACACCAAATAACATATTCCTACAAACAACACTCTGATAACCACCATCTAAAAAACAACCTTATCCAAATCACTCGCCCGCCATCGCAGAAACGAACAACCCACACGAGCCGACCCGCACATAGCCATCAACCAAAATACAACATTATTCAACTGGCTTGCCAGCCCATATAGTGGAAGCTTCAACGCACACGCCGCCGTCCCGGGCTCGAAACCCAACCAATGCTTTTTTCTATTTACTTACCACAATCGCCGCATGATGGCGCCATTTTTATTCAAACAGCCACGACCTGCGCGCGCCGCAACCCGCAACACAACAATTTCAATTTAAAATTTCAACAACCAACGTTCCCGCCGTTACGGCCCTCGTTTTGGCGTTGAAGTAACCTAGCTCATCTACTCTTAATACTATAAACGTTATGCCGAATCTGAATAGATTTGCTGAAATTGCATCCGGCAGGTAAGATGTTATTCTTGCAGTTTCTTCGGTTAAGGGTTATATAAATCTTCCATCTCTAGAAGGAACTCGGAGGTGGAACTATTCGAGTTTCGTCTACTGTTCTTGGAAAGGCATCTCGTCCATTGGGTTGAAGTTTCTTCTTTAATGAATCTTGAATTTGTTTTCTATTTTTAATCAGAAAATAGACAATTATTTAAAAAATAATATTTGCAAAAGTTCAAACAGACCAACTGTGTTAATTGCAATTGAATAGTTTCTAAAGGTTCATTATTAATTTCTTCAAGTTGAACTTCGTGTTAATTTATTCCATTTTAAATTTAATCTAACATAATGTAACTAGTAGGGAATTTTTTTAAATATCTTTAAGGGCTATTAGACGGCCTTGGGGAATTCCCTTGTCATTTTGATAAGAAAATGTTGGGGTTGAAATTGAACATTTGGAGGAACTTCAACTTTGATGACGGTTATATCATTTTCTTCACACCTTGCTTGTATTTTTTGAGGTTTTACAAGTATATACCAATATAATGAAATTCATCGATTTCTTGAGTAATGGTATTGGTTATTTCGACAGGAACTTGACATTTTTCAGGATTTGTTTGCCTTGACAGGTTTGATGTAATGCAGTCTAAGTTTTCTTGTATGGGTGCCAGGCTGTTTGTTTGGCAATGAGTTGATTTCTTGCCATGGATCCTCTTTACTATTGATATTCGTCATTACTTAATAAGAGGAAATGTTGAAGAGGGATATCGAGTAAAAGTGATATTGATTAAAAATTTCAGAGTGAACTATGAAAAAATATTAATTTCTGTTGTGTGTATAGAATTTTTGTTTTCACATTTTTAGAATATTCAAAATAATATCCCGACTTGACCATACAATGTATGGCATTACACTCCGTCTAAGGAACGCATAGCATGCATTTAGGGGAAAATTCACTAAACCCCAGATATATTACATGGGTTTAGCTCTGTGGGAGCCCTTGCCAGGTTATTAACCCCGTGGTTGACGTCGTGGCTGCAGTTGCCCATGAATTTTCTGACTGTCCGGGCTGTTCCTGACAGGACGGCTTTTTGCATCAGTTGGTAAAGATGTTCGTCCAGACCAAGGTATTTCAAATTGTGTAATAGATGTTTTGGGACTACTCCTGTTGTTGACATAACAATTGGTACCGTTCGAATGTTGTTCATGTCCCATTGTCTCTGTATTTGAAATTCTAAATCCCTATATTTGCTATTTTTCAGCCTGCCACAGCATCGTGTCGTTCTTTGTATTCAGTTGCAGCGAACGCTTGGCAACCTCCTGTGATATGCTGGATAGATTCAGATGTTTGGCAACCATATCTGCATCGGTCGTTGTTGATAGAAGGATCTTTAACGATGTACTTTAGATAGTTCTTAATTGGTATTACTTGATCTTGGATTGTCATTATAAAGCCTTCCGTTTCAGAAAACTGTCGACATATTCTTGATTGATGCCATTTATATGTCTTCCATGAAGCGACTTCTCTTTCCATTTGAGCAGTTTCTGATCAGTTGTCTGGTGGTATTCTTCAACTTGTTGTTCTGTTAGTCTCAGAGGTGTTGAGTCATCAACCTGACATATGCCTCTGTGTAGATCAGAAAATTCTGCGAGTTTCTGGAAGTGATTACGCAAATTGGAAATTTGTTGATCATGTAACTTGCCCATATCTGCCAATCCTCTTCCTCCTTCATACCGTAGCAACGTTGTACGTTCGACAGAGCTCTTTGGATGGTGATTTTGAGCTTTTGTTAGTAGAACTCGAACTTTCCGTGGTAGTTGTTCAATGTCAGTCTTGCACCATTTAACTATTCCGAATGAGTAACTGAGTACTGAACACGCGTAGGTGTTAATAGCCTGAAACAGATTTTTACTGTTAAGCTTAGTTTTCAACAGTAGTCTTACCCTTCTATAGAACTCTTTTGATAGGCCCTTTTTCATGGTGGAGTGATCAATTCGTTGAGCCTGCTTTATTCCAAGGTATTTGTAAGTATGGCCTTCCTCCATGGATTCAATTAACGTGTCATCTCTCATTTCGTAGGGCCCCTGGTGTATTTTGCCTTTTACTATATTAATAATTCGGCATTTGTCCAGGCCAAATTGCATATGGATGTCACTAGAAAACCCTTCTACTATTTGAAGCATATCATGCAGCTGTTGTTTCGTAGCTGCCATCAACTTTAAGTGGTCCATGTATAACAAATGGTTTATCTTCAATGCTTGTACGTTGTTGTGTTTGAGACTGAACCCAAAGTTAGTCGAGTTCAGTTTGTGTGAGAGTGGGTTCATGGCAAGGCAGAACCACAGCGGGCTAAGAGAGTCTCCCTGGAATATACCCCTTCTGATTGGGATAGAGTCGGTTTGTATCGGACGGTCGGCTTCATTCAGAACGATTTTGGTTTGCCAGGTAGTCATGACATATTCTAAAAAGTTAACAATACAATCATTTACTTTATAGAGTTTCAGTGCTTAATGAGTCAATCATGTAGAACTGAATCAAAGGCCTTTCTGTAAGTCCACATATGCCATGTAGAGATTTCGTCGTTTGGCGTGGGCTTGATTGCAGGCAACGGAATCAATTATCAGTTGTTCTTTGCAGCCCATCGAATTTTTCGCGCATCTCTTTTGTTGTTGAGTAATTATGTCGTTCAGCTCACAATGTTTGAAAATGCGATGATTAATGCACGATGTTATGAGTTTGTATAAGGTTGGAAGGCAAGTGATTGGTCGGTACTTTGCTGGGTCCTGTGCACATAGGTTGTCCTTTGGTAAGAGGTATGTAGCACCATGCGTAAGGAAACTAGGCATCTTGTGTGGGTGGGTAATTACGTCATTTATAAGGGCTGTTATCGAGTAATTCTGCACACCATCTGGTCCTGGTGCTTTCCAGTTATGGAGGTAGTTCAATATGTTGGACGTGTCTTCCGTTGTAAATGGTTGGTGTTGCATGATATCACAATTCGGAAATGCAGCCTCCTCCTCATTAATCAAGCTTGCTCTGGTGTTATGTGAAACTGTTGTGGAAAGTTGTTTTCCAGAACTGCTTGATGGCCGTTTTCCTGGGATAACTAGGTGTTTCATTATTATTGATGTTGCTGAGTTTTCTATAAAACCCTTTTGCTGATTTTCGAAACAGTGCGTTGTCTAGTTTCCGTTGGTTACTGGTTTGTACCTTCTCAATCGACTTGTGTAGATGGAGAGGTTTTGTCGTAGACTGTCCAGACACTGCTGAGATGTGATGTTTTCTCCATACCATTGGGAGTGTATTCGGTTATTGTCCATGATAGTCTTGACAAGTCTTTCTATTCTGTTGTTCCTCACCCCTCGTTGGTACTCGGTCAGTCTTCCAATGTCTTTCCGAAGAAAATTAATTTAATTATCCAGTCATGTCCTGGCCAAGGTTCGTTATTCTGTCAAACGTGCGCATTATAAATTCATTTATGGCTCTAGTCCATTTCATGCGCTGTCTTTTCAGTCCCGCTTGAGTGAGCGCTGGCTGTTGATCCTGCGCAACACCCTTCTGCGGGTGGAGTTCTCGTTTGACTCTGTTGGTGACGGTCACGTTGTTGCTGTGACTGTATTGATGAGTATTATAATTATTATTATCTTATAATATTTGTGAATGAATTTCAAAAAGAATATTTATTAAATGTTTAAGTTATTCTGGTAAAGCAATGCTGTGATGCAAAATGTTAATATTAGCAAAACATTTTCAAATAAAAACAAAAAATTGAGCCTACATTTTGTTTCATTTACAGCAATTTTATTAGCAATTAATTTTTGATTTGTCGTAACTGACGAGCTTCATTAATACCATTGACCAATTTGGTGTTTATTAACATTTCTAGCAATCTGGTTTTGATTATTATCTAATTGTGAAATGCTGTTACCGATTTCCTTAACATCTTATTGATCTCTTTTAAGTGACAGAGTTTATAGTGCTACCCAAAGGATTCAAAAGACCTCTTTTATATCTTTCATTGGGAAATATTTATTTTAATTTTTTATTCACATTGTCAACTTCAAATTGTAAATAGTTATAACTAAGTTACGAACCACGTTTGACTTCATACGACAGCAGTATAACCCACAACAATAGATTCGAATCATTTTCTTAATCAGCGCTTTTAATGTTCTTTGTTTCAATTCATATTAGTTAATTAGTCTGATGTTAGCTTTTATTGCAACTGCATTAAACTTGTATGTTTCGCTTGAATAAAATTTATGTTTTAAATTTTAAAACGGCTTTTTTCGAAATAGAAACTTTAAGTGGCGCAGCACAGTAGTATCGTGGAAGTTTTCTGTGTATAAGAAAAACATCGTTATTGAACGTTTATCCGCGATCGAAAGAACTTTTGTTTGCCGTTGTTAGCCGTTAGTTCCTGTGGCAGCATCGACGCTTACCTGCAGAATGCCAACGAAGCGAAACAGATGCATTGAGCAATCAGCATTTTACTGTAAGTAATTCATGTCAGACTCCTGTGTTTCTAATCATTTAACTGGTCCTAGTGCAGAGTTAGATTTAGTAGAACAAATTTCGAGTTTAGGAATTTCAAAAAACAATTTCGAAAACGTAGATCGTAGTAATAGCTTAATTAATAATAACATAATGGCTCCACCAGTATTTGATATTAAAAATTTGGTAATTTTACCAAACTTTGATGGAAACTCCAGCGATTTATACGATTTTATAAACATAGCGACTACTCTTTTTGCCTTTTATTATGATAACACCAGTGTAGGCAACTTGCAAAACCTACTTTTGTTCCGTGGCATTTTAAGTAAATTAACCGGAAGAGCCAAGGAAGTTGTATCAATTTATGGATGCGAAACGTGGGAAGATGTAAAGATGGTGCTCATTCAAAATTTTGGAGACCACAGGGATGAAAATTCTTTAACAAGGGATCTTGTTAATTTAAGACAACAACTCCAAGAGACTCCTTTACAGTTTTACGAAAAATGTATGGCAACGCTTAATACATTATGCAACTATATCGATTTACACAATAATAATCCAGTAATCAAAAACAGTAAAAAGGATTTTTGCCGAAAACAAACCCTGACCACATTTTTGGCAGGATTGCGGGAACCTTTAGGAGCCACCATAAGAACTATGAGATCAAACAATCTCACAGTAGCAATGCAATATATTCACGAAGAGAATAATATTAGATACTTGCAGAGAAATCAAGCTCCTGTAAATCAGCAGTTACCGTTTAAAAAACCACAAGCACCAACACAGCCTTTTAGACCCACATGGCAGCAACCAGTTTATCGTCATCAGACAACACCCCAGTTTACACCATCATGGCAACCACAGCCTTTCCAAACACAGCAACGCCCCTTTCCAACAGATCCAGTTCAGATAACACCTAGACCAATTCCACAGCGACGACTTCCGTCAAATTCACAAGTTTTCGGTAAACCTCAAAATGTCACCTCCTACACCAATGAGCTGTACAACCAGAAATACTATCAAACCAACAGCTCAAAGTCAAAATAATAATTTCTTTACTCAGTATATGAAGCTTACCCCGAATATGAGCCATGCCAAGAAAATGTAGTGGACGAACCTTCACAAATTGAAGAAGAAAATTGACAAAATTTTCTTTTGGACCCCAAAACAACGGGAGAAACTTAGTAGAATTATATATTACAGATAAAAAGGAACTTCCCCATATAACGATTTCGAATCCTCCCTTGAATTTGCTAATAGATACAGGGTCAACGAAATCATTTCTCAATCCCGATATTGCTAATCAATTTTATAAAGATTCTGTTAAATTTGAACCATTTATGGTCTCATCTATTTTTCAAAATTATTCACAAGATTATTGTGCAGAAATACCTTCTTTTCAGGAATTTAATTCAAATCATAAATTAAAATTTTATTTGTTTCATAAGACTTTTGACGGATTGATAGGTTTAGACAACTTGATACTTTTACAGGCACGACTCGACTTTCCGAATTCGATACTTTTAACTCAAAATTCGACTTTACCGATAAATTATTACGAAACAAACAAAACTCAATTCTATTCAATACTACTTGATCCCCATACAATAACACCTGTTAGACTACCTGTTAAAGAATTTGAAGGCAACATAATCCTCCCAAAACAAAATATTCAAGGAGCACTTCTTCAGGATACATTGACCATAGCCAACAACCAGCTTGCGTGGGCAGAATTGATAAACGATACAAATGAGAAAATACCAATCGCCCTTATTGAACCAGTGGATACCAGGATAATTAATTTGGAAGAATATCATCTTTTCACAACCGAAATTTATCAACAAAATTCACCTCAAAAATGTAACATAGAAGAACTTATAAGGACAGAACATCTGAATAATGAAGAAAAACACCACATTTTGAAACATTGCGAAAAATTCTCGGACATTTTTCATCGTCCTGATGAACCGTTAACTTTCACCAATCAGGTTAAACATCGGATCAAGACAAAGGACGAAATACCGGTTTACACAAAAACATACCGTTACCCATATGTTCACAAACAGGAGGTCCAGAATCAAATTTCGTCAATGCTAGAACAAGGTATTATACGCCCCAGTGAATCACCGTGGTCATTACCGATATGAGTTGTCCCAAAAAAACAGGACCCCTCAGGGAAAACTAAATGGCGAATTGTAGTGGATTACAGAAAAGTGAATGAGAAAACTATTGATGACAAGTATCGAATCCCAAACATCACCGACATTTTGAACAAACTTGGAAGAAGCCAATATTTTACAACATTAGATTTGGCCAGTGGCTTCCATCAAATTGAAATGGCAGAAGAAGACATTCCAAAAACTGCCTTTAATGTCGAACACGGCCATTATAAATACGTGCGGATGCCATTTGCGCTCAAGAACGCTCCCGCCACGTTCCAAAGAGTGATTGATAGTGTACTAAAGGGACTACAAGGAACAATTTGTTTAACTTATATCGATGACGTCGTCTGCTTTTCGGCTTCTTTACAAGAACCATCGTCAAACTCTCAAAGATTTTCCAACGATTTAGGGAAACTAATCTCAAAGTTCAATTGGACAAATCGGAATTCCTTAAAAAGGAAGTGGCCTTGGGCACGTCATCACTCCGGAAGGAATAAAGCCCAACCCTGATAAAATTCAAGCTGTTCTGAAATATTCAATCCCACGAACAACTAAAGAAATTAAGGGATTCCTTGGACTACTGGGATATTATAGAAAGTTTATTAAGGACTTCGCCAAAATTACAAAGCCTGCTTGAAGAAAGACGCGAAGATTGAACACACACAGAAATTCATTGAATGCTTTGAGACGTGCAAACAATTATTAGTTAACGAACCGCTCTTGCAATATCCAGATTTTACTCAACCATTTAACTTGATAACCGACGCTAGCAACGTTTCATTAAGAGCAGTTCTTTCCCAAGGACCAGTCGGCAAGGAAAAGCCAATAGCGTACGCTTCTCGAACACTGAACGATACCGAGTTGAATTATTCAACTATCGAGAAAGAAATGTTAGCAATTGTATGGGCTACAAAGGTGTTTATGTCATATTTGTACGGCAGAACCTTCAAGGTCCTGAGCGATCACCGCCCTTTGCAGTGGCTATTTTCCGTAAAAAACCCCAACTCTAAGCTAGTAAGATGGGGCCTGAAACTCGAAGAATTTGATTACGAGATAGTTTACAAAAAAGGCAAGACTAACACCAACGCAGACGCCCTTTCTCGAATAGAAATCAACACCAAGGAAGTAGAAGAACTTACAGCCCTTAAGAAAAATAATGAGGAATTAAATGAAAATTTATCTCGAGAAATACTGACAATGCATCAATGTATAATAACCCACCAGAAGATCGTGAAGAAGATTTTACATACGAAGACATTCAGCCCTTACACGACATAACTGACACAGATACGTCATCAACTGAAACAGCCGATGAAAACCCAGACCTAGGTCAACACAACGATAAACGACATAATACCTCTAGCACCGACACAGCTGATGAAGATCCTGACCACACACAACATAAGGTCAACAGAGTACGTCAAACGTCAAGTACAGACACAGCTGATGAAGTTCCCGATTCATCTCAAGACGAATACTACGATAGAAATACAATTCACACTGAACAGGAAAATCCGATTTTTACAATTCCTATTTCCGAAAAGTCGGTAAACTATTACAATAATCAAATAAGGCTAACTTTTGTTAGATATTGTCCAATAAAACCTATAAGTGAACATATATTTCCAAACAAAATAAGAATTCATGTTCAAATTGGCAGAAATGAGGCAGGAAGAAATATTATCGAATTTTTCAAAAACTACGTACGACCAAAAATAAAATATGCTATTCATTTTACTCCAGAAAACACGTACCAAGCCACCTGTGAACTCCTTAGACAAATTTTCAAAAATTCATCATATGATTTAGTCAAATGCACGAAAATTTTAGAAGACGTTAACAAAGACAAAAGGAAATTTTTAAAGGTTATCACGAAGGACCGAACAATCACAGAGGTATAAATGAAACTGAAGCTGAAATTAGAAACAGATTCTATTGGCCAACATTGAAAAAGGACACAGAGGATTATATAAACTAATTTAAAAATGGACTAATGCAAGAATTTGTGGATACCCATAAAATAATTATACACTATACAACACCAGAAAATCCTCAATCTAATGGGATGATAGAACGGTTTCATTCGACTATCATAGAACATCTTCGTATCTTACAGAAGAATCATAAAAACCTGAACATTAAAGATCAAATGCCTCACGCAATTCTCGGATACAACAACTCGATACACTCTACTACCAAACAGAAACCAATTGAAATTCTAAACAGACATTTCAACAGTCACGATCCTTTTGACATCGACATTAACAAAACTCTTATCAATAACTATGCTCAACAACATCGCGAAACACCTAAAATTATGTATAAAGAATTAAATCAACGAGCTAGTGAATCCAAAGAAAGGGTTATTGAGAATCGAAATCGCCACAGACAACAACCTATTAATTATGAACCAAATGCAAAGGTGTATATGAAAACCACTCAAAAAATAAATAAACTACTCCCGAGATTTTCACCAAAAATCGTAAAATCTGACAACAATGTTATTGTAAAATTTCATAATACAAAACTCCACAAGAAAGATATTAAACACATGCCAAGAATAAAATTTAATTTGACAAAATCATCCTTGCAGATGCAGCCTGATCGCAGCCGAGAAAATAAGCATACTAGACCTGAAGGACAATCCAGGGATCCTTCCCCTCAAGCAGGGACCAGCAAAAATTCAAATCAGTTCCCATGACTTCATCCATTATTACAATTTGACGCCGATATCTCAAGAACTCAGTGCCATGTAAAAAAATCAGTATAAAGAAGTAGCAGCAGCAATAACTAAGAAATTAAACACGCCATATTTTAACATGTTGCATAATTTTGATCGAGCTTTAAAGTACCAACTAGAAAGTGCTAAGCTAAAATTTCAAGCTATATACCCTCATCCTAGAAACAAGAGAGGACTTTTTAACTTTCTAGGCACTGCGGTGAAAGCAATCTCCGGAATCCTAGACCAAGAAGATGCAAAAAGGTATGATGATGCAATATCAGCTTTGCAGAAAAATCAAAAGAATGTAATTAAAAATCTAAATCAGCATATGTCGCTTACAATTGGAATAATGGACAATTTTAATAAAACAGTGTCACTAATTACTCACAATCAGAGAGTAATTTCCCAAGAAATAAAAAATTTCAACGATGATTTTACAAAATTTATTTTTGATTTTAAACACTACATGCAAGCTCGTAATATTCTAGATCAACTGAATATATCTTTACAAATAATTCTTCAATTGATAACTGATTTGGAAAATGCCATTACTTTTGCTAAAATAAATGCACTACACAATTAAACAAAATGAAATTGAATGGATAGCCGACATATTACTCGAAAACCATGATAAGACGCAATTATTATTTACAGAACAAAGAGACTTAACAAAATACTCCGAAATAATTTATGTTGATGCATATTACTCGAATACCGATATAATTTTTGTTCTGCACTTTCCATTGTTACACACCAAAAGTTTTACCCACTATCACCTCTACTCAATTCCAACAATTAACTCAACCACCATCATTCCTCCCCTTCCTTATCTGACATTGAATCCATAAATTCATCAATATACGAGCCAACCATGTAGACGAATCGACACCCAGTATCTATGTACGAGTAGGGCCATCCAGTATAGAAGTAGGACACCCGACTGCATCTCACAAATCCTTCAGCTCGCCGATGAAGAAGCCCTTTGTGACTATATAAAGATTTTCATCAACACCACACTCATCGAGCAGATTACAGAGGCCCACTACATTGGTATATTTCCAAGCCCAACAAAAGTTTCAACAGCTTGCGAAAATACCAGTATATTAGAAGCTCATGGAACACTTCTGATTCAACTTCCACCTGGATGCGAATTCAGTACCTCTCAGCACAAATTTGTAAACAAAAAAGAAACCGTTAGGGAACAGCCCATGACACTCCCTAAAATTAGAACAGTTGTTCGCAGTCCACTAAAGAAGAGACACCCTATACAACTTTAAAGGGTTCCTCTAGACGAATTGCATAAACTTCAAGAAGAATTCCATAGTCTACATCCAACAGAACTCTTGGAACCAAATTCAGATAACACTCATTTTTGGAGAACCCCTTTAAACATATTGGTTGTATGGGGTATATTATGGATAACCTATAAGTTCCACAACAAACTACCGTGCCTTAGAGGAAGACACACAACACCTACATCTTCAGGAGTGAACCCAGTCCTGTTCATCAAGGGATGGAGAAGTTACGAACCACGTTTGGCTTCATCCGACAGCAATATAACCCACAACAATAGACTCGACGCATTTTCTTAATCAGCGCTTTTAATGTTCTGTTTCAATTCATATAATTTAATTAGTCTGATGTTAGCTTTTATTGCAACTGCATTAAACTTGTATGTTTCGCTTGAATAAAATTTACGTTTTAAATTTTAAAACGGCTTTTTTCGAAATAGAAACTTTAAGTACTAGTAAAATTTGTGTTTTTATTGAATTTATAAGAAAGAGTGAGAACCAATCTTGATTCTTGCAGTTTCTTATCAGAAGATTAAAATTCCGGTTCACGTTCTGAATCTGAACTTTCCGAATGTTATTAGATTGATCGTCATCGGGATTGTCATTCAATTTTCTTTGTGTTTTAAAAATTAATTTAATATGGTAAGTATCATGAGGAGTTGTTAATGTCATTTCATTAGTTCTTAAAATATTGTTACGAAATTTACCAAAGCTGACCCTGTTTCATTTCAGTACGAAACGATCGCTTTGAAATAAAAAATGTTCTAGAAATGGCTCGGCAGCTGTCGAATTGATGAGTGATTTTTGCGAGAATTTTCGATGCTGGTTTTAAAAAGGAAGCAGGCCACGATCGCAAGTTAGTTAGCAGCGAGGACGAGCGAATATCGTAATGTTAATGTGAATTAGCTGTTCTATATAATTTGATACGAAAAAATAGCACAGATTCTAGAAAAACGTGACAAGAAGGAAAAACAACATCAGGAAGAAATTCAACAAAGGTTAGTAAAATCTTTTGATGAAAAACGTAAAACAGAGTTAGAAAATCTTGTCACTGCCATTGAAGAAAAATAACAAAATTTATTGGAAGGATTATTCTCGAAATTTGTAGAAAAACAAGATCAAACTGAATTCAAACGACAAAATGATTTTAAAGTATTTGAAGAGAAACAAGATCAAATTGAATTAAATCGACAGGAAACTGAACAGAAAAGATAACAATTCGAATAATTAAAAAGAGATAAATGATGACATTAAGACCATAAAAATACCGTGAATACTCTTGAAACAAAAGTAGATGATCTCGATTCCATCCAAAGCAAGGTAAAATTTGAAATCAGTTCAATTCAAGGCACAGTTCAAGATCAAATCAGTTCCATCAAGCAAACAGTACACAATGAAGTACAAGATAAAATCAGTGCCATCCAAAATAAACTAGAAACAGAAATTTAAAAAATGCAACAGGACTTACAGCGAGGAAAATACCAGAACACAGTGAGTACCAAAGGTTCCGTTAGTAAACCACCCACATTTGATGGCAGCTCACCTTGGCCCATGTATAAACGGCAATTTGAGGCCGTGGCTACAGCTAATGGATGGGATAACCAAGAAAAATCCACATCTCTGGTAATTTCGTTAAGAGGTCCGGTCCTACAACTCCTCCAAAGCATTCCAGTCGATGAACAAGGCAATTTCGACAAGATTATCGCCATCCTAGACAAACGATACGACAATCAATCCTTGAGCCAGGTAGACCAAGTACAACTGAGTGGAAAGACGCAAAAATCCGGTGAAAGCCTCCAAGAATTCGAAGCAGAGATTAGACGGTTAGTTCACTTGTCCTACCCAGACCTGCCAAAGGAAACGAAAGACCAGTTGGCCACACAGAGTTTCATAAACGGCATCAGAGATGTGGAAGTACAACGAAATCTAAGACTAAGTGGGGTCAAGAAAAGTAATGAAGCTCTACTTCGGGTTTTGGAAGTAGAGGCCGTCATGAACATGTCAAATCCGGGGGTCCGAGCAGTTTCTTTTAACTAGGAAGAGTCAGAGTCACCATTTCAAGCACTGCTGGCTGGTCTGAACAACATATTAGAACGGTCACAAAGAACTGGCACTAGAGGGCGCTGTGGACGGACAGGGCACTTTCAACGTGATTGACGAGTGAGGCTACCTGAAAGATCACCGACCAGGGGTAACCAACAGAACAGCTACATGTCCAGGGACCGTCAGCCAGTCAGCATAAGGGGGCGAATGCTGACTGACCCTCCACCAGCCCCTAAAACGTTATCCATCCGGCGATTTTGCAGAGATAGCAGCAGCCTGGTCATCAGAGGCACAATCAATGGACGAGCAGTTACCACCACCATCGATCCGGCGCCGCTGTGTCCATTGCCAAGTCCAGGGTTTTGAGAGCATCAGAAATTCGGCCAGTTACCAATAACATCCAGCTCAGAACAGTGGGATCACCACTCTCACCAGTAATAGCGAACCTTTTTATGGAGAACTTTGAGGAGTTGGCAGTAAGAACAGCTACTCTTAAACTCAGTTTATGGTTGCGATATGTGGATGATACATTTGTGATTTGGCCTCATGGGAGGGAACACCTCAACACATTTTTAGACCACCTTAATGGCATCAAACACAAAATAAAATTTACCATAGAGGTTGAAGCCAACAATCAACTGCCATTCCTTGATGTTCTGATAAATAGGAAGGAAGGTGGAACCCTGTGCCATACAGTATATAGGAAAGCAACTCACACAAACAGATACCTTCATGCTAATTCTCATCACCACCCAGCCCAAATACGAGCCGCCATCAAGACTTTAGTAACCAGATCACAAAAACTAACTGACCAGGATAACATCAAACAGGAAATGGACAGTTTAAAAACAGCTCTAAGACAAAACGGATTTACAGACCGAAATATACAAAGAGCACTGAAGTCAAAACCGAGAGAAATAGTTATTTATTTATTTGTTATTTATTTATTGATTTAAGTAAACAACAGGGCAAGCCCCAATGACAAATTACAATTTTTACAATTTACATAAAACATCAAGTCAATTAATAAAGAGAATAACCATTTGTAATGTATCCTCCGATAAATTCGTGGAATCGGCATTCATCCGATATTTTGGGGAATCTGAAATATTGTTCGGCCGGCGCATCGAGATCGGCGGCTTGCTTTGATGTAGTTCTCGAAGAATCTAGTCTAGTCTCGACGGCTCTTTGACGTTCTGGAGAATTCCGAGAAGAAATATATAAATACGGAGAGCTGAGGAAGCATTCATTCAGTATTCGACTGCCGTATAGTTATGATAAATTGTAATTAGTTCTGTAAATATAAATTGAGTTAAAATACTGGAAATAAATTCTAGTGAGTTGAACTGTGTTTATAAAAACTCCGAGAACTGAACTGAACCCAAGTGTGAAAATAAAAACATTACAGTGGTGACAGGTGTAGGTATATTTGTGGAACTTTAGAAGTGGAAAATAAATAGACCAACAATGTTTAAAGCAGTGAATTTAGACCAGTTGAAATTTGAGGATTTAAAAAAAGAACTTGAGGAAAGGGGTTTAGAAATTAGTGGGAAGAAAAGTGAATTAATACAACGGCTACGAGATGCCCTAATAAATGAAGGTAACGTTCCCGATACTTATTTGTTTGAAGTTTCTGGTAATGGGGACATGAGTATGCTATTTAAAAAAAATTGAAGACAGGTAGTCATAATACAAAGACCAAAAGCGGAAACAGTCCGGAAGTAGTGGACTCGAAAATTGGCCTTGGTCTTGGACTAATTATCGGCGACAATTCGAGGCTGCACCAAAGTTAAACGGATGGTCGGCCGAGGAGAAAGCAATAGCATTAACCCTCGCTTTAAGAGGGGATGCTACAGATATTTTGCAAACGTTGAATATCTCAGAGCAAGAAGATTACTAACAACTGGTCAACCATTTAGAATTAAGGTATGGCCAGACATATTTGGAGCACGTCTACCACTCCCAATTGAAAAATCGCCACCAGAAATCAAATGAATCCCTACAAGAGTTTGAAGTCGATATTGCCCGTCTGGTTCGCCTTGACTATCCAGCCACACCGGAAAATGTGATAGAAAAGTTAGCAGTGCAAGCATTTTTGGATGGACTTCGGGACCAGGAAGCCAGACAAGTATTGACCCTAGCTCGACCGACTCAATTAGTGCATGCACTGGCTCGAGCTCTGGATTTCGAGGCTGCGAATCATTGAAGGAGAGTCAGAAGGCGGCAGAAATGATAAGGCCTCTGTAAGGAAGATAGTAGAGGAAGTCCTTACCGAACTGAGATGTTGGAAGTGTGGTAAGGTAGGATACATATGCAGTCGTTGCAAGGAGAGCAACGGAGGCCCGACTAAAGAGGGTCGATGTGAAGGGGCCATCGTCGACCTGTAGCCAACAAGCCCGAACTATCAACGCATATGTCGCTTCGCTACGCAACCGTGTTAACAGTGTCTTTGTAGATGGCCTTATTAATAAAAAGCAATGTGCAACGCTCCGGATACAGGTGCGACAAAAACAGTTATAAGGCACAACATCGAACTACGAACAGCGACCGAAAAAGCAGGTAAGGTCCATGATGAAATAGGGGTTGAAATGATCTTGGGAAATACAACATTCCAACACCGGCATTAGTGGCGGACATTGAAGACCAAGTTATCATTGGAATGGATGTCATGAGCTCCAAGGGATTCCAGTTAAAGTTTTAAAGATGGAATTCTGCAAGTGAATGACGAAGAAGTGGTGCTTCATGGGAAAGATGAGATAATGCTACGAGCAATCTTGTTAGAGGATGTAAATGTTCCGGAAAGAGCTGAAATCATTCTAGATGCTTACCTAGAAGGGAAAGCTAAAGCTGGAAAAGTAATGATGTTTGATCCAGAACTTAACGACGGCAATGTAGGCAGAGAAGTCGCACTAGGGAAGACTCTGTTTCGCGCCAAAGAGATTGTGCCAGTAAGAGTAATGAACTTGAATCATTACTCGGGTGCGTTAAACAGAGGAACATTCTGGGCCATTGTACAACAGTTTCCTCTGTAGTCAGGAGCACACAAACATACAGCAATACCACCAGGTGAACTATCTGAAGAGCTGTAAAAACTCATACAGATTCTTCCAAGAATTTAAAACCAAACAAAAAAGCAAAATTGTGTGACATCGTTAGAAACTACCAGGATATCTTCGATGTAGGTAACGGGAAAAGGGGACGAACTGATCTGGTGAACATAAAATTAATACCGGGGACGCTCACCCAATTCGACAGTCGGCGAGAAGACTACCCCTAGCTAAAAGAGAAGAAACCGACAGCGAGATGGAGGAAGAAGGTGTTATTGAAGCATCCAGTAGCCCTTGGGCTTCTCCAGTTGTCTTGGTTAAAAAGAAAGATGGTTCGAACCGATTTTGCGTGGACTATCGGCAATTAAACTACGCTACAAAGAAACACAGCCATCCCTTCCAAGAATAGACAATACCCTAAATACGTTGGCTGGATCGAAAATGTTTTCCACCCTGGACTTGAAGAGCGGTTATTCGCAGGTGGAACTTGCTAAAGAAGACCGAGAAATGGCAGATTTTACTATCGGCTCAGGACTTATACCAATTCACGGTGATGCCGTTTGGGTTGTGAAATGCCCCAGTGACGTTTGAAAGATTGATTTTAACAGTGTTAAAAGGGTTTTCATGGAAAACGTGTATGCTGTATCTTGACATTATCGTGGTTGGAAAATCGTTTGAAGACCACGTGAGGAACCTGGAGGAGGTCTTTCCGCGACTTCGCAGTTCTGGACTAAAGTTAAGCCCGAAGAAGTGTCAGCTGTTCCAAAAAGAAGTGCAATATCTGGGACATGGGGTTTCCGCAGAGGGAGTAGCTGTTGATAAACAGAAAATCAGAGCTGTCCAGGAATGGCCGATACTTAAAGATATCGACCAGTTAAGAAGTTTCCTGGAGTTATGCACGGACTATCGTCGGTATGTAGCAGGATTTGCTAATATCGCCAAGCCACTCACTAGACTCAGAGAAGGGAAGGTGCGTTACCAGTGGGACGACAAATGCCAGCGATCATTCGAGACCTTGAAAAGTGCATTGTGACCAGTGCCTCCATTTTAAGTTATCCTTTACCAGATGGGAACTTCATCTTGGATAAAGGCGCAAGCAATGTGGCAAGAGGGCCAGGAGAAAGTCATCGGATATTTCAGCAAGACATTGAGCAAGTCAAAACGAAATTACAGCGTTACTCGCAGGGAACTTTTAGCTGTGGTAAAGGGGGTGGAACATTTCTGCAAGTACCTCTATGGTAAAAGATTCCTCCTGAGGACTGATCTCGTAGCACTGAACTGGCTCCAGCAATTTAAAAATCCCGAAGGCCAAGTGGCAAAATGAGAGGTTTCAAGAATTCGACTTCGAGACAGAACATCGCACTGGAACAAGCCAAAGGAATGCTGATGCTTTATCGAAGAGGCCATGCCCTGATGATTGCAAACATTGCCAACAAGCTGAAAGACCAGAAATTAGATCATGAGTTAAAAAAGGTTATCCGGGGAAGGAAGAAGACCACAAACCTACGTGGCAGGAGATTTCGCGATACTCACCAACCATAAAGTCATATTGGGCTCAGTCGAACTCTCTCATCCTGGACTTATGAATCGCGTCCTGGAAACTCCAGAGCAGGACAAGGACCGAAAACAGATTGTAGTCCCAAGAAATAGGAGACTAGAGGTTTTGCGGGAACTACATGATGGTACAACTGGAGGAGATTTGGGAGTAACGAAAACGCTGGGGAAGTTGAGAGAACGCTTCTATTGCCAAGCAGGATTGGTGCCGCAGATATACGGTTTGTGCAGCCATTAATGGGCCTCAGAAGCGAGCAAAAGCTCCCATGAAGCTATATAACGTGGGCAGTCCATTCGAAATAAGTACATTGTGATGGTAATAGACTATTTCAGTAAATGGCCAGAAGCTTATGCCTTACCGAATCAAGAAGCCTTGACCTGATGTCCTTGTCAAAGAATGGATAAGCCGTTTTGGTGTTCCCGTGGAGATGCACTCAGATCAATGTAGAAATTTCGAGTCTACTCTTTTCCAAGACGTCTGCAAAATATTGAAGATCAATAAAACACGAACGACAGCATTACACCCTCAATCCGATAGAATGGTAGAACGGATAAATAGAATCATTAATCGCCATTTGTCAAAGGTAGTCTCTGACCACCAAAGAGACTGGAACCAATATCTGCACTTGTTTCTAATGGCATATCGTTCGTCCGTGCACGACTCAACGGGTCAGACCCCGGCCAGTGTTATTATGGGACGAGAATTACGACTGCCATGCGATCTTAAGTTTGGATGTCCCCCAGAAGAAGAGACCGCAGGTGAAGACTATGTCAGCCAGTTACGTCAAAAGATGAACAATATCCACCAACAAGTCCAGTTAAATATTGAGAATGCCAGTGCCCGGATGAAGGAAGCCTATGACATCAGAGTCGGGGGTGGAGAATTCCAAGTTGATGATCTTGTTTGGTTATATAACCCGCAAGCTACAGAGATCTTGGGAGGGGCCTTACCAAACTGTAAAGAAGATCAACGATGTTGTCTGCAGAATAAGGAAGCTACTTCGAGGAAAACCAAAGGTGGTACATTTCACCAGGTTAGCCCCTTATGCCGGAAGTCATGACGGCGAAGTTGACCTTCGAACAGTTTATGGCACTATACTCTGATGGACAGAAAGTGCAACACGACGTGACCAGAGAGGAATCCCGAGACCTGTTTAAGGTGCCCATAGAATATGCTCTGGCTCATTGTGTGGCTCGAGATCTTCGGATGTCCAGAGGAATAGCCAAGGTGTTTGCCAAGAAGTTCCGCCAGTTCCAGAAGCTAAGGGAGCAAGATCCAGTAGTAGGGAAGGTCCTTCATCTGGAAGGTAAACAACCAGTGGGTACCAGAGACATCTTTTATTTGGTAACGAAAACATTCTCGCAAGGCAAGCTAACATATAGCGATCTTTGGAAGACTCTGGTAGAATTGAGGACCGAGATGATGGAGAAGAACTTAAAGAACTTGGCGATCCCAAAGATAGCCTGTTGTTTGGATGGACTGAATTGGAGGGTGGTAAGAAGTATGATGGAAACTATCTTTCAATTCAGTGGCATCGACATTCTTGTATGCTGTCTCAATATTCGCAGCCCAGATTCGAAGATCGTTGCTGTTACTTTCACCAAACTTCCCGTTGTCGAAATGGAGAGTCCTGCAGATATCGCCACACCAGGAAGGATTCTGGGACATTCCGAGGCGAAATAGTCTTAAGGAGGGGGCAATGTGACGGGAATTCCTCCGACAATTCGCGGAATCGCCATTCATCCGATATTTCGGGGAATCCGAAATATTGTCCGGCCGGCCCCTCGAGGTCGGCGGCTTGTTTTGATGTAGTTCTCGAATAATCTAGTCTAGTCTCGGCGGCTCGTTGAAGTTTTGGAGAATTCCGGGAAGAAATATATAAATACGGAGAGCTGAGGAAGCATTCATTCAGTATTCGACTGCCGTATAGTTAAGATAAATTGTAAATAGTTCTGTGAATATATATTGAGTTAAAATAGTGGAAATAAATTAGTATTAAAAGCATGAAATAATGTTTTGCTACAACAATTAAATAGTTTTTCTGAAGTCGGTGCCAATTTGAATAGCGAAGTACATCTTATAAATGTACCTCCCAAAATATTTTCACTTTAGCTTGGCACCGACTTCATAAAAAGTATTTAATTGTTGTAGCCGAAAATTATTTAAGTTTTTTTTAAGTCGGTTTTTGTTTTTTTTATGTAATTATTTTATCTTTAAATGTGTGTGTCTGCGAGCGCTTGTATGCGTGTGAGTGTGTATGCGAACGTAACACAGACTACCCTGTCAAACCGATTATCCCTAAATATATTGGACATTTAAATTTAAACCTAAATACTAATAAAAATAGTAAACGCAAAACCAGATATCCACACCTCATCACCGCCAGACAATAAAGTTGTGAAGAAAACACAGAAGGTGACAAAATCAGCAGTAATGACAAGGAACAAGGCCGGTAAGCAAAGGACTGACATCTAACAAGCATATGGATAACAATTTTATACTTATTGATAATTCACAAAAAAACATAATTAAAAAAGAAAAACTTGCTGTGATCTCAAAGCTCTTAATAAATTCCTGAATATGAAAACAGATCTAAGATCTAATTATGTATGTAAATATTAGAAGCTTAAATGCAAACCCCTTGAAACTTCAGGTATTAGTTGATGCCTTATATTAGCCTTGATGTAAAACCTTGCATAATCGTTTGTGCTGAAACTAGAGTACTAGAATATTACAAATATTTTTCTTTGTCGGGTATAAAATATTGTAAAATATGAGTAAAATTAACAAATGTGATTGAGTCGTAATTTATGTTAAACAAAATATAACGGAAAATACAGAAATAATAAAATTTGGCAGACTTAGTATCTTAAATACTTCATTCAGTTTGGAAAACAATAATAAACTTGAAATTTCAGCCTTATATAGATCACATGATCTACCTAGGGATGAATTCATTACAGAACTGAAACATTTTATGAACTCCAAAATAAAAGTGAAAAATCATCTAATAATTGGTGACTTTAACATAGACATATTAAAACTTGATAAAACCAGTCAAGATTTTTTAAATAATTTCTTGGAAAGAGGTTTTATACCTGGATTCCAAACAATTACCACACCGGCTGATGCAGACAATGAGGCAGGCTCTTGCATTGATAATATTTTTCATCAAAACCCACTCAGTTAATATTCATTCCATTAAAAAAAATTTATTTACTGATCATTATCCATTATTTTTAACTATTCATGAAAAAAAAAACATTATTTAAAAAACTCTTTTAATTCTATAAATTACGGAAAAATTAGAAGAATAGCATCAGAACAAAACTGGGAATCAATATTGTCACTGCAAGGCCCTAATATAGCTATTGAATCGTTAATAAGCATTATAAAAAATTGTATCAAACTGTCCAGTATTAATAAAAAGAAACAAGGAAAATCTCATTACCGTAAAGAATGGGTTACTGCAGAGAATATAAGCTTTTGCAAAACTAAAGAAATGGAAAAAAGAACCAAAAAATGAACAAGCAAAGCTTGAATATAAAATGTAAAAATAAATGATAAGATTGTATTAAATGCAAAATGTAAATATGACTGTGATCAAATTGAAAGTAACTTGAGTAATTCAAGAAATTTGTGGCAAATTGCAAATTCTAAACTTGGAAAAATGCAAAAAAAATATGAATATATTAATTACATTTTTCTGACGAAAACAAACAAAAAATTCAGGATCCTATAAAAATATCAAATATCATGAATTCATATTTTTGCAATATTGGCTCTGAATTCAGTAACAAAAATTCAATCTCCTAATAGTAAAATTACTCTACTACCTGCTAATCCAAAGTCCATTTTTATCACACCAACAAACGAACCAGAAGTTATAAATATTATTACGAATATGAAACGTAAAAGTAGTGGTGTTGATAATGTTAACAGAAAATTAGGATTTATGAAAAACCTTGGTACCAAAGATGCCCTGAACTGTATAACTGATTTAATTTATGACAAACTTGATAAAAGGATTCCAATTGCTGTTACATTTTTAGACCTAGCTAAAGCTTTTGACACTATTAACAATAAAACTTTATTAGATAAGCTATAGAATTATGGCATCAATGGCAAAGCTCATGATATTATTCGTAGTTACTTTCAAAACAGTGCGTTAAAATAAATGGATGTGTAAGTGATTATTGTAATATAAATACAGGGGTACCTCAAGGTACTGTATTAGGACCACTATTTTTTATTTTATATATAAATGATTTATTGATGTGCATGCCTGAAGATGTGATTGTGTCATTTGCAGATGACACAATTGTCATATCCACTGATAAAACTTGGGAGAGAGTTGAAATAAAAATGAATAATTAGCTGAATGACATCCAGAAATGGCTTGCATCAAACAAATTATCTTTAAATGTCGAAAAACCTGTTTTTAAGACATTTGGTAATTACTGTACTGGTGTCCCTAAGAGCTTTAATATTACTATTCAAGGTAAAGCACTGAAAAGAGTAGAAAGCTGTAAATACCTGGGAATAATCTTTGACTACAGATTAAACTGGAATGAGCATGTTGATTACATACTAAATGAAACTAAATATTTAGTTTTTGTATTTCATAAACTCTCCAAATGTTTTCCACCTGAAATACTTAGAATGATATACTACGCACTTTTCTAAAGTATAGTTACTTATGGCATTATTGCTTGGGGAGGAGCATATGCAAGCAACATTAAATTATTATAATATCTGCAAAATAAAGTACTCAAAACTATCCACTAAAAATTGAACAACTCTACTCACTTCATGCCTTAACATTTCACTATAAGAACCTAAGAAGTAAATATTTGAACTCATTAAGTATCACTAGAAATAAAAGTATCATTCTCCCCAAAAGAGTAAAAATAGTTGGTAGTAAAAACAGTTTTATAAAAGCCATTCATTTATTCAACACTCTTCCAAATGATCTGAAAACCCTTAATCAAAATATGTCTTATAAAACTAAAATAAAAAAATGGATTTCAAAATATATATGAAAAAAAAACTGTTCATTGACTATTGTAATTCAGAAATTATCTACACTTCTAAGATATATGTAACAATAATGTATGTATGAGTGTATATAGGTGTCTATACGCATTTATCTATATATGTGTATGTCTGAATGTGTAAATATGTGTGAATATATGTGCATATGCATTTCTATGTAAATCTTTACAATTTTTTGTTAAATCTTTTTTGTTAGTTTTAGTCAGGTTTAGTTCTTTATTGTACCAGCCCCACAAACATGTATCAGCGTATATCTCTGTGGGTTACATACTAATATTATAATAGTAGATGCCCCGGAAAAGAGCCGCTGTCTGGGGATCGCCAGGGCAATCTGGAGCCGGCGCTGGACATGACAGCATGCGGGACGTCGGTGGCAGGGTGCTGAGAAGGCGGGCCCCTGCCGTCCAAAGAGCTACAGCCCAAGAACCAGAAGAACTGCAACACTCACCAATACAGTCACAACAACATCGTGACCTTCACCAACTGAGTCAAACAAGAACGAGAACTCCACCCGCAGAAAGTGTTGCGCAGGATCAACAGCCAGCGCTCACTCAAGCGGGACTGAAAAGACAGCGTATGAAATGGACTAGCACCATGAATGAATTTATAATAAGCACGTTTTACAGAATTACCAACCTTGGCCAGGACAAGACTGGATATCGCCAAATACTCCATCAAGAGTTCTGTCGTGAGTACCTAGAGCTTCAAGTTACAGAACAGAGAGTCGCAGATCAATATCGTGTCATCTTGAGAAATGGCCTTATTTCGCCTGAACAACTAGACACAATAAAGAGCGAAATGGAGCGCGAACTATTTGGTCGAAATACAATCGATCCAGAGCCTGAAACACCTTTGGCACAAAGAGCAGACGAGACTCAAGAACTACAACAAGAACAGCAAACCAACGCTGACCTGCTTGAGAAGATCCAAGCAGAAATGGAAGGAGCTCTTATAGAATATAGTGGAACAGATCCACCGACTAGACCAGCTCTTCCCAAACTAAGATCTTCTAAGAAACGAGCTATCGTCTTGCAGGCTATGAACAAATTTATCTTGCCAAACTATGTTTTTGGTGCTAATACGTTAGAGTCGCTACACACAATCATCTACTGTGCTGCAACTTCCATCTGCAGGACAATTGGGGTCGCAATAAAACCAAAGTAAGACCCTCCCCAATTTAGACAAACTCCTCGAATACCACCTTGGCAAAGAAGGCTTGAAGGGAAAATCAATTCTCTTCGGAAAGACGTTGGAAGACTGACAAGGTACCATCGAAGGGTCAGGAACAACAGAATAGAAAGACTTGTCAAGACTACCATGGACAATAATCGAATACACTCCCAGTGGGATAGAGAAAACATCACATCTCAGCAGAGTCTGGACAGTCTACGACAAAAGCTCTCCGTCTACACAAGTCGATTTAGAAGGTTCAAAACCAATAACCAACGGAAACGATTAGCCAACGACACAAAGCCAAATCTTTGAAGCAAGTTCAGATAGTTGCTTCCTCTTGATGGAAGTTACTTTAAAGTTTAGGAATTTCAAAACTTTTTCTGCACTTTCTCAATAGCATCTGCATATTGTGTGTATATTGGGTTCCGAATGAAGCCTCCGTACTCCAATTTTGACCTTCCTAGGCTAATGTATAAGGGAGATAGTGCCTAGGGGTTGTCAAAATTTCTACAGTTCCTATATATAAATCCATAAGTACGATAAGCAGAATTAACGGTGATATTAATATGATCATTAAACTTAAGTTGATTGTCAAAATGGACTCCTAGTGCTTTTCACCTGTGTATTTTTACGACAATACGTTAAGATTTTACATTTAGATATATTCAAATACAGTTGATTCTTAAGACACCAGTCTTGCAACATATCAATCTGCTTTTGTAATTTAGTGAAGTCCGCTGGGGAAGAGATCGACATATATATTTTGAAATAGTCCGCAAACAGTAATTTGTTACATTCTAAAACATTGCATAAATCGTTTTTGAATAATAAAAATAATAGTGGTCCTAAATTTGATCCTTGGGGAACTCCACTTGTTGTAAGATAAACGTCTGAACAATAACCATTGTAAAATACATATTGTTGACGTTGATCCAAGTAAGATCTTATAAGTCACAGATGGTCATCACAGAAACCCAAACAAGTTAGCTTACGTAGAAGTCTAGAATGACTCACTACGTCAACCTGCCCTCTATTATCTAATTTCTCACAAAGATATTGACTAAATATAGCTAAGTTGCTAACTGTTGTTCTAGAATTCATAACTCCATGCTGTTGAGTAGATAATATATTCTAAACTGACTGGTAAATCCGACGATACAGCACGGTATACATAAAAGTCTATAATTAGTGACATCTTTCGTAAAATTATTTTTTACTTTTTTATTCATAGTCTAGGTGAGACTCCGTTGTCAATGGTTAAGAGACTATGAATAAAAAAGGCACAATTCTAAAATAACTTTACAATTTAGAATTGTGCCTTTTTTTATTCATAGTTTCTTAACCATTAACAACGGGGTCTGACTTAGACCCCAAACGTTTGGAATATACAGGAATTTTCGTGACTTGTGGTGTTATTTCCCAAAAAGTACTTAAACATCGATATTCAGGGTGTCCCGATAAGCGTACGGATAGGCTGTATCTCGACAATGGTAGGACCTAGATATTTTTGAAAAAAATCCTGTTAACTAAAGTAGGTAAGAGAAATGACAATGGCAATTATTATGAAGTTCGTAATTCGACCGCTAGAGGGTGTAACTGCTACAAAGGATGATGGAATCCAAAATCTATGTTTAGTAATGTTAAAATGCCCAGAGTACGTGGAATGTCTTCGATGCACATTCCATAGAGAATATCCAAAATAAATGTATGAATTAGATGTTGCGGTTTTAGTTCAATGCTGGTTCAATGCAAGTATATAATTGACGAAGGACCTTTAGCGGAACAATCAATAAACACGTGCCGTCACGTAAATTAATTCACCAAATAAAGTTAGTCACTGACCTTTTACGTCGAAGCTCTGGTGTTTTCTTGGGTCTTCTTTCTTCGGAGGCTAGCCCCGTAACAGCAGGAACAGTTTCTTAGAGCTTCTTCTGGACAACACGTTACACAAAAAATAGCGACGTAATGTTCATTGATTGAGCATACAAAAAATGCGGGTTTAACAACAAATGATGCGCTTTTGTAAACACAAAAGAAACAAAATGAAAGCGGTTTAGCGGTCGTTACGAACGAAGCTACTAACTCGCGAAATCGTAACGCAAAAAACAACAATAAGCGTCGTCTCTTCAGACGGAATCAAAGCGACCGAAAAGTTCGGAGAACAAACACGAATCTCCCAAGCGTCCTAAGAGCTAGGGATCCGAACCACGAATGTCAATACAGTCTATATTTTACAAGCAAAAAAACACTTAAAATTAGCATTAGCGCGACGGAATGTTTTAGAAAAGGTGCAGAAGTTTAAAAATCAATGAAGTAATTCAATCAAATTGAAAACAATACACTAAACAAATTGCGGGAACGCACCAGTACGTGTACGCCGAATGTATCGCCAGCTAAGTGAATTTGAAAGAGGTCGAATTATTGCTTTACGGGAGACGGGTATTTCATTTCGAAAAATCGCTAACCGAACAGAAATCCAATTACTATTATGAGATGTTGTGTCATAATACCCGAAATCAGAGAAGAATATTCACCGTACGCCAAAGGGACACTAATGAAGTTCAAGATCGACGTCTAAGACTTATGGTCTTTAGAGACAGACTTTCGACAACCTGAAATTTGGCTTATTAATGGTTAGGAGAACAAGCCCATCTTGTAAGTGCCCAAACGGTTTACCGCCGTATAAGATCTTTTGGACTGCAGCATTATTGACCCCTGACCGCTGAACATCGACGGCAACGACTACGGTGGTGCATAGAAAGACAACATTGGAATGTGAAATGGCAACAGGTCGCCTTATCTGATGAATCTCGATTCTGCTTGGGTGGACATGATGGCCAAAGAAGGGTTAGACGACGTCGAGGAGAAAGACCTCAATTTGACGTTGAGTGACATGTACACCAAACAGCGGGCCTTATGGTATGGGGTGATATTGCACATGGAAGTAACAAGATAATTCTTGACCTCATGTTGCTCAAGTTAGTTTAAACTTTTTTGAGGAGACCCACGTGAATATGTTGCCATGGCCGTCCAGATTCTCTGATCTTTTGACCAAAGGACATGTTTGGCATATGATGGGTGGAAGGCTCGGAAATTTACCACAACTTCCACAGACTTTGGAGGTTCTAAGACTTGAAATACAGGTAACTTGGGATAGTATTCCTCAAGCAGAAATAGGCCACCTTATTTATGAATCAATGCCATGACTTGTTAGGGAGTGTGGAGATAACCGGGGTAGACCAACACATTATTAACAAACTTAATAATAAAAAAATGTTTAATTCCTTGGTATTTTTCATGAAAATTTTAAGCATTTACTCTTTATTATAACATCTATATTTTATCAAAACTGTGTTAAATTTAAACATCTTCTTTTGGATGTTGTGATTTATTTGTCAGTGAGTATATTATATTGATAACTAGTGTACAGACCAGAAATAACAAGTGACAAAATGTCTATTATGCCACATCATGAACTTCATAAGGCCGAATTCGGACCTAGCCTATAATTTATTGCTAATTAATTCCTATTTAATTAGCAAGAATAAAATTTATTGCTCCAACCTTGGCTAAAGTGGCATAATACTTATACTATATTAGCCATACCATTACTCCGGATCTAATAAAGATATCGGGTTGTTTCTTGTGCCAGAATTAATTGCTAATTAATTGCTCTTCAACTACTCAAGATAAATTTATTGCTCCTACCCCTTAAGAAAAATATTGGCTAATGTCGCATAAGACGTATGCTACATTAGTCATTCCCATAACTCCGGATCTAATAAATATATGTGAATGTTTTTTGTGCCACAATTAATTGCTAACTAATAGCTTTTCAATTACGTAAAAAGAAATGTATTGCTCCTACAACTTAAGAAAAACCTGGGCTAATGCATATGACTTGTGCTACATTAGCCATACCCATAACTCTGAATCTAATAAAGATATCTGGATGTATATTGAGTCAGAACTAATTGCTCTTCAACTATGCAAAATGTAAATTTATTGCTCCTACCCGTTAAAAAAAACCTTGGCTAATGTGGCATAAGACTTATGTTACATCAGCCATACCCATAACTCTGGATCGAATAAAGACATCGGGATGTTTCTTGTGCCCGAATTATTTGCCAATTAATTGCTCTTTAACTACTCAAAAAGTAAATTTATTGCTTTTACCCCTTAAGAAATACCTTGGCTTATGTGGCATAAGACTTATGCTACATTAGCCATACCCATAACTTTGGATCCAATAAAGATATCAGGATGCTTTTTGTGCCAGAATTAATTGCTAATTAATTGTTTTCAACTACGCAAAAAGGAAATTTATTGCTCCAACCCCTCCGAAAAATCTTGGTTAATGTGACATACGACTTATGCTACATTAGCCATACCCATAACTCCGAATCTAATAATGATATCGGCATGTTTCTTCTACTAGAATTAATTGCCAATTAATTGCTCTTCAATTACACGAAAAAATAAATTTATTGCTCCAACCTTTTCCGAAAAACCTTGGCTTATGCTACATTACCCATAACTCCGGATCTAATAAATATATCGGGATGTACCTGGTGCCAAAATAATATGACAATTAATTGCTAAAAATGATAAATCAATAACTGCCCAATACTCAATCTCTCCAGACCTAAAAGAGATATTGTGATGGCATAAGACTTATGCTAGCTTAGCCATATCCAATATATCCAGATCTAATAAAGATATGTGCAGATTTATTGTACCAGAATTAACTGCTCTTCTACTAAAATATCAAAAATTCAAGTTGTATAAAAACTAACAACTCCATACTCTCTTGTATTCTTACAAACCCAAGTGTGTTTGAGAACAATTAAAACATTTATCATTTTATATTTTTTGGTAATTTTCCAATATTTTGTATTTTTACATTCTGAAAACTTTGACATGTTTGACATTTTTCCCATTTTTAAATTTTGGCATTTATGACAGTTTTGACAATTTAGTATTTTTTGACATTTTCGGAATTTTTAATATTTTTTACTTTTTTATATTTTTGACATTTATTATCGACATCTAGGAGAAAGTATTTATGGTGACATAGAAATGTTTGGGATTTTTGATGATTTTAGATTTTTTATTACTGTCATTTTAGGTTTATGCATTTTTGTCAATTTTATATTTTTGTTATACTAGATATATTTAATATTCTTAAAATTTTGAGAATTTTGACATTTAAGTACCTTTTTGGAATTTATTTTCAGTGTATACATTTTTGTTATACGATATTTTTTATAAGTCCGACATTTTCAATTTTTTTGAGATTTCACTTGCTAATAATTATTCAGGCACACTTTTCAGTGTCCACCCCCATAATATATTTTAATATAGATATATCAAATGGAGCGGCTGTATCACTTTTTTGGCTGAATATTAAATTTTCTGAAAAGCAATAGAAATTACAAAAGCACTAATAAATTGTTTTTTTATAATACGCAGATGGATAATTTTACTATAAGACCGAATCTAACGGTAAACATATTTTAATTCCTTTGAAGCATTTATAAATGATTTTTTTATGTTATTCATGAAATAATAATATTTTTCTGATTTCGAGATATCTGTTATTCTCAGTGTTAGGTATTGCTATTATTAAAATTAAGGCATTGGTACTACTTTTGCCTTCTTACAAAAGCTAACCATTTATTTCTTTGATTTATTTTCCATTTCACAGACAAAAATTTATGAAATTCACAGTTATTTTTTGCGTGTATTTTTACAGTTTACAACTGTGCAACTCTCATAACCCACTATGTTTTTATTTCACTGGCGGATCCAGGGGGTGGGCTAAGGGGCTAACCAACCTCCCAATCATCTGAGTGGATTTTAGTGTCTTATGCCACATTAGCCAGGGTTTTTCTGGAGAGGTAAGAGCAATTAAATCTGGCACAAGTAACATCCCGATATCTTTATTAGATTAGATTTATTATCGGTATGGCTAATGTATCGTAAGTATTATGCCACATTAGCCAAGGTTTTTTGGAAAAGGTTGGAGCAATAAATTTTCTTTTTGCATAATTAAATAGCAATTAATTAGCAATAAATTATAGGATAGGTCCAAATTTCGCCTTATGAAATGGATGATGTGCCATAATAGACATAGTGACAAACAAGTTCCGAACGACACCCTGATATGGCTGCCAAAACCAAGAAGATTCAAGATTTTGATTAGGAACTTTTTGATTACCTTCTGTGGAGTCATAAGGTTGCACCAGGTGATTACTTCCCCTTCTTGCATTTTGCATTGGAAAAAATGGCTAGGTGGACAATTTCAAAACAATGAACTTGGGACTGGCATTCCCAACTAGTTCAATTCCATGCAGCAGACTTGTATGCAGTGAAGATAAAGAAGTTGGACCAGCATGTGCATATGTATATACAGAGTGATTTTTTTTTATGATCAGTATGGGGATCTCGGAAACTAGCGGAGATAGAGCAATGGTTAATTTGGGAAAGATTTGCAGTTTTACTGGCCCAATTTAATGATACTTTCGGATTTTTGTAAAAAGTTATGACTTACTAGATATTTTAAAAAAACGAAATTTTGTCGATTTAGTCAAATCCCTCTAGCTCCTTTGTTTTTGATTTGACATGTCCTCGTTTACGTGACAGCTCTCGTTTTCGAGATATGACACAAACTTATCTTTTTTTGAATGGAAACCATAGTTGGCTATGACCTCAAACAATCGGACATTTTTAGAGCTTTTCAACGATATAATACTCGATATAGTTATTCATAAAAATAACGGAGGTATGGATGCTTTTCTCTCTTATTTTCACTTTTAACGAAGTTAGCCATGAAATAGATTGATTTATTAAAAAAACATTGAAGGATTTTTTTATTAGGTATATCAGATATAACGAAAAGACTAAATAAGTAGGTACTTACTAAAAACTTAAGAAATTAAAGTACATAATAATGGTAACAATTTATGTTCCAAAAGTCCACCATTGTTATTTAGACAAAAATTGCATATTACGAGGGCTGCCTTTTATATTTCGGGATTGGACAACCCTAGTGTTGCAATCTGACAACTGACAGCTTTATCGTAAAGTTTAACATTTTTGAGGTTATACGTACTCAGAATGTTTTGACATACGAGCACTATGTGTTGTTTACAGTAACTTAAAGGATTCACCTCGGCCAAAAAATGGAATTAAATCGTGAACATTTTCGTGCGATTATTTTTTACAACTTTCGACGTGGATTAAGTCAGCAAGAGTGCATGGATGAACTTAATTTAATTTTTGGCTATGAAACTCCATCAAGGACCACTGTTTTTCGATGGTATGGTGAATTCAATCGAAGTCGTAGTTCACTCCAAGACGAATTTCGTGAAGGTCTTCCAAAAACAGTTGTTGTTCCGGAAACCATTGATGCTGTGCGCGAACTGATATTGCAAGATCGTCATGTGACCTATCGTGAGATTGAGTAAACATTACACATTAGTGGGACCAGCATACATTCAATATTGCATAAACATTTGAATGTCAAAAAAATTTGTTCGCGTTGGATCCCACACAATTTGACAATCGTTCAAAAAAAGGCTCGTGTCGATTGGTTAAAAGAAAAGCTCAAAAAATACGATCGCGGTGCTTCAAAACACGTTTATGACGTAGTGACAGGTGATGAATCGTGGATTTACGCGTATGAGCCCGAAAGTAAACAGCAGTCGACTGTATGGGTGTTTCAAGATGAGCCGAATCCAACAAAAGTTGTTCGCGCCCGAAGCACTTCCAAGCAAATGATCGCCTGCTTTTTCGGAAAAACTACATTTCGCAACCGTACCGCTAGAACAACGCAGACCAGTCAATTCTGAGTGGTACACAACCATCTGTTTGCCAGTTGTCTTCCAAGAAATGAGGAAAACCAACCGCCGAAGACGGATCACTCTTCACCACGACAATGCGAGCTCTCACACATCGGCTCAAACAACTGCATTTTTGACCACTCAAAACATCGATTTGATGAGTCACCCACCTTATAGTCCTGACTTGTCACCAAATGACTTCTTTTTATTCCCAAACGTAAAAAACAAACTGAGAGGTCAACGTTTTTCGACACCTGAAGAAGCGGTTGCTGCATTCAGAATGCATGTTTTGGAGATACCTCAATCAGAGTGGAAAAAGTGCCTCGACAATTGGTTCAAACGCATGCAAAAGTGTATAGATCTTCATAGGGAATATTTTGAAAAACAATAAAGCGATTTTCGATGATTAATATTTGTTTTTGTTCTCTAATCCCGAAATATAAAAGGCAGCCCTCGTATAACATTCCACCATATTCAGTTTTTCTTCGTTAGAATATTTCATTTTATATTTTATCACGAAAACTTGTCAATATCGACTGTCAGTTCAGCCCTACTAATGGAATTACTCTAAAATGAGGAAACGTCAAAGTGAAAACAATCTTTTTCATGGCTACCTACGTTAAAAGTGAAAATAAGAGAGAAAAGCATCTATAACTCCGTTACTTTTATGAATAACTATATCGAGTATTATATCGTTGAAAAGCCGTAAAAACGTCCGATTTTTTGAGGTCATAGCCAACAATCGTTTCCATTCAAAAAAAGATAAGTTTGTGTCATATCTCGAAAACGAGAGCTGTCACGCAAACGAGGACATGACAATCATATTCGGGATACAATTCCCTTCAATTTTGATATTTACACTTTTTTTATAAAATCAAAAACAAAGGAGCCAGAGGGATTTGACTAAATCGACAGAATTTCGTTTTTTTCAAAATATCTAGTAAGCCATGACTTTTTACAAAAATCCGAAAGTGTCATTAAATTGGGCCAGTAAAACTGCAAATCTTTCCCAATTTAACCATTGCTTTATCTGCGCTAGTTTCCGAGATCCCCATATTGATCATCAAAAAAAACTCACCCTGTACACAGGTTGATCTCGGAAACTAGCGGAGATAGAGCAATGGTTAAATTGGGGAAGATTTTACTGGCCCTATTTAATGACACTTTCGGATTTTTGTTAAAATTCATGGCTTACTAGATATATTGAAAAAAAAACAAATTCTGTCGATTTAGTCAAATCCATCTATCTCCTTTGTTTTTGATTTTATAAAAAAGTGTAAGTATCAAAATTGAAGGGAATTGTATCCCGAATATGATTGTCATGTCCTAGTTTGCGTGACAGCTCCCGTTTTCGAGACATGACACAAACGTATCCTTTTTGAATGGAAACCATAGTTGGCTATGGCCATAGTTGGCTATGACCAATATATTTATTCATAAAAATAACGGAGTTATGGATGCTTTTCTCTCTTATTTTCACTTTTAACGTAGGTAGCCATGAAAAAGATTGTTTTCACTTTGATGTTTCCTCATTTGAGAGTAATTCCATTAGTAGTGCTGAACTGACAGTCGATATTGACAAGTTTTCGTGATAAAATGGAATATTCTAACAAAGAAAAACTGAATATGGTGGAATGTTATATCATATGCCATAAAAATTCAGTTCGTGCAGCTGAGGAATACTTTCATAGATATTTAATCGTCGTCAACCTGCTCTATGTACATTTAAGAGGCTTTACGATAGTTTACGCAGATATGGATATTTTACTAAACCACCAAAGGAACATAATCAAATTAACGAAGCAGCACAAATAAATGGTTTGGCAATGGTAAATCAAAATCCATCTACATCAACTCGTGAGATTGCGGCAGAAGCTGGCACATCTCAATGAACTGTAGTTAAGGTACTGAAAGCGCACAAGTTCCACCCGTACAAACTTTCGGTTTCTCAAACTTTGCATGCTGGTGACGAACATCGACGTATTTTGTTTTATACATGGTTTAGAGACAGGTGCCTTGACAATCCACAGTTTCCATTAAAGGTGTTATGGTCAGATGAAACTAGATTTACTAACTGCAGTATGTTCAATAGACACAATGAGCATATCTGGGCTAAAGAAAACCCTTTCCATGTAAAACAAAGGCGACCCCAGATAAAATTTGGTTTTATTGTTTGGTGTGGTATCATAGGGTCTACTATTCTGGGGCCTTTTATCTATGACGAAACACTTACTGGGGTGTGTTACTTGCATTTCTTGCAATACACTTTTCAAGAAATGTTGCATAATTTGAATTTGAGAACTCGTTTAGAAATTGAGTGGTTCCAACATGCTGGAGCACCTGCTCATAACTCATTATTGGTAAGACCACACTTAGATAATATGTATCCAAACTCTTGGATAGGAAGAAATGGCCCACGCGAATGGCCACCACGGTCTCCCGATTTGGCAGTTATAGACTTCTATTTATGGGGTGCGCTAAAAAACAAAGTATACAAAAGAAAGTATGAGGCAGTTGGTGACCTAAGGGAGGCGGTATTATAAGCAATTGAAGAAATTGATAAGCCGTCTGTGAGGAAAGCAGTTTTTGAAGTCATAGCCAATATTCATATCTCGAAAACGGGAGCTGTCACGCAAACTAGGACATGACAATCATATTCAGGATACAATTCCCTTCAATTTTGATATTTACACTTTTTTTATAAAATCAAAAACAAAGGAGCTAGAGGGATTTGACTAAATCGACAGAATTTTGTTTTTTCAAAATATCTAGTAAGCCGTGACTTTTTACAAAAATCTGAAAATGTCATTAAATTGGGCCAGTAAAACTGCAAATCTTTCCCAATTTAACCATTGTTCTATCTCCGCTAGTTTCTGAGATCCCCATACCGATCATAAAAAAAACACCCTGTATATAGTAAAATAGTAAAATCAATAAAAAATAAACCTATTTTTAAGAATTTGCTACAAGTGCACATATTTTTTTCTTGCTATTTTTTGACTGAAAGTATGACATATTTGCCACAAAAAAACTTCTTAAAACTAGCCAAAATTCAGAAGTATTTTCTTAAATATATTACAATATGAAAATATTTTCAAACTCAAAAAATGAAATGAATCTGTATTCACTTCCAATAAAATTATAATTCTAAACTAATGTAAGAAAAGAAAATTCTAATCATCAAAAATTTACCTGGAACAAGCTTCAACAACTTCATGGAGTAACATAAGACAAGCTGTTGACAAAAGTGTCTCCACATTATCCTCTCTTATTTCTATTGAACCAGTATAGCAGTAGTTAATAACTGCTTGAAGAACATCTCCATTAACATTACCTAGTGTAATTTCAGTTTCATTTTCATTGCTCAAACTCCCAGTGAACATCAGAGAGAAATATTCACTGGCTGCTGAAAGAACTAGCCTACACAAAACAATATAGATTTAGTTCTTACTATGGTGCACATATCACTATTTTATAGTATATTACCTATGAGCCTTGATTCTCTTTCCATTGTTACCAGCAATTAATGTTACATCACATAATTTTCCTGATTGAAAGTAATTTTTCATGCAAGATAAACTGTGTTCAGCATGGCCTTCACAAAGAAAGTGTTCATCTTGTGATGAAGTTGTAGACCCAGAAGAAAACAGAGATAATCTACTAAAATCTCTAGGCAAATTATGTTCGCTACTAGCTAAACTACTTTTAGAATCCTTACTAGGACTAGTTAGATTTCCAGGTAATGACATAGTGTAAATTGTAAGTTCTGTCAGGTATGTGTCAGGTTTTGAACCCAAATATCACATTATTTTCTAAAACTCTTTTTAAACAAAACAATAACAGTGTAAACAGTCACAGACTACAAACTACAATAGCCTGCAATAGCCCACAAGCATCAAATGTCAAAGTACTAATTTAATTTCAAAATTTTATTCATCATAATTTTAATATTGATTTGTACATTATTTTATTGTATTTGCATAATGTTATACATTAACCACATATACAAATACACATTACACGAATTCTTTTATTACAACTCTATAACAATAATTTTTGAATTTTGTATATCGTGGATATTTTATAAGTTTATTTTTATTTACAAATTATATGCTCCGTGTCACAATTAGTGACATGCGTACATCAGAAAACACCTGTTGACTCTTAGATTATTTACCATCTAGATAAAGCCTGTCAAGCATAAAATCATGGCAACGCTAGAAAGAGAGGGCAATAGAGACAGTAAGAGGCTATTTCACTTAGTGGGTGGATGAACGGTGGATGCAGCCAATGAACAACATGCTTTATTGGAAGCAGCTCCCAACCGAGTGAAATAGCCTCTTGCCCTCTCTCTCCTTAGTCTTACCACGACATTTGTGCACTGCAGGCTATCTCTAGAAAGTAAATGCTCTAAGTGTTGACTACTCTCCAGCTTAAAGTATATAATTCTGGAGGTAACTTGAAAATCTTGAAATGCACAAACAGCGTGCCTAGACTTAGAGCTTGTACCTGCAGTGCACATATGTCATGGTAACGCTAAAGAGAGAGATGACAATAGACAGAGCAAGAGGCTATTTCACTCGGTTGGGAGCTGCTTCCAATGAAATACGATCAGCATGTTGTTCATTAGCTGCTTCCACCCACCAAGTGTAATGGCCTTGTTACCCTCAAAGTGAAATCTTAGTCAATGTATACTATTTCATACTTTGAAACTTAAGTTTTAAAGTGTGAAAATTTGAATTGTATAGATTTACTAGTAAAAGTTTTATATTAATAAACACTTATATTATGAATATAAATTATCTAATTTATTATTAATCATATATAGTATACTGAATATAATGTATTTATTTATTTTTCATTTTTATTAATTATAAAAAGAGCTCTACGACAAATTGCATTGTTGTCTTATATGTCTCTATGAATTGTAATACTTTCGTCAGGTGACAATTCGGATAACCTCAAAATATTTCACTAAGTCAACAACATACAGGAAAATAAAAATTTTAATAATTTTGTTTAAATGCAAAAATGTGGAACATTTGAAAAACAATTTTATTATTCTGGAGATTATTTGAAAGGTATTAAAGGTAAAATTAATGTTACACTATTTATATTTCTTTTAGCTATATCCATTATTTTTGGGTTGGGTTTCTAAGTCGATAAATCGGAAAAATTAAAAATAATAGCAAAATTATGAAAATTGAGTGTTAGACGTAGTAAAATGCGTAGAGTTCGATAGCAACTGTTAAAAAAATAATCTTGATTTTTGGGGGTAGTTACCCCCCCTACCCCCCTCTAACGTGGGGGTAGGTCAACCAAATTAAGGGTGATATTAGTTTAGGTGGTGCACATTGCACTGCCCAAATTTCATAATTTTATCTTGCATAGAAGTACGTTTTTCGCCCTGGCCCCAAGAGCCGAAACCCAACCGTCAATATTCAATTTTCTTTGTGTATGATATATCAAAGGTTATATTTTAATTAATTGCATAAAGAAGACAACTATGAATTCATTAAGAATTTACAAACATTTTTAGAAATAATGTTTACTCAGAAATGAAGATTAGAAGTAATATAATATATAATAGGTAATAACTTTATAATAATACAATACATTTTAAATATTTTATTTTGTTTTTAAGAGACAAAATCATATGACACATATATTAATATTACATTTATCTGGGGTTGACATATTATTAAGAAGGTCCAATATCATTGCTTTTTGAATCAGTATTGTTTTCCATATATTCTGGGTCTGTAAATTTTAAACAGGGATAACAAATAGGGTGACAAATCATTTGTGCTATATTATCTCCACGCTTAAATTGACAATCCACATCTGAATGATTATACAATAAAATTCCCAAGTTACCTCGATAATCCTCATCAATAACTCCACCACCAATTTCAATACCAAATTTCTGAGAGTTGGTTTCAATACTTGAAATCCTTCCTTAACAGCCTTGTGGTAAACAAATACCAAGATCCAACATTACCAGAAGTCTGTCCTTTGCCTTTATTGTAATGTCAATAGGAGTTCTTAATAAAAATCCAGGTGAGTGTGATTTTACAGATTTTTCAATATTGAAAGCAAGTTCAGAAAATTTCCAATATTTTAAAACATTGGTGTATTCTTTTAGTGTGACAATGGTATTATCTACTTGTGTAGATGCCATTTTCACAGAAAAATAAGTGTGCTGTTTAATATCCTTATTATGAAAATATTTATTAAATTTGTAGATATCACCCCACCCATATTACACATCATGCCCTCTCTAAAGTATATAATATAAGCATCCACTTGTTTATTTGTCATTTTTCTAGATCCCACATAACAAGTTTGTAGCACATAAATTTGAGGTTGCTGATACAAAAATAATTCAGGTTTTTGCTTGAAATTACTAAAAATAAATATTTAACAGTTTTAAAGTAAAAACCATTACCTAAGCAATAACATTTAAACATTATAAAAAATTGTAAGTTTTACACAAAGTAATTTTTAATCAATGACCTGAAATGCCATTTACTAGAGGGCAAATTAGTGATATTAAAATGATAGTTAAAGAAACTATAAGTGAATTATTTTATGATGAAAAATTTACCACCTTTATTTGTAGCCAAAAGGAACAAAAATTTGACATCGAGCAAATCAAACAACAAATGGATGAAATAATGCAAGAATTAAGAGCCCAAAAACATATTAATGAGCAGTTCAAGTGTAAAATAGAAAAATTGAATCAGCACATAAAAAGAAATGCCATTAGATTATGTGATTTACGAGAAGATCCAAATGAAAACTTGCCTGATAAAATTATATGGATATTGAAAAACAAGCTACAAATAAATGTTACAGAAAGTGATTTTGAAAATTGTTTTAGAATTGGATCAAGTCAAAATGGTAAGCCAAGACCGGTACTTGTGACAACAATGCAACACACGACCAAATTGGAAATCTTACAAAATAGAAAAAAATTAAGAGGATTGTCTATAGTAATATTTGAAGATATGACCATAGCCAAATATATCTTGCTCAAGGAGGCAAAAACAAAACTGGGTAAAAAGAATGTATGGAACTGTGGGAGTCACGTTAAGGCTAATATTCGAGGTACAATACATACTATAGAAACTTTGGAAGATCTTGATAATCTAACACATTGATTTTTTATTTTCTTTTTGTTTAATAACTGATTAATATTGTTTAACATTTATAGTTGCTTCTTCATAAGAATAATAAAGGTATAAACAAGTATTTGTTGTCTGTCATTAAATGAATTGGGCATGATAATTAAATATTTTTGTTATTTGAATTGTTTTCAATATTCAGGGAGAAAATAAAATTGGAAAAACCTATTAATTTTGTATCATAAGAAGGTTTATTAAATGGAAAATATAAAATTGAAAAATAGCATTGTTTATTATTTACATTTATGACAAAATTAGGAACACAATATTCTTGAACGGCGTAAATCAATAAGTGAATTTCATTTAATGAATCAGTCATGATAATTAAATATTTTTGTTATTTAAAATGTTTCCAATATTCAGGGAGGGAATAAAATTTGATAAACTTATTACTTTTGTATAAGGCAGTTTATAAATTTGACAAGATATATAAAATTAAAAAATGTAGTTATTTACATTTATTGCAAAAATAGGAACACATTTCTTCAAGTGATTTAAAAAATATTTTTTGAATCTTTTAAAATAAAACTTAATGCTTTTAAATTTTTTATTTTATTTTTACACAAATAAGTTTATTACATATTTTAAAATGATATGATTCTATAAAAACTTATTTGGATTTCTGATATGTTTTTTTGGGTTTGATAAGAAGATCCAAAACCATCGCTACCGCGCTCAGTATTGTTTTCCAAGGCTGCTATGTCTGTAAATTGCAAACTGGGATAAAAAATAGGATGACATATCAATTGAGCTATAACGTCTCTACGTTTAAATTGACGTTCCGCATTTGAATGATTATATAATAAAATTCCCAAGTTACCTCGATAATCTTTATCAATAACTGCACCACCAATTTCGATCCCAAATTTTCGAGAATTTGTTTCGATACTTTATATTCTTCCATAACACCCCCGTGGTAAACAGATACCGAGATCTAACGTTACCAAAAATCTGTCCTTTGCCTTCAATATAATATCAATAGGAGTTCTTAATACAAACCCAACGGAATATGATTTTATGGGGTTTTCAATATCGTATGCCTGATCGGATAATTTCCAATATTTCAAAACAGTACATTCTTTTGATATGGCATCAATTTTTTCTATTTGTGGGGATGTCATTTTCTCAAAAATTAACTGAGCTATTTGATCTCCTTGATGGAAGTAACAATCTGTACTGGAAAAATTATAGATTACAACCTTTATTGTGTCTTCTTTATCAATATAACAACTGCCAATTTCGATACCACAACGTAGTGATAAACCCGATTTGGAAGCAAGTCGTCCACAATAATTATGGGGTAGTTCACACTGAATTGCTAAATCAACTACCATATATTCTCCCACTTGAAGATAACAACTAATGGGAGCTCGTAAATCTATTCTCGCTGCTCTAGATGTAGGTTGCAGTGGTTTATAATCTGAATACAATATCAACTGAATAGGTTTAATTGCAGTTTTCATAATTATAAACAAATACTACCATATATTGCCAGGCTTGAAGATAATAGCTAGTGGGAACTGATAAATAAATTCCCGCTGATCTAGATGAGGTTGTAATAGTTTATAATATGAATACAATATCAACTTTAAGTTTAAACACCGTTATTTATATATATCGCCCATTATTATCCAACCCCCTTATATAAATTATAAATTACTCTAATGGGTATAAAACACTTTTTAACAAAACGCTTTCCGGCCCCTAAAACTTATTAAGTTTTGAATTTTAATTAAATCTTTTCCGTTTTATCTCTTGAAATTTCTCAAACATTTGATTCTGAAGAAGAACTGGCAATAAATGTGTTTCGGGGATGAATATATGATATCAATATTTGTATATAACAAAAGTTATATTAATTCTAAAATAGCCTCAATTTTCTCACTAATATACGCACAAAAAATGTAAGATAAATTTTTTTTTGTTCCCTAAATATATTAAAACGAAGTGAGAACCTTATAAGCTACTATTCAACTCAGGCCCAACAATAATTTTAATGTACTACTCACATTCTGAGGACAGTATATAACTTGGACCTACCAAAGCGAGAGCTACCCATAGTTGCAACATTTAAGTAGTTATTTATATTCTGGCGATAGCGTCCTATAAATCTACTCATGAAGTGAGGTCCATAGATTTTTATTCCGGCAAATTCACAGTTGTTATATGTTTACGTTTTTTTATATTGTGGCGATTCAGTGTCAGACGTTCTGACTCAGAACGGTGCGTTTGAAATAAATTCATTTAAACAAGATGTTTTTGCTCAATTAATATCTCATTAAAGTAATAATTTCTTGGATATGCTCCATACAATATACAGTTTGAGCTATAAATATAGCTAGAGAAGACATATATTGTTTTTTCCCGTTAATGAGTCACCCTATATGAACCATTCGTACTGCAATTTTAATAAGACAATAAACAGATATATGATCCGTCTCTTGATACTCAATAGGATGTTAAACTCATTGCAAAAAGTATACATATTGAAAAAAAGTAGTTTTTTATACTATCTTGTAATTTTAAATTCTCTCCGTCAACTTTGTATATTATAACATTGCTACGTTAACAAATGTTCAGTGTTATTATATTGTTAAAATTGTATGACAAGTTTTCGAGATATAGGGTGTTAAACATCGGAAATGTTTCAATTTTCTTATCAGATTTCTCATAGCAGACATGTATTATTTCCGTACATTTCTGGAAAGATAATTTTCGCATTATTTGACAAAAATATTAAATAAAACAATTACCATTAATTATCTTTGATTACAGTGTGTTTCCAATATATGTAACATGTTTTTCAGAAAACCCATTTTTATTACAACGATGAATACATAAGATGTAATCGTACAATTAATAAGAAATGAGTTCTTGGATGTGTTCATATATTATACAGTGTAAGTCGTAAATATGGCTATAGTGGGGATATACCATTTTTTACCATTAATGAGTAATCCTATATAAACTACAATACTTTAATTTGTAGAATTTTTGCAAACCTGTAGAATTTAGTATGACGAGTCGTTGATTTCTATAATTTAATATAAACATTCCAGTACGCATGGTTTATACAAGGTTACCTATTAATGAAATAAATAATAGATGCCCCCTTTAACAATATTTACAACTTACACTGTATAATGTATGAATACGTCCAAAAATTAATTTCTTTGACACTATATTAACTGAGCAATTAGATCTTCTTATGTATTCAACATTATAATAAAAAAATGAGTTTTCTAAAAAACATGTTACGTATATGAGAAACACCCTGTAATAAAAAATAATTAATAGTATTTTTTGTGGAATATTTATGTCAAACAATGTGCAAACCACGTCCTCTGCAATAAAGGGAAATAAAACACATCTATTATGAGAAAGCTGATGCGATAAAGGTGACATTTCTGAAGTTTAACACTCTATATCTCGAAAACTAGTCCTACAATTTTAATAATATTCTGCTCAGTATAACACTGAACATTTGTTAATGTAAAAATGTAATAACATTCAAAGTTGACGGAGAGAATTTAAAACTACGGGGTAGTATAAAAAAATACATTTTCTCAAAATGTATAGTTTTTGCATTCAGCTAAACATCCCGTTGAGTATAAAGAGACGGATAATATATCTATTTAATGTCTTATTAAAATTTCAGCACGAATGGTATGAACAGGGTGAGTCATTAATAGGAAAAAATAATATATGCATTCTCTAGCTATATTTATGGCTCACACTGTATATTATATGAAGCACTTCCAAGAAATTATTAATTTAACGAGATATTAATTGTGCAATAAAAAAAATTTTTTCAAAAATCACATGTTACGTATTTTTCAAATACCCTGTAATCCACCAAAACTTATGACAATTGTGTTGTGAAATATTTATGCCCAATAATGTACAAATCACAATTTCTCCAATAACCGGAAATAAAGCACGTCTATCATTGGAAATACGATATCAAAAAGCGGCATTTTCGATGTTTAACACTCTGTATGTCGAAAACTAGTCATAGAATCTGTTTTGAGCGCACGGACTCTTTTTATCAGAACGTGAACTTCTACAACATACCAAAATTGCAAACAATTTGACGGAAGTCCATTTTTCCATAAGAAAGGTGTCTGGTCCTTTAAAGAAGCAACTTCCAGACCATATATAATAGTGATTTCTATAGTTGAACAGATTTGAAAAAAAGGAGAAACAACATCAAGAAGAAATCGAGCAAAGGTTAGTGAAATCTTTTGATGAAAAATGTAAAATAGAATTAGAAAACCTTTTAACTAATATGATAAACAATTAATGCAAATAGTAGCACAAGTTAATGAAACAGTTAATGAAAGAATGCAAATAGTTGAGTCAGACATAAAAGAGATAAATGATGACATTAAGGCCATAAAAAATACCATGGATACTCTTGAAACCAAAGTAGATGACTTCGATTCCATCCAAAGCCAAGTAATATTTGAAATCAGTTCAATTCAAGACCAAGTCAGTTCCATTAAAAAAACAGTACAGTGAAGTACAAGATAAAATCAGTGTCATCCAAAACAAGGTAGAAACAGAAATTAAAAAAATTCAACAGGACTTAAAGCGAGAAAAATACCAAAACACCATTAGTATCAAAGGTTCCGTTAGCAACCACTCACATTTGATGGCAGTTCATCTTGGCCCATGTATAAACGGCAATTTGGAGCCGTGGCTACAGCTAATGGATGGGATAACCAAGAAAAATCTACCTCTCTTGTAATTTCCTTAAAAGGTCCGGCCTTAGAAATCCTCCAAAGCATTCCAGTCAAGGCAATTTCGACATCAATCCCTGAGCCAAGTATACCAGGTGCAACTAAGTGAAAAAACGCAAAAATCCGAAGAGAGCTATCAAGAATTCGAAGCAGAGATCAGACGGTTAGTACACTTGTATTACCCAGACCTGCCCGAGAAAACGAAAGACCAATTGGTCTCACAGAGTTTCATAAACGGTATCAGGGATGTGGAAGTACAAAGAACTATAAGACTTAGTGGCATCAAGAAAAGTAATGAAGATTTACTTCGGGCCTTGGAAGTAGAGGCAGTCATGAATATGTCAAAACCGTGGGTGCGAGCAGTTTTCCTTCATCCAGGATGAACAAGAACCATCCTTCCAGGCAGTGTTGTTCGGAATACATAAACTTCTAGAACGATCACAAAGAACTGACCATAGACGAGCATGCTACCGGTGTGGACGGACAGGGCACATTCAACGTGACTGCAGAGTGGGGCTACCTGAACGATCATCAACCAGAAGTAGCCAAAACAACAACTTCACCAACCAGGGAAACTCCAATCAGTCAGCATAAGGGGGCGAATGCTGACTAACCCTCCACCAGCCCTCAGAACAGTATCCATCGGGGATTTAGCCGATATAGCAGCAGCCTACTCATCAGGGGCACCATCAATGGCCGAGCAATTACCATCACTATCGACACCGGCGCCGCTGTGTCCAATGCCAAGTCCGGAGTTTTGAGAGCATGAGAAATCCGGGCAGTTACCAACAACATCCAGCCAGAACAGTCCCGTGAGTCCAAGTCAATACAGGGTGAGGCAGATGTAGTACTATAATTAGGGGACAACCGAATCCGTCATAGGGTCCTGGTAGCGAATATTGAGGACGATTTCATACTAGTATGGACCTAATCAGCCAGCATGGATTTATGTTCGACCCGAGATATGATGTTCTTCGGTTCCTAAATGAGAAATTTGTATTGACACGGCCCGTCAACAGTTCAGCCACCTCCATAAAAATTGAGGCAAAATCCTCAACCTGAATTCCCGTTGAACGGAACAGATAATTGATTGGAAGCTAGAAAGCAATCCTGAGAGCTGCGTTGGAATGGTGGAGCACGTACACTCGGCTCATGACTACTTAATTGGACGGGCTATAGATAAAACCGGACGAAATATACCAATTAGAGTCCTGAATTTGCCCAACAATGACATTAGAATTGCTAATAGTCAAGATATAGTTTGTTTCGAGCCAGTAGAGACCATCATCAATGGCAAAGAAGTGTACCAGACATCAGTGAAGAAGACAGGTCCCAGTAAAGAGTTCCTACAGCAGTTTGCTGACAATTTGACACACCTTACACCAGAGGAACAGAAGAAAGTGAAGCAATTTATCGCAAAGTACTGGCAAATTTTCAACAGGTTAGATAGAACCACCGGTCGCACCAAGATCATTCAGCACCGAATAGACACCGGAAAGGCTCAACCCATCAGAATACCACCTAGACGACTACCATTAGGGCAACAACAATAGTCGAAACATCGAGTCCATTTACAAAACGGAGTTATTGAGCCATCCATAACCCCATGGTCTGCTCCCGTCGTGCTAGTTAAAAAGAAGGATGGAACCACCTGATTTTGCGTGGATTACAGCAAGCTGAATAACGTCACGAAAAAAGACAGCTATCCACTACCCGGAATTGATGACACTCTGACCACACTAGCAGGCTCCCGTTGGTTCTCCACACTAGACCTAAAGAGTGGATATTGGCAGGTTGGTCTACACGAAAACGACAGAGAGAAGACAGTGTTCGCCACTAGTAAAGGGCTGTTTCAGTTCACGGTCATGCCCTTTGGGTTATGTAATGCTCCCGCAACATTCGAGAGGCAAATGGAGTATGTCCTGAGCGGGTAACATGGAGAACGTGCTTATTATACCTCGACAACATTCTGGTCATGGGTAAAACCAGGACTCCAGATATGAACGCCAACATGAGACTCAACCCGAAGAAGTGTTCCATGATCCAAAAAAAGTAGAGTTTTTGGGCCACGTTCTTTCCGAGTCAGGAATCCGCACCAACGAGGACAAGATAGAAGCCATCCGTGATTCGCCAGTCCCAAGAGACAAGCATGAACTCCGAAGCTTCTTGGGCCTATGTTCCTACTTCAGGCGATTTGTTGAGGGATTTGGCACCATTGCCGTGCCTCTACATTGGCAGACCACTGAGAAAGAGACCTTCCGTAGGAATCATGATTGCGAAATATCATTCGGAGACTGAAGGCAGCACTATGTTCCAGCCCAATCCTAGCTTTTCCTACACACTCCGGCAAGTTCATTTTAGACACCGACGCGAGCAACAGAGCTTTGGGGGCCGTCTTACCACAGGTGCAAGATAGTGATCGAGTACTACAGCCGTGAATTCTCGAAACCGGAAAGAAAATTATTTCGTCACCACACAAAGAACTTCTTGCAATAATAAGGGCTGTCATAAATACCTCTATGGTCGTCATTTCTTAATCCGGACAGATCATGCCGCCCTCAAATGGCTACTGGACATGAAGACACCGGAAGGACAACTGGCAATACGATTTCAAGGTGGAACATCGTGCCGGCCGTTTGCACAATAATGCCGATGCCCTATCAAGAAGACCCTGTAGAGTAGAATGCGGACATTGTCTGAAGACCGAACAGCGAGAAGGTATCTCCATCAGACAGATCTTAGTGTAGGCCAATGAAGACTGGACAACGGAACAGTGCATCTTGTCGCTCAAAAAGAGAGGGGCACCTAGACCACGATGGGACAAAGTAGCTAGATACTCTGGCGTCCTGAAATCGTTATGGGCCCAATGGGACTCTCTAAGAGTAAAGAATGGTAAGCTCAAGCGAATTTGGGAAAGCACTAACGGTCGAGAAAACAAGTCCCAGCTGGTAGTTCCAAAAAAAGGTACCAGGCATCCTGACCGAAGTACATGATGGGATTATCGGGGGTCATCTGGGTATGAATAAAATCCTAGACAAAGTTCGCCAGCGGTACTACTGGGAAATTACTTCGAACACGTCAGAGCTTGGTGCCGGAAATGTGACACCTGTGCAGCCAGTAAGAGCCCGAAGACCCCAACCAAGGACAGAATGCAGCAGTACAATGTGGGCGTTCCCTTTGAGAGAATTGCCATCGATGTCGCCGGTTCATTTCCCGGAAGTGTGAGGGGGAACAAATACATTTTGGTCGCAATGGATTACTTCAGTAAATGGCCTGAGGCATAGGCACTCTCAATCAAGAGGCAGGCACGGTAGCGACGGTGCTGGTAGAACAGCTATTCAGCAGGTTTTGCGTCCCGTTGGAACTACATTCAGACCAGGGGCGTAACTTCGAATCGAATGTATCCCAGAAGGTCTGTACGATGTTGGGGATCAGGAAAACGGGAACAACACCATTGCACCCACAGTCAGACGGAATGGTGGAAAGATTTAACAGGACATTGGAACAAGACCTGATTGGGATGAGCATATTCATCTAATCCTGTTGGCATATCGCTCGGCCGTCCATAATAGCTCCAGCCAGGATCCTATTCGGAAAAAGATTACCCTGTGATTTGACTTTTCGCTCCCCCGAGAGAACCTTCCCCAGCCATCAACGATTATGCTCCGACATAACATGCTGGCAATACACGAATTAGCCCGAACGCAGATGTTGGCCATCAGTGACCAGATGAAGACATAATATGACCTCAAAGCCAATTCATTCGGGTTGCAAGAGAGGGACAAAAGTGGCTATACAACCCCCAACGGAGCAAGGGTGTATCTCCAAAGCTTACGCCCGCCTAGGATGGTACATACGAGGTGGTGAAGAGGATTAATGACGTCGTCTACCGTATCCGTCGATACCTCAGGGCTAAGTTGAAGGAGGTCCATTTAGATCGACTCGCTCCTTACCATGGAGAGGATGTTTCTGACCGGGACGATCAGAATTAAAAGGAGGGCAGTGTTATAAATTATCAATTATCTATTCCATCCTTGGCGAGTAACGTAAAGCATTTTATTTCAATACATCAATCGCTGAGATGACAAAAAAATTTATCTCGAATAACTCGACAACTCTAAAATTGACACTCGGTTTTGCTAGAGGAATTCGATGCGGATTTTAAGAGGAGCGGCCCAGCATCGAGGAGTTCATTATTTATTGCGAAGAGATTATTTCGTGTTATTATTGTGATATTCGAATCAGCTCTTGTGAATATTTGATGTAAATAAAAGTTAAAAAAACCGAGACAGTTGCAGAAATTAGAACAAGGCGACAAAAAGAAAAAGTAAAACTACAACAGAAGAAGGAGGGAATATCAGGTACGAACTGCCCAGTTCATAACCTTTCCATTAGAACACTGACCCCTGCAAAAGTTGCGGTTGTCAAAGGACTTCAACTATGCAATATCTGTCGCTCAAATACCTGTAGAGGACATTATATGCGGGGAGTAAACTCCTTTAAACAAATAAGATGAACACAGAGCAGAAACAATTCGCTAGGACGTGACGACCATCCTAAGGAAAACAAAACCTCTGAAATGAAACCTCTCGACAGAAGAAGTACACCTACCTACTACCTACGTGACCTAAAAAGACACAAATCCATTGTGATACTCCCAGCAGATAAGGGAAACGTCACCGCAGTGTTGGATACAAACGATTACGACAAGAAAATCCGAGACCAACTAGACTAGTCATATAAACCGGTGAAAAACTATACTACACTTACATTTAAAAAATCCACCAAGGCAAAAATAAATTTTTAGTGCATTGTATTTTTGAGATTAGTTCTAAGTAGATAAGCAAAGAGAGTTCTGGACTGGAAGTGGGCATAAAGGTAACCAGTCATCGAGTTCTCGCGGAAGCTGCTGCGAGTTGGTAGTTGGTGTTTGGATAAGAAGAAGAAGGCCATTGGGAAGAAGAAGACATTGGGGTGGTGTAGGGTCGTGCGCACAGGGAAAGACATTTGGTGTGTGGCGCAGAGGTGCGCGCCAAATCTGTTGTTAATAAATG